>CM054951.1:12648008-12710508 GCA_029168755.2 Tillandsia fasciculata
CGATTTTCGCGCAGAGTCTTTTACAAATATCCAATTTCGATTCTACGGACCGTTTATTTGCACTGTCAAACTCCCTTTAGTCACTGTTTGGCTTCTGCGGGAGTCCGGATTCATCCAATCTTCATCCCCCTCTCAATTTCACTCTCGTATACAATTATAATTATCATGGCAAGCTCTAGCTTTAGCCATACCTCTTATCCTCCCGTCCTCGCAACAACTACTCTTCAATATTCCTTGGACGCCTGCGCATGAAGAGACTGATAGCCAATTGGAGCGGACGGCGCAAATAGTTGTCGATGCCTAGTCAAACGATAATGAACGTTCGCGGGCTGCCGTGGCCGGCGTGCTCCGCAAGTCAGATAGGAGGAAGGCCTCATGATTTCCAATTTGCAGGGAGTCGCTGTCGGAACTTATATAGTAATTTTTCTTGACGGTGCCAAGGATGCAGAATGCTATTAGTCGTTTCTCCAATTCGACGACACTTCGCGATGACGGTATCTCCATGGGTGGCAATCGTGGGACAATAACGCCAACATTACAATACTATGTATGGATTCGCCTACATAATTACCCGATTTATTGCCATCAATACGCAGAGGCTTGAAACAATCGTCTCTAGTTTTTGGCCGCTACATAAGTGCGGATGATCCTAGCCGACATTGCGAAAATTTCAGATACTATCACGTGCTGATCAATGCATTGATCCTAACATGATTCCGGAGGAAGTACCACCATATGTAGACAGTAGAGAAGGATCATAAGATTTGTGATTGAGTCCTGGTAGCGTTGCGAGCGAACAGATAACCCATGGATAGATTGTAAAATTATATCATGGATGTAAATGTTATTATTCACTCTTAATTTTATCTTCACCATAAGTTTTTGAACATGCATATATGACTGTGCAGAATCCTTCTAGGGGTGTTCCTGAAAACAATTGGCAGAATTTAGTAGATGGGTGTTCCTTAAAAGTGGTGAAAGCAACAGCTATAGATAAGTGGTGAACATTTATATATACAAGATGGGAGGACTTGAAATTAGACTGCATACAAGTGTTCCCTTTGTGTATATATGACTGTGCAGAATCCCTCTATGGGTGTCCCTTAAAACAATTGGCAGAATTTAGTAGATGGGTGTTCCTTAAAAGTGTTAAAGCAACAGCTATAGATAAGTGTTGAACATTCATATATACAAGATGGAGGACTTGAAATTAGACTGCATACAAGTGTTCCCTTTTGTATATATGACTGTGCAGAATCCCTCTATGGGTGTCCCTTAAAACAATTGGCAGAATTTAGTAGATGGGTGTTCCTTAAAAGTGTTAAAGCAACAGCTATAGATAAGTGTTGAACATTCATATATACAAGATGGAGGACTTGAAATTAGACTGCATACAAGTGTTCCCTTTTGTATATATGACTGTGCAGAATCCTCTATGGGTGTCCCTTAAAACAATTGGCAGAATTTAGTAGATGGGTGTTCCTTAAAAGTGTTAAAGCAAAAGCTATAGATAAGTGTTGAACATTCATATATACAAGATGGAGGACTTGAAATTAGACTGCATACAAGTGTTCCCTTTTATATATATGACTGTGCAGAATCCCTCTATGGGTGTCCCTTAAAACAATTGCCAGAATTTAATAATGGGTGTTCCTTAAAAGTGTTAAAGCAACAGCTATAGATAAGTGTGAACATTTCATATATACAAGATGGAAGACTTGAATTAGACTGCATACAAGTGTTCCCTTTTATATATATGACTGTGCAGAATCCCTCTAGGGGTGTTCCTTAAAACAATTGGCAGAATTTAGTAGATGGGTGTTCCTTAAAAGTGTTAAAGCAACAGCTATAAATAAGTGGTGAACATTCATATATAGAAGATGGAGGACTTGAAATTAGACTGCATAGAAGTCCTCCATCTATGGGTGTACCAGGTTGATTGATATATATTGGATGGGCTGGCAATGATTAGTTCTTTTATATAACATATGGGTGTAACAGTCTGGCGAATTTATATATCAAAGCAGAATGAAAGATGGAACAATATCGAGTTAGATAATTACACGTTGTATGACTATTGGAATACAGATTTGCCATATAAACTCAAATATATCCATAGATCTTATAACATAGAAATGAAATATAAAAATTCAATACTTCAATATAGGAAAAATTAAGTATGTTATTACAATTAATCATCATGATATATATGCAATACTACAAGAGCAGAATGAAAAAATTTAATGCTAAATATAAACTCTCCCGATATAGAGTGTACAACGCATATCATGCTTAATGGTTTAATAGCATAGTCCATTGTATGGATCTCGCTTTCAATTGCCCGTCTCATGTTTGCTGTGCTGCATTTATTTGTTCTTGCGATATGTCATATTTGTACACCTGATTAAATATTTAATAAAATCAAATTAAAGACAAAAAAATAATTTTACATATAGAATTGAAACAATAAATTGTCATTACCTGTTAGAACTGCATAGAGTGCGCCATTTGCATAAAGCAGGTACGAATCTCACTATTTTATTTTGGACTTGTATCCGATATAGGAGGGTACCTGACAGGGTCTATCGACATGTCAAAGTTTTGAGGGCCCACGGTGTCTTGCATATATAACAAAATAAATAAATTAGAATATGTGTATTAAAGACAAATTTATAGTAAATAAACATCTAGGAGAAAGTTTAAGTAACATTACCGTTAATATCATGGCTGGATTGCTCTGCACATCAATACCATAAGGTAAGTGCATTATGGGCGAGTTGTTAATCGTAGGACTTTGCAGGTGAACCTAATTTAATAAATCGGGAGGGAGGGGGCCAATATGGAAGACACATAATTATGTAAACAAGTAAGTAAAAATCGAACTATGAATATATATTTAAGACAATCAAATGAACATATAAAAAAGTCTAAAACATTTACATCCCACTCCCCTCTTAAGGTCTAAGATATACAGCTTTGTCAAAGGGTGTATAGCTAGCAGTGTTGTTTTAGACAAATGATACCTGTAATGTTAATAAAACATTAACCTACATTTATAAACCTACATTTAATACTACTAGTGAGAGAGAGATAGAGAGATAATTTATTATATTAGATAAATTTTATCCAGGATTGTGTACCCCATGTGTACCCAGGATTTGTGTACCCAATATGTACCGGTACTCATTCCTGGGTACCGTACAAGGATTGTGTACCGGTACAAGGATTGTGTACCGGTACTCAATCCTGGATAACGGTACAAGGATTGTGTACCGGTACTCAATCCTGGGTACCGGTACAAAGTGGTCTTCGCCATGATAGAGTTGTACCGGTACCGAGGATTGTGTACCGGAACATCAAGTACCGGTACACATTGTAATACTAGGATTGTGTACCGGACATTGAATGAAAAAAAGAAACCCTAACAGGGATTTAGCCATAGCATTACTGTGGAAAAAAATAGAGAATAAAATGAGGGGATTGAAAATGTACATACGGCGTCGCCCTCGCGAAGGCGTCGTAGATCGTCGAAACAACAGAGAGAGAGGGGCCGAGGGGATGGAAGCATACTCAGAGCTTCTCGTCGACGTAAGGGATCGTGGCCTGATAGGGGGCGTCGCCCTCCGCGAAGGCCTCGTAGACTGTCGAAGATAGAGAGAGATAGAGAGAGAGAGAGAGACTTGTCGTCGAGAGAGAGAGAGAGAGATAGAGAGAGAGAGAGAGGGAGGAAAGGATTGAGGTGCTCTGAATAGAAAGGGAAATAAAAGGAGGGAAAGAGTATGCCCTACAAATTTAGGAGTGATAATATCATCTCATTTTTTTAATGACTATAGCATGTTTAATCCAGCCCCTCCGTTCTTGAGTGTACGATGTACACCCCTTAATGGGGTGTACAGGTATCATTTCCCAATAATAAAATTACTATCAATCATAATAGTTTTTTAAAATAAATAAAAATTTTATTTGTATGATTTTAAATATTTAATTTAAAATATTTATAAAAAAAATTTATTAAAATTTATATTTTACTTGTATATAAAAAAAATTATTAAAATATTTTAAAATTTTGAAATTTTATAAATTTTTAAAAATTCAAAATTTTGTATATAAAAATTAGTATAAATTTTTAAATTTTAAAAAAAAATAAATTTATTAAAAATTAAAGTAAAAAATTTAAAAAAGTGTATAAATTTTAAAATTTTATAAATTTTTAAATTTATTAAAAATTGAAGTTAAAAATTTTAAAAGCTATAAAATTTAAAATTTTCTAAAGTTAAAAATTTATAAATGTGAAAAATTTTAATTTTAATTGTCTCAAAAAATTACAAAAGTGTGAGTAAAAATTTTAATTTTTAAATTTGTATAAATTTTAAAATTTTTAAATTAATAAATTTTAAAAAAAAATTTATATTTATTAAAAAGTGAAGTTAAAAATTTTAAAATTTATAAAATAAACAAAATTAAATTTTAAATTTTATAAATTTAAATATCTTAAAATTTTAAAAAAAATTTAAATAAATAAATAAATAAAGAATGGGAATAAGATTGGGTGGAACGGCTGTTTTCTCTCTACTTTTTGTTTGTGGATTAAAGGGGATATATCCCCTTTATCCCCTTTAATCTCCAAACCAAACGCTTAAGTGCATATTGGTATAAATCGTATTCACCGTGAAATATATCGTGACAACAAAATATCAACACAATATAATTCCTGCCAATAAAATAATTAAATCTTCATTTTATTTAAATTAGCAAATAATTTTTTCAATAATATTCCAAAAAATTTTGATAAAAATACATAATAAATAATTTTAAAAAAATATTATTAAAAAATAATTATTTTATATCATTATGTGTCACATATATATTTTTTATGTCCTGTACATATTGACAAGGCTAGTTACATTTCAAAAAAATTAATTTTTATTTAAATTTAGCCAAACGCTTTGCAACTCTTAATCAAAATTAATATTTTAAATTTAAATTAATTTTATAAAAAAAATATATATATTTTTTGTCTTCTAGAATTTTATTAGAATTATATTTTTCTACGCGGATAACGCGGAGGGCACGAAAGTCCATGAACTTGTTATTAATTAACCATGCTAATTAATTACTACTCATTCATTATTAATAAC
Organism: Tillandsia fasciculata; assembly: GCA_029168755.2. NCBI lineage: Eukaryota > Viridiplantae > Streptophyta > Magnoliopsida > Poales > Bromeliaceae > Tillandsia > Tillandsia fasciculata. The sequence continues at coordinate 12,653,147 of CM054951.1, forward strand.
TAACCCATCCTTACTGATCATAATGGCATTTTTGTAATTTCTTCCAAAACAAGAAGCCCCGCCACGAGTTGGTAACTCTCCAATTCTATAATAATAATAATAATAATAAAGGTTAATTACATACACTTTATGTAAATATATATTGAGTAGCAAATATATTTTTATAAAATTTAATTTTTTATATTTATTTTTTTAAAAATTTTAAGTTATTTATATATATTCCTTCGATTTATTATCGTTAGTTTATTGTTCATTTTTTAACAAATTATATATAAAATGATATTTTTGTCTTTTTAAAAATGTCATTTCATAAAATAATACAAAAATATCTAAAAGAATAAAAAAGATAAATTTATCTCATTAACTAACTAAGATTAAGTATTTAATCTAGGATTAACTATATTTTTCTAACAGATATAGACGGTAAAAATATATATGAATAACGTTGGATTTTTAAAAAAAATAAATATGAAAAAGTTGAACTTTATAGAAATATATCTGTCATTCGATATGTTTACAGAAAGTCGTATCCAATTAACCCTAATAATAAATTAGAAGTCTTAAACGAATTTCTCTACCCCTCTCTTTTATTAAACATCTCCGTCCCTCCTTTCTCTCCGAATCCTATCACGCGCGCGCACGCACACACAAACAAACAAAAATGGCATTGCCGCGGCGATCGGCGATTCTTCTTCTTCTTCTTCTTGTCGTCGTCCTCCTCGTCGCCTCGGCGCTTGTGGTATCGGGCGGCGGTGCCGAGGAGTTCGGGTGGGCTGCTGCGAGGAGGAGGAGGAGGATGAGGAGCTGCGACGGCACGGTGGGAGAGTGCGACGCCGATGAGACGACGAAGACGCCATGTTCGACGCGAGCTCGGCGCGCCAGAGGACGCTGGCGACGACGACGACGGGGTATATCTGCTACGACGCGCTGCGCAGCGACAGCGTGCCGTGCTCACTGCGCGGCGCGTCCTACTACAACTGCCAGCCCGGGGCCGACGCCAACCCTTACTCCCGCGGCTGCTCCGCCATCACCCTCTGCCGCAGCGCCGACTAGAGCTGTCTGCATCCCTTCTCAAAAACAAAAAAAAACCTCTTTTTCAGTCTTCCGTCCGTTTTTGCATCCGTTTTCGTCTGTTTGGTTATAATAAAAATAATTAAAAAAATTTAAATTATTTAGAAAAATAAAATTACTGTTTTTTTTAAAAATATAGGAAAAAAAAAATTAACTGAACGGATAGAAAACTGAAAACAAAAAGAGTTTTTCATGAAATTTTTTTAAAAAAAATTATTTTCCACATTTTTTCAATATTATATGCATGGGTCTCTTGACTTTTCAAATAATTTTTTTAAAAAAATCATAACTTTTCGCCTCTTTTAATTTGTCATTGTGAACATTATACACGTTAGAAGAAAAAAAAAAAACAAATAAAATTTGAGAACTTATATGAAAAAAATATAAAGTTAATAATTTTTTTAAAAAAATTATCTTAAAAATCAGGGACTTATATAGAATTTTATGCTCTTTAATTATTTGCAAAAATGATGGGATTTCTTTTCTTCTATCTTCGTCTTGTTTATATTTTATTATTATTTTTTTTTTTTGTGATTATTTATGGTGGAATAATTATATAGGGACTTTGTTGTGTGTAATATATAAGATAAGGTACTTTCTATAATTGATACATTTTATTATGAGTAATACTATTCATATACCTCAAAAGAAATATATGATGCACATTTTATTCATCTAAGAATGAGATATTTTTTACTGATCATTTCGAAATGACCAGTAAAATATATCCTATTCTTAAATAAGTGGGAGGTAAGATATATACACATTTTGAGATGTACAAAAAAGTATTTTTTTTTATTATTTGTTGTTGATGTTGACACAGTTAAATGATTATTATTAATTAATTAAAGCCTGCTTACATAAGTGAAATTACTTTTTTTTTTTTTTTTTCAATACACTCAAATTCAAAATCTACCATATTAAATTATGCCAAATAATTAAATAGTCATTTTTTTTTTTTTGAAATTTTATGTTATGGGAGAACGGTATAATTATATATATGTTTATATTTGTAAATGTATTTTTCGTTGGATAAATTAATTAATTATTTTTTAATTTGATATAATTAATAAATAATTTAATTTGAAAATATTTGAAGAATGATTATATTTTAATTTTATGATATTGATATTAAAAAAATAGTATATGGTGTAGCTGTGCAGATCACATATATTAAATTATATTTTAATTTATAAAATATTAATATTAAAATAAAAAGATTCAGTGCAAGCAGTGTACTACTATATCAAAAAAAAAAAAAAAAAAAAAAAAACTTATACTTGAGAAAAGTAAAGTAAACCGGTGAGAGATATTTTTTTGTACACTAGCGTATTATTTGTTTTGGGAATAAGGTTTTATTCCAGTCTTGTTCTCCAAACGCATTTCGTTATGAATGAGAATAGTAATTTTCGTTTTTCTAAAATAAGCTGGTATAAGGCTGGAACTGTTCCAGTCTTTTCCTTGTTCCCATTTGAGAATAATCTTAATTAAACTAAATATAATTTTAATTATTATATTAACTTTTTAATTAATCTAATATTTTAACTAATCTAATTATTTTATTAACTAAATATTTAAATATTTATATAATTAACTAATTAAATTATTAAATTATTTGTAGTTGATTAAATTATTTATTATTAATAATACTCATTATTATTAATTATTTTATCAATTAATAGAAAATAAACTTAATTAAAGTAATATAATTTTAATTATTATGTTAACTTTTTAACTAATCTAATTATTGTATTAACTAATTATCTAAATATCAGATAATTAACTAATTAAATTAGTAAATTATTTATAATTAGTTGAATTATTTATTAATAATATTTATTAATGTTAATTATTTTATCAATTAATATTCATAATTATACGACAATAGTTAATTAAATAAGTTAAATTATTATTTAATTAATATTTTATATTAATTATTTAGATAAAATATTATTATTTTAAAATTATAATTATTCTTATTCTCACTATTCCAAACTAATTATCCAATCGCTATTTTTCTTATTTCTAAGAACAACCCAATTTTTATCCTAACGTAAAATTAATCTTATTTCTGAAGATATATCTATTTCTGGAATAAGCAGTTCTAGTTTATATCTGAACCAAATGCATTTCTGGAATAAACAATTTTAGCTTATATCTGAACCAAACACAGCCTAGGAATATCGCATTAATCTGATTAGATTATATTACGAGATCTGAACTCAAAAGAGAACCTAACATGTAAAATTCAAGAATAAAAGTGGTGATGTCATGTGTGTAAATTATTGAGAATTAATTAATAATAATTAGTAAAGGTATATGCACCTTGCAGCGGGTAGATATGGATAAATCAATTAAATTCAGTAAAAATAATAAAAAATTAATAAGATAATAATTTAATCATAAATTAGAGATATTACAAAATAACAAATTTCTTCAAATCACCTTAATATATAATAAAAATTATAATTTCTTCTTCGCGAACACGACGAAAAAATAAAAAATAAAAAAATAAGATTGAAGGAATTGAAAGGGGAATCACTAGGGAGGTAAAACTCAATAACCACGAAAGGGTGATTCAAGACGGTGTCAGCAAAATTGAAGGCGTCGAAGATGAGCACCAGAGAGGGCTTGTCATCGCCTCTGCCGATGCTGTCAGTATTAGATTCGGCATTAAATATAATAATAAAGTGATTTAGAGAAAAAAAAAAAGAGAAAAAGATAATAGAAAAAAAAAGTGAAGAAAAGAACCACAATAAATAAAAAATAATAATTTTATTGTTCGTTTTTCCTGCGCCTATTCTAAATTTTCTAAACTCCCATTTTAATTTTTCAATTATAATATATATATATATATATATATAATTTATATATATAATTTTATTATATTTAATTAAATTTTTATTAGGAAAAAAAATAGATGTAAAGGCGTGACATAAAAAATTTGAGAATTTATTATATTATTTATAAATTATTATTATAGATTATAGATTATAAATTATAAATAGATGTAATTGTAATGGAATGGAAATAGATTAGTACTTGTTATAAAAAAAATAAAAATAAAACTAGTTAGTTTTCTATTTTATTTTATTATTATCTGGGAATGGGCTCCCTTCATTGAATGGTCAACTGTTGTGAATTTGCGTGGAGTACTCTTAAATAAAGAGCACATGTGAGATGCATGGATACAATGAGAGAGAGAGAGAGAGAGATATATGTTTTTATTTTTTAATTTGGGTTCCTTGTACAACCCAAATTTAAAAATTAAAGTATTTTTCACTTATTCAAATTAAATAAATAATAATAAAATTATAATTTTAAAAATTTAATTAGTCAAGTTAAAATAGTTCATAATTTTTTTTTTTTTTTTTTTTGTTATTCACTCAATTAGAAAAACAAAATAAAAAACTAAAACTATGGCCACATGCAACTGTTACAGATCCAAATCCTACTGTATATTTAAAAATAATTAAGTAAAAATATATATAATTTATTTAAACTATAAATTATTTTAATTCAACTATCGAACTTTTGAAAATTTTCAATTTAGTATCTAATTTAAATTTATTTAATTTATTTAATTTAAATCATTTAGCTCTCCTGACACAAATTTTAATCTGATTATTTATTTTAATAAATTAAATTTATAAAAATAAATAATTTATTCGAATTTTAAAATTAACAAGTCATCAATTAAATTAAATCAAATATATTTAAATATTACATAGTAAAATTAAAATTTTAAGTGGATACAAGTCACAAGGAACATTTTATATAAAAATCCTTTTGAGAGGAATTGAGTTCAAATTTTTGCATCATAAAATTATTTTTAGATCGTTTGATTCCACGATTAATTCAGCTCTTGGAGTATTTAGAAATATTGAAAATCTAATTTTATAAAATAATTTAGACTTATGCAACACATCATCTCGAATTTGACAAATTTTATGATTGATTGGATTGTTTTACTGAATTAATCAGTAAAATATATTTCAAACAAGTTCAATATTTACTCAAAAAAATATATTTTAATATTAAAAAAAAAATGAACGGTATAAATTTAATAAGCTTAAAAGCCATAAATATAGAAACTCTTTATTGAAAATCTAATAAGTCTTGATTTCTTATATCTTTACTCAATCCATATCTAGAAAATATCAAAATTTTATAATTTTTGGTTTCAAATAATACCTACTATCAATTCAATTACACAAATATCAAATTGAAATATATATATATATATATATATATATATATATATATATATATAATCCGGCTATTATACTTTTATAAGTAAAATCATTTCGTACTCATAAGTTTTCATCCCTTGGACGAAAAAATGTGCGGTTAGAATTATAATAGTTTTTAGAATTTATACTATTTCACCAATAATCTAGTAAATTCTAAGGAGACCACTATTATCCTAACTGTACATTTCTTCATCCAATGACGAAAAAGTTATGAGTACAAAAAGGTTTATACTCATAAGAGTATAGTAGCCCTACGCTATATATATATATATATATATATATATATATATATATATATATATATATAAGCTCTAATAGTTTAGCTCATTTTTATTTTATTATTTTGTTATTTAAAAGTTTTATGTTGCTATTTTGTAATATGCTCTTGTTATCACTGTATAGACCTAATATTAAGTAGAATATTAAAGTATTAAAATGTATAAATAAAATAGTAACATTATACATTTTACAAACCAGGACAAACTGAAGAATTTTACTAATCCATATTTTTTAAATAGTCATCTTATAGTTTAAAAAATATATCATATGATTAAATAAAAATAAAATTATAGATCGAATAATAAAATAAAATATTCAAACAGCAAAATATTACAGTAAAAATGTGCTTAAAAATAAGAGAGCAATTGAAGTTGTTTCAAATCTGCACTATTTTTATTAGAAAATAATACTGGTACACTCAAAATAAAGGTATAAATTTTACACCATTTCATTATAGAGTTAACTTTATATATATATATATATAGTTAACTTTATATATATATATATATATAGAGAGAGAGAGAGAGAGAGAGAGAGAGAGAGTGTGAGTGTGTGTGTGTTAGGGTGGAATGCTATCAATAGCACTAAGTTATTGGTGCTATTAAGTTTTTAACCCTTAGATTAAAAGATGTGTGGTTGCTATGATAGTGGGCTCCGTGGATTAAATGGATAGTTAGGAAATTAGTAAAATCTACCGGGTGGAAATGATCAAAGGTGTTGATCTAACGATAGAAAAGTTGATAGCACCAAATGCTTGGTGCTATCGATAGCACCAAATCATTGGTGCTATTAGAATTTTAGTCATTGAATTAAGAGATGTGTTGTTAGGATGATAGTGGACTCATAGAGTTTGGTGGGTGGTTAGAAAAATAATATGATCTAAGAAGTGAAAATGATCAAAAGGGTCAATCTAATAGTGGAAAACTTGGTAGTACCAAATATTTCGTGCTATCGATAGCATAGTAGCCGGACTCATATATAATTGTGCTCCTATTTTTTTAAAAGTATCAAATTATTGGTGCTTGTGAGGTTTTAGCTCTTTGATGACACTACAACAAAATTATGTTATAGCGACACTTTTAAATATTTCTAAACTCTAAAAAAAAATGTCGCTGGCAAAAATACCGACACTTATTGTTAGTGTTGCTATATGTGCCGTCGCTAGTGTCACGCCCCGGGTATAAACCAGAATCTGAATTCGACAACAGATCCGCCATATATGCAGTATTTCCCACATAAATGAAGTGATACAATCACTCAAGCAACTAGGTGTAGTGTACAAAAGAATGTATAACCACAAAAAGTGGCTCAGAGCGATAAATGAATATAGACTACTGTGAAAACAAAAAAAAACCACACACCAACCTCAAATGCCACAACCCTCACAATAACACCACCATATGCAAAATATCTCCCAACAATGAACAAGTTTCCAACCACGATTAACCAATCCAACTCCATAATAACAGGTATAACTCAACTGAAAAGAACTATATACATTACTCCCACAATACTCAAAAGGTAACTAATGCAACTCCACCATCACTACTACATGAAACAACTTCAAAATATACAACTCCAATATCATCATAATACAAGTCTACTACAATACCCAATACACAACCAGTATACTCTACAAAAATACAATAAAAGTAACTCTAAATACATCTCCGAATAAAAGTATCCAAATACATCTCTGAATAAAAGTAAGTCCAAATACAAAACCCACACGAATACAACTCTAGGACTGACATAATACATAAAGTTGGCTCCAGTCAGACCAAATATACAGTAGCCTGGGTACAAAAGAAGACCGAAAGAAATAAATAAACTATACGGCAACCTCTATAAGAACCATTAGGGTGGAGCTCTATCTAGTCCGCGACTCCCTTGCCACGCTCTGCCTGCATCGCTGCTCCAAAAGAGATCACTGGGGAGAAACAACGGGTGTGAGAACTACTAACAAGTAGTCCTCAATGGGTAAATCATCGAACCTCTGATCTACCCACTGAGTCTACCGGAAGGGCAAAGTAGGTGATAGTAAGAAGAATAACAGTAATAGCTGAAAAGGAAACTACTCTACTATGCCCAAAACCAACTGAATAATGTCAAGTGTATGCATGAATGAATGTATCACTACCCTCGTGTACCAATAATGTCCCCAACTGTATGATCTCAAATAGACACATGCATACCTCATATAAACAACTACTGAGCTATATGATATCCTCAACTGTATGATCTCAAATAGACAATGCATAACTCATAGAAAACACCTACTGAGCTATATGATATCCTCAACTGTATGATCTTAAATAGACACATGCATACTTCATAGAAACAACTATTGAGCTATATGATATCCTCAACTATATGATCTCAAATAGACACATGCATAACTCATAGAAAACAACTACTGAGCTATATGATATCCTCAACTGTATGATCTCAAATAGACACATGCATACCTCATAGAAACAACTATTGAGCTATATGATATCCTCAACTATATGATCTCAAATAGACACATGCATAACTCATAGAAAATAACTATTGAGCTATATGATATCTCAACTGTGTGATCTCAAATAGACACATGCATAACTCATAGAAAACAACTACTGAGCTATATATATGATATCCTCAACTGTATGATCTCAAATATATATATATATATATATATATATATATATATATATATATATATATATATATATATATATATATATATATATATATGCATCATGAAAAGATGACTGCCAAAGTATAACCCAATCAAATGGTCATGTATAGGCCCAGACTTGCCTGTATAAATCAATCTCCACAACCGGTACACCAACCTGGTATAGAGCTCAATCTCACGCTGGTACAACAACCCGGTATATAGCTCAATCTCAACGCCGGTACAACAACCCGGTCCCAGTATCACTCTCAATGCCGGTACAACAACCCGGCCTCGCCTACTCTGGAGTGGCACTCGAGGGGAGCGACCCGTTCGAGTCAATAAGTAACCCATGTCCAACAGCTTTGTCAAGTATCTCAGTCAATCAGGCAAAAGTCGACACTATGCTCAAAGTGGAGACTCACTCAATCCACAATGCAAAACCTAGCCCCAACTGATGCATAACACTAATCGGTCCAACCGCCCACAGAAAATTTTGGTGAAAAAAATATTTTATATTTTATAGTGTTTGATTTATAAGAAAAAAACATAAATTTTCATTAATATTTATTTAGTTGAAAAAAAAAATCATCTATATTTGGTTTCGTGAAAAAAAAAATAAGTAAAGAAAAATTTTCACAGCTTGTATTTTTATTTTTCGCCAAAAATCTGCCAAATATGAAAATACTTTATTTTTCTCAAATTTGTAATTTTTTTTTTTTACACATAGAAAATAATTTGTTAGTATATTTTATAACCAGCCAAACACAATCCACATAGAAGAGAAAGACGTAAATCAAATAAAAAAATAAAAGTCAATTTCAAAGTGAATTAAAGTTGAGGCGGGTACCTACAAATTTTAATAAAAAAAAAATTTTTTTATACATTTTAAATAAATATATATCTTATATTTTATTTATTTTAAAATAAAATAAATATTACTAATTAGTTCGAAGTGTGATTAGTAAAAAAAATTCATGCTTATATGTATTATTTTGAATATATAGATAATGTTGCTCCGTAAAAAAAGAGGAAAAAAAAAAAAAACAAACAAAACAAAACAAAATAGAAACGCATAGGCGCAATTGCGCAAAGCGTCGACAAAAATCTGGAGGCGCACGTTACAAAGATCGTGTAGCGTGGGCGGCGCTTCTTCAGTGAGTCATTTCCCCGCACATCTCTCTCTCTCTCTCTCTCTCTCTTTCTCCGAGCTCCAACCCCAAACTCTCCGCTCATTCTCTAAACCCTAATCCCTCCCTCCCCCAAAATCCCCAAAACCCTAACTCTCCGATCCAGAGGAAGAGGACGAAGGAGGTGAGGACGAAGTAGGGAGAGAGAGAGAGAGAGGCGGAGAAGCACCGTCCATGGATCGGCCTCGCCCTTCTCCGCTCTCGCCCAAATCGAAGGAGGCGAGGGAGCGGGACATGCGGGAGTATATCTCGTGGGGCGTCCGCGACGTCACCTTCCTCAGCCCGGCCCAGCTCCCCTCGGACGACATCCCCGTCGTCGCCAACGCCCTCATCGACCGCGACGTCGAGGGCTCCGGCAACACGATCCTCAAGTTCCTCTACCCCGACCACACCACCTTCCGCGACGTCGATCTCGCCAACTCCCAGGTTTTGTTTTTGTTTTTATTTCTTTGTATCACTCTAAACCCTCACTCTCCCGTGCCCTAATGTTGGAATCAACATAATTTTCGAAACCTCTTTGCTTCTCTTTGTGCTCAGTTGTTCAGGTTGAATGAGACTGACTTGCTGTGCGTTAGCCAGGATGCCAAGGACGGCTGCGGTGAGAAGGTTCGATTTTTATCCCATTTAGGGCGTGTTTGGATGCGTGGACGTATCATTCCACGTAGAATGGGAATACTATATTCGGCCTTCGAGCCGTTTTTTTTGAAATAAGATAAATCATCACTTAGTTGAAATATGCTATTCTTCTAAATTATGAATATTGAGACATTTCAAGGAACAAAATCGAACTCCATGTTTCCGATCACATAAAAAAATTCTCACACTGAATAAGTTATCCTTGGACGTCCAAACATGGTCTAATGATTCTCATTTTTCTGCTTCACACATTGTTGAATAATTGTTCGTTTTATTATGCTGAGGTTGGTCCATTGTTGAATTGAAAATTGTTATGTGTAGATTGTAAAATTGCTGTTTTTGTTGTTATTTTTTAAGAAAATGTAAGATGTCCAGTTGTTGCCTGAGGGGTTGAAAAAATGTTATAAGATAATATTATTGGCAATTGCATTTATGTAGTTGAACAAGTATGGTGAGGTGGAGACATACTGAGAAAAAAAAAAAAAAATAACAGGGCTTACAGGGCGTGTTTGGCCATGTTGCAGCATTGGTAGAAGCACAATATATCTAACAGTCTTTTTGTGCGGCGGTATTAGAAGCATCAAATTTGGAACTCTTGCATTTGAGGCTCAAAATCCTCATTTTTTTACTTTGCACTAAAGCAAAAGCTCTAGATTTTTCTTTTCACCAACTGCTCCACGAAAGGCTATTGCTTCTGAAAGTAGAAGCGGAACCCGACAAGCTTGTAGTAATTTACTTCCTAAACTGCTAATTGGAGGGTCTTATCAATACTAGCAATTCATGGCTGTCGTGTACAGTCAGGAGCAAATGAAATATGAATCTGAATGATGGGAAAGGTCGAACAAGTGCAGTTGGGGAGTGGGAATAAGATAGGGAACGAAATACTTTTTATTTCATTTGAAGAGAGCGATGGATGTACAAATATTCCACAACACATAAAGCTTGTTGATTTTTATTGGCTACCAATATAGATGCCAAATTGAGACAAAAAGATAAAGTTCTCTTTTAGCAGAGTTTTGTCATTTTAGACCGTCACCTTAAAATCCTCTCCTTCAGAGATTTATCTGACTTAAAATAGGACAAATTAAACATTGGAAAAATGCATGCATTTTTTTTTGGTATTATGTTCATTAATACAGGAAAAAGTTACGTGTTTGACCTCTTATGAGTATAGTTTACTCAGGTAACTTTTCATATTTAATTCTACTGACCAATTGTTTAATTATTCACATTCCTATCTTCCTTCTTTGAGCCAGAAGTCATTTCCGACGGCATTTACGTTTGAACTTGGAACAGAAGAAGAATGCGCAAGATTCTATAACAAATTTCAAAACTTCAAACGTGCGTTGAATGATGAAAAAGCTGGTATGTAATGGCTTGAATTACTTGCTTTAGAAACCTTTAACCATGGAATAAATATTATATGGACCATTTCGTGTACTTACTACAATCACTCTATATTTTTTAAGGTTGACCAACATATAATCTTATGATACTCAACATGTTGGTAATTTTTTTTCATTCTATATATGATTTTTGTGGGGTTCAATTAACAAAATAACCTTTTGTGGTTATCTCGGTTTGATAGGTTGAATCAACCTTCCTTACACCCTCTATAATTGAGGTCTTTGTGCACTACGTCTTCTATGTACACATAGAATTGTTGTATTTTATTAATGAAATGGTAGGGCACAACAATGATGAGACACTTATTTTTGAGCCTGTTAAAGCACAATTGCCTTATTGGTTATCTTTGCTTTTCTCTATAGTAGAGTAGAAGCTTGAAATGGATATTTTACTTTCGAGGCTTGGAATTTCATTCAGCTTCCACAAAAGAAGCTGCTGGCTTTTCTGTTTGCCAATAGATGTAATGAAGGTGATTGTGACTGAAAGCAGCATTAGAAGCAGAGCCAAATAGGCACTTTGTTTACTTCTATTAGATATTTACTTGAGCATTTTCTTTCTAGAACTCATTTGGCCTTCTTTAATCAGCTGTTAGTGAGTTAGAAAAAAATCTTTGTCACTTCTTGTTTTGGTTTATTAATGGGCGAACCTGTTTTACAGCCAACAGCACCATGTTCACCTCTATGAAATAAGATTCCAGATGATTTTAGGAGTAACAAAGTGGAGTATAGGCATCTAGTTTCTGATCCTGGGGCCTCTAGGACAACAGAGAGAAGCTTTATCAGTGAGATGCATGCTAGTACCTTTGTTATACAATCATTCTATTTAGTTGTTGAACCATAACGGAAATGATTGCACACATACATATATTATATATACTTCTTCCACTACTGATGGAGTGCTTGGTTTGCTAGATTGAGCTAGCTAATAAATTGAGCAGTGCTAGCTTGTTTGTTATTGTAAAATTATAAAGGCTACCTGATAGCTTATCATTACATTTCTTTTGTCTCTCTTTTTAGGTAAACCTTTGGAGAATGGCTCAGTAAATCCTCCTAAAAGCAAGTTTGATAATAAAATAGAGGCGTCCTCTGCCAAGATGTACTTTCATTATTATGGCCAGCTACTGCATCAGCAGAACATGTTGCAAGATTATGTGAGGACAGGTTATACTTTCATATTCTCATTAGTCGTTTGTATTGAGTTCCTATTATTCTGCATCACTATATATTATTGGCTAGTAATGCTTTGACCTCAACTTTTGAGGTACAAAGATTTGGTCCAGTACATGGTTTAACAACTAGGTACTGGCAACTGTTATTCAGATACATTTTTCTGAAAATAATTTTTTTTGCAGGAACATATTATGCTGCAGTAATGGAGAACCGTGCAGACTTTGAAGGGCGTGTTGTGGTTGATGTTGGGGCCGGCAGTGGTATTCTTTCACTGTTTGCTGCTCAGGTATGCTTGATTTTATTACATTGTTACATGTAATAGGTGCTATAGGATATAATGTGATTGCTATTGTGTTACTCTGAAGAATTTATGTCTTTGACACCCACTTGCATTCTCAGGCTGGTGCCAAACACGTCTATGCAGTAGAGGCATCTGAGATGGCTGAATATGCTCGGAGGCTGGTGTGTGGGAACCCATCACTTGGTCAGCGGATAACGGTTAGATACATTCTCCATTGCAGCCAGGCATTAAGGGCTTTCTTGTTGTTATATGCATTTTAACTGTTCTGTCACTACTGACTAGTTTTAGTTAATGATCAATACTGACTAGGTTATCAAAGGGAAAGTTGAAGAAGTTGAACTTCCTGAAAAGGCTGACATTCTGATTTCTGAGCCCATGGGTATGTTCTTTCATCTCCATGTTGTTATTATAGCAATAAGGTGGGGGAATGTTTCCTCTTCTGCTGTAGCTTTCCTCTTATGCATTGGCATTGGTTGCTAAGCCTTCTTATTCTGTCTTATGTGGCTTAGGTTGTTAACATATCTGCAGAACATCTCAATATGACCAAGATATATGCATGGCAATGCTACGCCCTTATGGCGAACTTCACATGAAAGTGAATCCTGGGATTGACTATAAATTGAGGAATGCTAGAAATAAGTTTTCACCTCCATAAATGTGAAAAGTGAATACTTATTTAGATTTGGACAATTTCCATCCAAAGGTGTCAACAACTAGTTTTAAGTTTCTCTAACTTCTCTGCAGCTTTCAATTCAAAGGTGGAACCAAACTAGCTTCCACTCGCCTGTACTTCATGATCAAAATTATGTTTTACCTTGCTTTCTTCTATTTTCACTCATTGAAGTGATGAGTTCCCTCATGACCACATAGCTCATTGAATCAGTCTATTTAATTGTGTAGATGACTCTTGAGCTGGTTTTTCTTTTTTGATGCAGTCTTATTCTTTGGTGGCTCCATAGATTTTCTGCTTTGGAGATATCTTGTTGTGGCTTTTGGTTTATCCTTTCCTCTCACGTTCTTTATCAGAAATTGATCCCTCCTGTTTAGTTATATCCATTTTCCTTGCATTTCAACTACAAAACTCCTACTCCCATTGGTACAGTAAATGAGTAGATTTATTTTCTATTAGATTGTGATTCTGTATATCAGTTGTTGTGATCGACCTAATCATTGTTTACTCTGTGGAATGTTTCCATGCCATATGTTTATTTATACTGCAAAATTCAACTAATATTTTCCCTCGAATTATTTGTAAAGCAAGCTTAGATCTCTTAAGGGACTTTTGGTGTAATTATTTCTCAACCTACTTTGGCCATGACATTCAATATAAATCGCTAATATTATATTGTACTATTCTTTATTTCTTAGTGGAATCTAGAATTCTGTTTTCTTTATGTTGGCTGTTTATAGATTTAAATTAAGCTTCTCACTTTATGTTTAAGAACTTTGGGACAGATTATGTATCATGTTACAGTATGATTCATACAATATCAGAAACTTTGTAGGAACTTTGTTAGTCAATGAGAGGATGTTGGAGTCCTATGTGATCGCGAGAGATAGATTCCTTGCACCTAATGGAAAAATGTTTCCATCCCTTGGCAGGTATGAGCTATTACGAGAATCTCTACTAGGATTCATTTTAGAAGAACCTATACTTTCCCGCCATTCTATTGCTGTTATAGATGCTCATAAATTGCTGGGAAACTCTTCTTTTTGTAGTTATCTTTTTGACAAATACTACAGCCAAGCCCGTTTGTGAGCTCTTTCAAATGAGCAGGATATACATCCTTTTTCTTTTTTTGTTTACTGGTTTTTATTCTTTATCCTTTAGTGGCAGTTAGGTTTTTCTTAGTTTCAATCAATTATGCATCTTCTTGTTGTTTACTGGAGATCGCATTTTTTTTAAAAAAATTGATACCTTCAAGTCTTCTTTAGTTCCCATCCTTGTGATTGTTGTCTTACCTTAATGATGTTTCCTTGCTAAAAGATCATGTAGAGGGTATGCATGAGCTTGCTTAGCAGCACATCAATATTGACATGATCATATAGTTAAAACAGTAGAAGGGTGTTGTATTTTTATAGTTTCCATATCACAAAAGTGAAAACGGGCTGCTGTATGGTTAATCAAGAGCTATTACAATGTAGATTTGATATTCTTTGCTCGCTTTTATTTGGTAATGAATTTTTATAGCAATATCTTTCTGGTTTCCTAATTTGTCCTAACCTCTTCCATCTTAGGAATTATATAATACCTCCTTGCGGCGCCTTATAACTTTTATCTTGTAACTCATTTGTTGTGAACTTAATGCTTGAAAAGAAACCAACATTCTCACTATTATGGAGGTAATCAATTTTCTTCATAAAATTTGTTTGCTTCTTAAATACTGACTATTAGAGGACTATGCAGGTGCCTGTGGAATAGGGTCTGGTGCTCTGATGCTTTTGTCTTTTGTTACACAGTTCTTTGTTTTGTTTTGACTAAGAAATAAACTTGCATGCGATTTTACACTCTTTCTGCCTACTATTTTTTATGTTCTAGCTATATTTGCTGTTGACCTCTTGCATCTATAACAGGATTCACATGGCTCCATTTTCTGATGAATATCTGTATGTTGAAATTGCAAATAAGGTACCTACTGGAAAACAATTTTGCGCCTTCTTTAGCATTCCATACATGTTGTATGTTTTTTATCCAAACACTTAAGCAATGCTACCAATGTCCTTGTAATTCAGCAGTGCACAGTGTTCAATACTTCATAGGCCCTCATATAGACAATTCAGTGCTGGAATTTCATTGAATTTTGCAATGTGCATATTTTTGTTGTACAATGTGCTAGAATCTTGTTCCAGGGTTTACTGTTTGGGGCTCTGAAGATCTTTGAACGAAAATACTGTGGTTGGATAGGAATGCTTTCTTCATCCTGTGGGTTGACCTTTTATTCTACTGTTTGGTGCATGTTAGTTTATATGCTCTAGTACTCTGCTGATAGCTTACGGCAAGCTAATTATACATTTCCTAACAATGTGTAACCTAACATTTTATCATTGTCTGTGTGTAGGCTCTCTTTTGGCAGCAGCAGAACTACTATAGTGTTGATCTTACCCCATTACATAATTCTGCTTTCCAGGGATATTTCTCACAGGTTGTTGCTTATATTCTTGTGACCACTACTATTGTTTGGCGTATAGACTTTAAATTCTACTATGTGCATTGACAACTCGTGTGGTTTCAGCATATGAACCTTTTCCTGTCCCTTTTGTTAGCAAGTATTGATTATATGATGCTTTTCTTGTACCTGGTGGACACAAAGTGCTCTTTGTTTTTTAATCCAGATCCTGGATGAACTTTGATTCACAAAGTTTCCCATTTGTTAATCCTTTCCATAAATATCAATTAAGTCCCTGTTGTGGGAGAACTTGCAGTTGGCACAGCCATGCAATTTAAGTTAAGGTCTGCATGTATGCCTCAAGAGGAGGATAATTTGTTGCTTCACTTATTATAGAGTTGCTAGCTGAACAAAAGCACTTTTGAAGGGTATAGATTGCATTATTCTTGTAATCCATTGAACTTATGAGCAAAACTATGCATTTCCATTGTTTATACTGCTTATATGCATTGTGGAATATTGGCAGCTAGAATGGAGCTCATATTATGCAACTTAGCTGATTATTTTGATGTACTAGTGTGAGTAAAGTTTTCACTCGTATTTTTTTATGATAGGTTGAAATCTCAAAGTATAATGTCATTGAGAACAGAAATTCATGTCTGTAGCTTGTCAATTCTGATTGGACAATTTAGTTTTAGCAAAGAAGCAATGGCTTTTGGCTTCAAATCAGAAATTCTGATACTATCTTTTAATTTACATATCGTCTATGTTTTGAGAAATACATTTCCTTTAATGTTGCATACGGTGAGTGTTTCTTCTATGTACTTGCCTTTTCTGTTAGTTAATATGAGTAGATATACTTGTATAGATACCTTTTAACTCTGGTTTGATGAATTAATTTTAGTACTAAAAGCTTTTGATATATGTTATTCCTAGAAAAAGATGTCTTAAATCTTGCTGAATCTCTTTACTTGTTCATGCAGCCTGTGGTTGATGCATTTGATCCAAGGCTATTAGTCTCACCACCGATATGTCACAAGCTAGACTTTACGCGCATGAAGGTTAAAAGTTTATACCTGAACTTATTGATTGTTTCTTTAAAAAGGAACTTTCCTTTTGAGTTTCTGCACATTTCGTAGTCTTTATTTCCCAACCCTATGTGATGATATAAAGATTCCCATATTCTCTTCCAAAAATTTGTGTTCTAAGTTGCATTTGTCATCTCTTATCTAGCTATCTAGGTACTTTCTTGAAGGCTGTTGGTCTTGTTAACTAATTAGTCAATCTTTACTTTGTAATCCAGGAAGAAGACCTTTATGAGATCGACATTCCTCTGAATTTCGTAGCATCTGTTGGGACTAGGGTGCATGGGCTGGCCTGCTGGTTTGATGTCTTGTTTGGCGGCAGGTAACTGTGTTATAGTCATAATTTAAGCTATTTATCACGCAATAGGGAAAATTGTGTCTTTTTGTAACTGTGGAGCTACATAATCTCTTTTATCTAATTCAATCTGATGCTCTGAATTCTGTGATTTGCAAGTCTTTTGCTTCGTTTAGGGGGTGTTTGGTTCCTCGGAAAACACTGGAAAACTATTTTCCCAGAAAAACAGGTTTTTCATGGAAAACACTATTTTCTAGAGTTTCCGTTTTCCGGATAAAAAAAATCTGGAAAACGAAAACACTAGTTTTTCATGGACTCTGAAAAAAAAAGTTATCCAAAAAAACTTTTTTTTTCTGGGAACCAAACAGCCGGAAAAGTACCAGAGAACTGTTTCCTAGGATATTTTCCAGGGAACCGAACACCCCCTTCGTCAATTAGGTTAGTTCAATTATGATATCTGCAGGCATTGTCTTCTGTATTTGTTTATGCTTATAATTAATTAAATATAATTTTTGTAGTTCCGTGCAAAGATGGCTTACCACTGCTCCTGGTGCCCCTACAACCCATTGGTACCAACTCCGCTGTGTGCTCGTGCAGCCCTTGTATGTTATGGCGGGGCAGGAAATCACGGGTCGTCTTCACTTGGTGGCCCACAGTGCTCAGAGCTACACAATTAACTTGACATTGTCCGGTTGGTCAATTTTCTTCCTCTTTTGTATTGCATTCTTTTGTGTTTTCACACTAGTGGTGTATAGCTGACATGTATTGCGGCTCCTTGCATCTGTCTCAAAAAGCTAAAATGTGGGGTGTTGGTGCTGAGCAAGGAGGAATTCTTCAGACATCTTCAGGTAAACTTGAATTAAAAGAACCATTCTACAGGCTGTCTCAACCGCAGCCCTACATGGCGCAAGATCAACAGCTGCCTCAACAAACTACGTCGCTATTTGTGAGTTCACTCATTTATGCTGTGTTTTCCTTAAAACTTAGTAGTATACCCCTTACCGTGCCAAATAAAAGTAAAAATGGCAAGAATAGTTGTTCTGGTCAAACTAGGTAATTTGGGATGACTGCTGAACACATTTTGCAGCTAAACCCCTGGAAGTAGTATAATCCCTTGCACTATCCTCACTTAACCCTAGAATTATTACAGTGATCCCTGCAACTGTTACACTTATTTCTCTAGTGTAAATCAAACATATACTTTTGACCTTTTTTTTTTCCCCCCTCAGTATCTGTCAGACAGCGATTTAATTCGGGGATTCTAAAAAAAAAAAGAAGTAATCCTCGCTTAGTTTATATCCGAACCAAACTATGCCTTAAGAGGGGTTTAGTAGCGACTTTAGTCCATAGTACCAAAACCTTCATTTAAGCTCTAAAATTTTTGTTAATTAAATTGAAGGAAAGATAGGAATAAGCAACCGTCCTTGGGTACTTTTGTGATGAACCATATCACAATAAGTGGATATCGATCTAATTATTGTAGTGTTAAGCTTTAGTTCAGTTCAGTTGACCAAATACATCTTATTTGTATTTTCGGATTTTTTTTTTTCTTTTTTTTTTTCGGTGTGGGTGGTGAAAGAATCATTGAAAGGATTTTGTGGAAGCAGGAAAATCCCTCACAAATGCAAGATGAGGGCGGGGCGATCGTAGTACCTGTAGAACCAGATCAAAACTCTGCAGATTTAGAGCAATAGCATATCGACCCATGCCGCGGCTGCAGCTCTTCCAGCACCATATCTCAGAATTGTAAAATGATGATGATGCGCGTTTTCGTCGACCGCGGTCAAAAGTGTTTCTGTATATTAACACCATTAACAAGCCTTTACGTTGAGGCTCTTCTTAGAAAGAAATAATGTATGATTGTTAGATCATTTTACTATTGAATCATATTTTATTATTGTCCCCCACCCTCCCTTTTTTTTTTTTTTTTTTTAATCTTCTTTGTGCTACTGATTCTTTTCTTCTTTGTTGGGAAATATTTGGCTGTTCTCGAAGTGGCAGAAATCCTTAGCCAGTTTGTCAAATACCTTTCTTTGCCTTTTTCTCATTTGGACTAATCCTCTTTGGGCCAATTATAATATCTTTTCACTTTAGAGAAAAAGAAAATAAAAAAAGAAAAACATGTCCAACATGGTAGCGACTTTGTTGCTGCTAATAGTGTATAGATTAGCAATTTCAATTTCAAATTTTAAATGTATGTGTCGTTTGATTTTTTTTTTTTAATTCAGTATGCTTAATGTAGTTCTAACAATTATAAATTTATTATGATAACTAATTAGTTTAAATTTTAAAATTAAAATATTATTGAGTAAAATTAAAATTTGAAAATATTAGACCGTCAATTCAAAATGATTCATATTTTATCTGAGTTCTATATGCTTTTATCTAAATTTTAATATATTAAATTTAATGAAATTTGAGTTTTGCTAATAACACCAACTCATTGCTAACATTTACCCGCGTGTTTGTTGCAGTTCAGCTATTGATAAGCTGTACAACGAATCTGTGTATAATTTTTTTCTGCACGCTGATATGCAGAATCACACTCTGTTGAATCTGGCTTTTTTTTTTTTTTTTTTTTTTTTTTTTTTTTTTTTTTTCAATCTTTAATGTTGTTATGAAAAAATTAATAATTTTGAGTGAAGTAAGGAGGGCTATCACCCTCCATGAGAAGCATCTAATAAGGCTTCTAGAAGCTTCCGACAAATTCAACCCTTAATGTCAGTGGGCTCAGGTTTCCCACCCACCTCTCATTATCAACCCTTAATGTCAGTGGGCTCCTGTGTGCTCCGCTAACATCCCGCCACGTGTCAACCGAGAGATCGTACTGCGGTGCCCCCTTTAACGCTGAGTGCTTAAAATTCCGGATGAGACCGACCCGGTCCGGTCCGGCTGGTCGGACCGGGTTTCGACCGGCCTTTTTTTTTTTTTTTTTTTTTTTTTTTTTTTTCTAAAAAAACATAATCATACTTCCTACTTTATTTATATAAAAAATAAATTCAACTACTTCAAAAAAAAATAAAAATAAATAAAAATAAATATTTAAAATTGAAGAAGTCAACCCACTCTCTTTTCATCTACAATTGGTCTAACAGATATTAGGAGATCTAAAAATTGATTTTTAAAATTTATGTTGTTTCTTTTCAACTTTGATGAACTGCAAATGTAGCTTGTAGAAAAATTTCAGAATTCAAAATGCAAAATTCTATAAAGCTCACTTGTTTTCCATAAGCCATCCCATCCACTAATAAATTTTTTTTTTCCCACAATATATAATTAAATATAAACATATTTGATTATAACTTATTAATTAGTTTATATATAAATATATATATAATCTGATAATGTATTATATATAATTTTATTAGTTCATAAATTGGTAAAATATTGAGAGTCGCTCATTAAACAAGAATATACATATTAATTTCTTTATATTCTACTTGTTCTTTCTATTAGTATAATTACTTTCTAATTAAAAAATAAGAAAAATTTGAATTGTGCGGTCAATTTAAAATTCATAAAATAATAATAACTTATTTTATTGATTACGTATAGTGGATATAATTAGTACTTATAATTAAATTTTTTATTAAAGATTTGAATATTTATGTACATATTTCGAAAACAAAAAATATTGGAATCTCTAATTTTTGAAATATGATCAGTGTACAAAAAAACATTTTTTAGACAGTGTTTAAATTGAAAATAAAGAAAATAAGGGGTTGTTTGGCAACCGGTATAAGGAGGATAAGGGGTTATCCTCTCTTTATACCCAAACAGCATTTAAGTGTGGAGGGAACAGCTGTTCCTCCTATACCAGGTTATTTCGGTATAAGGATAGAATAGCTGTTCCACCCCACAGGTAGAACAGCTGTTCCACCTGTTGCTTATTATTATTATTATTTTTAATTAAAATTTTTTAAATTATAAGATATTTAAATTTATAAAATTTTAAATTATTTTATTTTACTTTATAAATTTTAATTCTCTCTATTATTCTTATTCCTCTTTTAACTTACCAAACACAATTTTTTTTATCCCGGTACAACCTTTATACTCAACCAAACACAAAATTACTATAATTTTTACTTGTACATGAACTTATACCTATTCCCGAAATAACCAATTTTTACTTATACCCTAGCCTTATCCCCCTTATACAGCATAACCCTTTATTCCCAAACAAAAAAAAAATCAAGGGAAACTATAGTTTGCCCCTTAACTATAGTTTCCCGCCTTACGGGCAAGATAGCCCGGAAGAGGGGTAACTATAAGTTCCAAACAAGTTATTTCCATCTTTTTCTTCTTTTTTTTTTAAAAAAAATAAAATTAAAAATAAAATTTTTAAAATTTTAAAATTTATAAATTTAAAATTAATTTTTTTAATTTATAAATTTTAAAATTATAATTTTAAAAAATTTATTCATTTTAAAATTTTTTAATTTATAAAAATTTTAAATTTATACAAATCTAAAAATTAAAATTTTTGCACCCGCTTTTGCACATTTTTCGAAACTATTAAAATTAAAATTTATAATTTTTAAAATTTTTAAATTTATAAAATTGTTAAATTTTTAAATGTTTAACTTTAATTTTTAATATATTTAAAAATTTATAAACGTTTAAAATTTATTAATTTAAAAATTTATACAAATTTTTATATACGAATTTTAAAATTTTTATGAATTTATAAATTTTCAAAATTTTTAATTTTTTTAATAAATTAAATTTTTTATATATAAAAGCTAAATTTAAATAATACAAATTATTATTAAAAAAATTAAATAATTTTTTAAAGAGTAATTTGTTCAATTAAAAACATTTATTTTGTTTTATTCCTTTTATTTTAATTTATCAAATCAAACATAATGTTTTTATATTTAGTATCATTCTAATCCTCATCCAAATATAAAATTACATTAATTTTGTTTATTTTGAATTTATATTTATCCGTAAAATAAACAGTTCTGATTTATAACTGAACCAAACTTACCGGTAGTATATATATAGTATAATGTTTTTTTACATTCATTTCTTAAATGCCCTCCTAAAAAGTTTGAAATTTTATAAATAGCCTTTTAAATTCTAAGTTCACAATATTTTTGGAGAGAGTTAGCAATTTTTTTTAAAGCTATTACTTAAGAAGATAACTTCCATTTTTTGTAAAAAAAGAGTAAAATGCATAGAGACCTCCCAACCTTTGACTTATTTGCAAATAGGTGTCTAAATTTTTAAGTTTGATAATTTTTTTAAAATTTTTATCAAATAGACCTAGATCTTTGTTTTTCTAAATGAAGCATGACTATTAAAGAATAATTTGAACGAAATTTTTATTTTTATTTTTTCGATGCTCTCATATATCAGAATACAAAATATATATATATATATATTTAAAAGTTTTACAAATATATATATATATATATATATATATATATATATATATATATATATATATATATAGAGTAAAGTTTATATTCTTTTAAAATACAAACTTATTCATATTTGTAAATTTTTTACCATAAAATTTATATTGGGATCCGTGATTTAAGCTCCTATACTATCTATAGTACTGAAACTCCAGTACTATAATCTCGTTTTTTATTTTAGTATATTCAAATCAACGATCCACATCGTTAAATATAATTTAAAATTTATAAAAATTTTAATAATAAAATTTTATTTTTTTTACATCGTTTATTTAGTAAGTAAATTATGTCAAAATAAATTATGAAAATAAAATAATCTTTAAAATTTGAGAATATATAGAGCTTTTGAATTCAAAATCAAGAATTTTAATCTCATTTAAATTATTTAAAATATTTTTTACCAAATTAAATAAATTTAGATTTTTCTATACTATTAAACTACAAACTAGTAATTATAGCCATTAAAAATTAATAATTTTGAAATAGTTTAATCATAAATTAAATCATGTCGAAAAAATATAAATTTTATAAATGCTCAATAATTTTAGTCACATTTTAAGATTTTCTTCACCCTCACCATTATGATTTTTTACTTTTCATTATTAAATTTTTAATTCTTCCTACATCAATACCATCAATAACAAAGAATGTCAAGAGTCATGAACTCCTTCATCGGTACTATCAATGACAAAAAATGTCAAGAGTTATGAATAACTCACAAAGTTACAGTACATTAGTTGGTATTTTAAGTGTAGTCTTAGTGGTGAGTTATGTATATGAGCCTATAAATAATGTAGTTGGTTAAGACCAAAATAACAAGAGAGAGTTGTATTTTATAGTTGTTATTTTTAAAGTAAGAGATTACTTAGTTTTTCTACGGAATCTCTACGCTTTTTTCTTTTCTCTGTTTTTATACTTAGTATAGACGTGCGAAGGTCCGAGCTTGCAAACGGAAGCAAAATTTACCCTCTTCGACTAGGAAGGCGGGTGCTGCACGAGCTTTTGTTAGGCGAAAAATTTAAATCCATAAATTTTATCTCAAATTAATTTATCATAATACGTTTTCTTTCCTCTTTTTCTCTCTCCGTCACGTTCGAAGGGATTGTTGTCACCTTTACTATCACCTTCGTCAGTGAAGATGTCATCAGGTCATCAGGTTTATTCCCACCGTTTTTGATGAATATGACAAATAAAATATATAAAAATATATTTAATATTTTATTATTATTAATTATTTTTTTATTTTTTATTCGCTGTGGGGGCTAGTTCGGTAGTGTATATATATAAAAGACCAAAATAATTATATAATTAATAATTTTAATGAAAGAGGGATCAATTAAAATATTTAATAAAAAATAAAAAAATATTTTTGTTAAAATTCGGTAATCGAGAAGCTTCGCGTTCACCGTCGATTCCCGCCACGGCCCACCAGCCCACTCTGGGCCCACCGTCCCCCACACGTGTTATATGCGGCCGGGATGCCGCCACGTCAGACCGAGTCAGCTCGCCCGCTCTCGCTCCTTCAAATCGCAACGAACGGGCCGGTTCATCTGACCCGAACCGCTTCGCACGTGCTTTCAATCTCATCCGTCCGATCCCGATCGGTGATCGCGAACGGCCGAGATTGAATCGCTTCTTAACGTAACTGGGGCGGCACCGCTCGTCGTTTCTCACCCCACCCATCCCCCTTCTATTAATTATTATTGTTATTATATAAACCAACCCCCACACAAACGCATTCACGAACACCGATCTACAAATTTCTAGGGTTTTCTCCCACCATTCTCGTCCATCGATCCAAACACTTCGCCCATGGCGGAATCGGAATCGGACCCCCAATCCCTGGAGATCGTAAGAGTTTCCCCTTTCCCCCGCGATCTCTTCGATCATCTAGGGTTTTTCGAATTAGGGTTTTGATCGCCGCTTTTTTTTTTTTTTTTTGTCTGGGATTGTGAATTCGGGATGGATCGTAGAACCATGAAGAGGAGAACGGGGAGGAGGAGGCGAAGGGGAAGGGGCTCAAGTACCTGGATTTCGTTCACGCCGCGGCGATCCATGCGGTGATGTGCTTCGCGAGCGTGTACGAGTTCGCCAAGGAGAACGCGGGGCCGCTGAAGCCCGGGGTGCAAACCGTGGAGAGCGCCGTTAAGGCCGTGGTGAGCCCCGTCTACGTCAGGCTCCACGACGTCCCCTTCGAGCTCCTCAAATTCGTCGATCGCAAGGTTAGGGTTCCTCCAAATCTCTCTCTCTCTCTCTCTCTCCAAGATTAGGGTTTCGAAGCTCTCTTTCTCTCCAGGTATGGACTCTCTATAAACTTTTATCTCTCTTTCGGTTTTTTTTTTTTTTTTTTTTTTTTTTTTCACTACTACGGTGCATGATAGCCTTGACCCCTAGTTTATAACTAACGTGCGCTGCTTGGGTTAAAGTTATGGTTAGTCCCTTTATTATCTGATATTGCAAGTTGTCCCTGAACCTTCTGTTTAATTTTTAATTTTTAAAAATTTTAAATACATTTTTAATATATGTTGTATTTTTGTTCCCAAAGATGAAGACAACTTTTTATTATTAAATGGTTCTATCAGAATTAAACTAAAGATAATGTTTGATACCAGATAAAATTATAATTTAATTTAATCCAATTCGGATGTGAAGAGTTCAGTTGAATTTATCTTTAAATAATTTTTTTTTTTTTTTTGATTAAGTAAAAGCTCAACTATTTCAATCTATTCTTCACTTTGTTGTTTGGTAAAAGATAAAAATTTATTTTATTTTGTTTTTTCATTCTATCCACAGTTTTAATAATTTAAAAAATTTAAGTCAAAATTTATAATAAATTAAACTTTAAAAATTTACCCTAGAGAAATATATCATAATAATTGGAGCAATGTTATTCATATACCCAAAAAATAAATATATAATGCATATTTTATTATTTTACTAGTTATTTTTAAAATAATTAATAAAATTTATCTTATTCTAAAATGATGAGTGGCGAATAACATATACATTTTTTTGAAAAATACAAAAAATATTTTCTTAATAATTATTGATGAAATATAATTAAAGAGAATAAATTTTTACAAAATTCAATTTCATGCTCGAGAGTTATTTGTATTATGAGAAATTTTACCGTTTATGATATCTAGCGACACATCTAATAAAAAATATATATATATTTGAATTTGAATTCTTTCGAGTTTCAGGACTTTGGGGAGGCCAAAAAGGGAAACTAATGGAAGTGGAGGGACCAAACTGCAACATAGGAAGTTACATGGAATAATACTATTCATACATCATACATTTCAAAGAAATATATGATACATATTTTATTTATTCAAAAATAAAATATTTTTTTATTGATTATTTAAAAATAATTTATAAAATTTATTTTATTTCTGAATAAATATGGTGTAAAATATTTTTTTTTTTTGGGATACTTAAAGTATTTTCTTGTTAGACAATGCCACTTGCAGAATATATATATATATATATATATATATATATATATATATATATATTGAAAAATATTTTTTTATATTTTAAAATAAATATATATTTTATATTTTATTTATTTAAAAATAAATATATTTTATTAGTCAATTTGAAATGATTAGAAAAAAATATTTCATTCTTAAATAAAATATACATGATATATTTATGAATAATATTACTTTATAATGCATGAATAACATATATTTTTTATATCTTTTATTTGTTCTTTTTTTAAAGTCTCGCGCAAGTTAGCGAATCCGCTTACATTCTTCGCATCTTAGCCCGGGCGGGGTTGGGGATTATTATTATTATCATTATTGCATTAACGGTCCCTTCTTTGGCCTTATCAATCGAGTCACGTGAGTGTATTTGTCCTCTTTCTTGGTACGTGATGCACCGTTTTCTTTTCGGGCCTAGCGTCCGTGCGGTGTGTAACCGCTAGAGATAATATATATTATTTTTAAAATTAGATTAAAATATTATTAATAGTATTAAATTATTAATATTATTAAATATTTTATTGTTAAGTTAAATTAAAAAATATATAATTGAAATAATAAAATTTAACGAATAAAAATAATTAAAAAAATTAATTTAATAATAAAAAATTTTAAAAGTACTAAATATTTAATACTGTCGGTAAAAAATTTAATAGCACTAAATATTTATTAGTATAATATAGTAGCCGAATTTTTATTTTTATTATAAAAATTATTATATTTAATTCATATTTAAATATAATAATAATAAATTTTGTTTTTTTGAATTCACTCAATAGTTGATTTCCTCCTAGTTAGTCATTCGTCTGAAGTTAGTCGTCGTGATCGTCGTCAGGTGGACGACGTGGCGCAGGAGCTGGACCGGCACGTACCGTCGCTGGTGAAGTCGGCGTCGGCGCAGGCGTACGCGGTAGCGCAGAGCGCGCCGGAGGTGGCAAGGTCGCTCGCGGGGGAAGTGCAGCGCTCCGGGGTGTCGGGCGCGGCGCGGGCGGCGTACGAGAAGTACGAGCCGGCGGCGCGGGAGCTGTGCGCCCGCTACGAGCCAGCGGCCGAGCGGCGCGCGGCGGCGGCGTGGCAGTTGCTCAACCGCCTCCCACTGTTCCCCCAGGCCGCGCAGATCCTCGTGCCCACCGCTGCCTACTGGGCTGACAAGTACAACCGCGCCATCGCGTGCGCCGTGCAGCGCAGGTACTCTGGGGCGCAGTACCTGCCGCCGATCCCCACGGAGCGGATCGCCAAGGTGTTCGGGAATGGCTGCGGTGAGCCAGCGGAGGCGGACGGAACTAGGCGGCAGAGGGTACACCTCAAACAGCAACACTGGCGGCGGAGGATGAACCTCCAGCAGAAACTGCTGCGGCAGAGTGACGTAATAAAATTGCGGTCGATGCAGCGACGGAGAAGATGAAAAACAAAAGAGAAGAAAAAAAAAAAATAAAAAACAGTTTTTTTAAGTTTGGTTTGGTTTTATGGTTTTGTTAGAATTGCGAATGATGATGCTCCCTGAACTTCGCTGTAGGTTCAGGGTGGTAAGATCTGGACACATTGTTGTATAATATTAGTAGTATGAGTTTTAATTTTCTACGCTATCTAACTTTTGCAAGAAGAATCTTATGGTTTTTTAACATTTTAATTTGGCTATTAGCATTTGATTTGATCGTAGAATTAGATTTAGTAATAATAATAAGTGTATCTGAAATATAGATCGAGATCGTTTGTTGAAAATTTACATTCCGTGCTGGGGGTTTACCTCCGCTAGATCGTTCGGAAGTTTGTACATTGTAATGATTTTTTTTTCAAACTGTGTACGATTTGACAATCTAATTTATTTAATTAAATATTAATATTTTATTCAAATAAAAATAATATAATATTAGATTATTATTAAGCCATCCATTATAATACCATTACATTACATATCAATATTTAGAAGACGGTATATACATTTTATTTTTAATTTAGTAGAGTGAAAACAAAAAAGAAAAAAACTTTTTTAATTTGATTTGGCTTTTACGTTTCTGCTTGTGGTGAATGATGGTGTGTGAACTTGGTACGTTCTGGGTGACAACATTTGGTATAATATCGTTGAAAATTTAGAATATTTTATATTTTTTTTTAATAATTTAGTTTTGCTAGAATTAAATTATACAAAGAGCAAGTGGTTTAGGTAATTGAGATAGATCAAAAAAAATAAAAAAAAAAAAATCACTACTTATCGAATTTGTTCAGGTTTTTTGTATTCGCCAAGTGTTGCGATGATTCCAAGAAAAAAAACATATTATATTTTTTTTAAATCTGATTCATGAACAATAAAAGAAATTGAAAATATCAACTTAGAAGAATCAGAATCAGATACTTGGAGGAGAATTAAATTAAATTAAACAAAAAGTAAGCGTTTTAGGTATTTTAGATAGAATTTTTTTTTTTCTTTTACTTTTACTTGTATCATAAATGTACATGTTGCATCATTTTTTGCGACAAGTGTAGTAATATGATATGGTTTAGTAAATTTGTTGAGACTCATTGTTGTTGTCATTATTGTGACCGTTCTAAAATAAGAAAACGATTTATTATACTTTCTCATGAGTGTGTTCGCATATTATAAAACAATAAAAGAAATTAAAATATTAACTATGCGAATCAAAATCAGACACTTGGGAGGAGAATTAAATTAAACAAAGAGTAAGTGATTTAGGTATTTGAGATAGATTTTTTTATTTTACTTGTATTATAAATGTACATGTTGCATCGATTTTTATGACAAGTGTAGTAATATGATATGGTCTAGTAAATTTGTACAAGATCTTTGTTGTCGTCTAGTGTTGTGACAATTTTAGAAATAAAAAATTATTTTACTTTATTACGAGTGTTCGCATATTATAAACATGATTCGTGAACAAAAAAAAAAAAATTAAAATATTAACTACGGGAATCAGAATAAAACACTCGGGCAGTTTATTTTCCGTCCCAAAAAATGATTTTGTTTTTTCAATATATTTTTGCATTTGAGCGCATGTAATATGAGAGATGTCAGATATATACTTTACCAAGCCAACGACTCATCCTTTTAGGGATGTCAACAAGCGGATTCGAGAAGGGTTTTTTCGAATCCAAACCCGTACACACACCTGAATCCGAAATAATTATTTTTTATTATATTTTGTAATATATAGTATTAACTTTTAAATTTTAAAATATAAATTTAAAAATAAAATTAAACATGCATACGTGTCACGTGTGCATATCAAATTAATATTTTTATCAAAAAATTTAGTGTTATATTATAATTTTTTTAAAAGATTTTCACTTTAAGCTGTTTATTTTTAGCTTCTTTGATCAGTGGATAAATAATAACGAAAAATTATAAAATTTATTTTTCAGATATTTCAAATATGTTAGATCAAATCTAACGGAGCTGATTGACAACTCGAAAGTTTCATTATCGAAAACAGTTTAGAAGTTCGGAGGCTTCTATGCTCCTAATAGCACAACATCCCTACTTTATATATATATATATATATATATATATATATATATATATATATATATATAATATATATATATTTAAAAGTATAAGTCTATTCATACTTGTAAATTTTTTATCATTAAATTTGTATAGGGATTTGTACTTTTTACTTTATCTTTTTCTCTTTTTAGTTGATTTTACAAAAATACAAATCTCAATACAAATTCAATGGTAAAAAATTTACATGGATCTTACACCCCACCAATCCTAGGGTGGGATGAATTTCACTGGTCACATCGAAGTGACCAGTGATGAAAGCCCGACCCTTGGATGGGTGGGGTGTGCATCATACACCCCATTTTGGGGTGTATGGATAGCATTACCAATATATATATATAAATATATATATATATATAATATATATATATATATATATATATATATAGTATATATAGTCCGGCTAGAATACTATCGATAGCACCAAGCATTGGTGCTATCAAGTTTTCTCTGTTGGATGAAAAGATATGCGGTTGATTATAGTGGTTCCCTAAGAGTTTTTACTATTCAACCACCACCTAGTAAACCCTAGGGGATCACTATCATCTTAACCACACATTTGTTAATCCAAAAGGCTAAAAACTTGATAGCACCGATGACTTGGTGCTATCGATAGTATTCTAGCCTAATTATATATATATATATATATATATATATATATATATATATAATAT
This sequence comes from Tillandsia fasciculata, assembly GCA_029168755.2. Taxonomy (NCBI): domain Eukaryota; kingdom Viridiplantae; phylum Streptophyta; class Magnoliopsida; order Poales; family Bromeliaceae; genus Tillandsia; species Tillandsia fasciculata. The sequence continues at coordinate 12,683,713 of CM054951.1, forward strand.
ATATATATATATATATATATATATATATATATATATATATATAATGAGAAAAGGAGATAATTAGGCTGTAATACTATCCATAGCACCAAGTCATTGGTGGTACCAATTTTTTAGCCCTTAGATTAAAGGATGTGCGGTTAGGATGATAGTGGTCCCATATGTTTAGTTGGTGGTTGGTTGAATAGTAAAAATTCTAGGGGACCATTATAATCCCAACCGCACATCCTTTCATCCGAGAACTAGAAACTTGGTAGCATCAATTGCTTGGTGCTATCGATTGTATTCCAGTCAGACTATATATATATATATATATATATATATATATATAGAGAGAGAGAGAGAGAGAGAGAGAGAGAGAGTAATGCTCCTATACTATTGATAGTATTAGGGTTTTACTAGTATAGTCTTATTTTCGATTTTAGGATGTTCAAATCAATGATCCACACCGTTAATTATGATTTATGGTATATAAAGTTTTTAGAATTTTTTTTTTTTATAACTTTTCTATATCATTTACTTAGTATGTAAATCATGTCAAAATGAACGGTCGAAATTGAACAGTTTTTAAAATTTGAGGATAGTACTTTTAAATTTAAAATCGAGAATGTTGTTCTTGATTTAAATAGTTTAAAATATTTTCTATCAAAATTTGAATAAATTTAAATTTTTCTATGTTGTTAAACTACAAACTCGCCATAACAGTCATTAAAAATTAATAATTTTTAAATAGTTTAATCATACAGTAAACTATATTGAAAAGTCATAAATTTTTTTTTTTTTACAGAACTACATATATTCTAAATCATGTTTAACGGTGTGGATTTTTTGATTTGAACATCCTAAAATCGAAAATGAAACTATAATAGTAAGACTCTAATACTATCAATAGTATAGGATCATTACTATATATATATAATGTGCAATAAATTTTTGATGCTAATCGATAGTATTTCAGTTTAGTTTTATTATTAAAAAAAAAAAATGTGCTAAATTAATTATTATTGAATATCTCTTTTTGACATTCATTATTTTTTTATTTTTGAAAAAACCAATAACACGGAGTAAGAAAATGCTATATGTACATCTCTTACATAAATGTAAATCTTATACATTTACATTCAAGGGTTAATAAAACCTCTCTTGCCTAAGAATAAAAATGGAAATTAATATTGATCATTCTTAGCCCAAGTGATAAAAATGAAAATATAGTATTGCCTTATACTATATAATTTTTCAAAAATTAAAATATTAAAATAAATAATAAAATATATACTACAAAGAGTTTAGGATGTAAATTTTTGACAATTATTACTACAGAGTGTATAAATAATATTGCTCATACTCAGTATTGCAGTATTATACAAATTAGTATAATCACCCGCACGATTGATGGGATGGGTGGATACTATTAAAATGATAATTTTATATAGTGTCCTTTAATAATTAATTAATACTATAAAAAAAATATTAAATATATATTATTTTTAAATTTATAGTTATTTAATATAGTATAATGATCATGCTTTATGGTGGTTAACTATTATTATAAAGCTAAAAATATGATTTACTGAACAAATGAAAACTAAAATACAAAAAAAATGTATAAACAATAATTTCAATGTACAAATTAAATTATTCTTGTAAAATCAATTTGGTAAAAAACTAATATTATCTCGTAAAATCAATTTGGTAAAAAACTAATATTATCTCGATCAGCCATAATTGAAAGAAATTTCAATGTATGTATAAATATTTTAAAGTTTGACAACAACAAAAAAAAAAAAAAAAAAAAAAAAAAAAAAAAAAAAAAAAAAAAAAAAAAGAAGAAACAGAACAGAATATATTTGAAAACAAAAGTACGTATTTAAATAAAAGTAGAAAATTCAACTCAATTTGACTTATCCTTTTCATCATACAATTAAGATATATATATATATGATATATCTATAATATATATAGATTCTATATATAGAGATATATATATATATATATTCTCAAAAAGCTTTTAATTTTTTTATACATTAACTCATTCATAATTATTTTATTAGAAAAACTAAAAGACAATTCTAGAATACTAAAAAATACTGACAGAAATACTAAAAGACACATTATTTTAGATTACCATAATTCATTTTTTAAAAAAACAAAAAAACACGTAAATAATTATTAAATAATTAAATATTTACTTTTCAATTTCGAGAACGGAAGAAAAAGCAATCAGTTCAAATAGGAGAATAAAAAGGAAACGATTCAAAAAGAAAAAAAATCGGATTGAACACAAACTGTATTACAAGGTTATGCGACCGGTTGAGTTCAAAAAAGAAAAAAAAATAATAAAAATAAAAGTTGAAACATTTTGATCCAAGGAAGAAACCGATCAAGAAATCAGTTTAATAAAGAGAAAAATCGGGTTCAATATCTTTATATCGCTAAATTAGAAAATAGTTCGATTCGATTTAAAAAAAAAAAGAAAATAATTGAAATGATTCAGCTCAAAAAATGATTCGCTCAAAAAAAAAAAAAAAAAAAGGAAAAAGTTAAATGACAAAAAAAAAATGGCCTATAATTAATTTACAAAAAAAAATTGATTCAGCTCAAAAAAAAAAAAAAAAAAAAAAAAAATTTAAATGACAACAGAGAAAAAGTTAGACGTATTAATTGAAAGACTAACAGACAGAAGGGCAAAGAGTTAAATTTTATATTTAAAAATAGAAAAATACTTTTTGTACATTTCTAAGAGAGTGTACATCTTAAATCCATCCATCCGAGAATGGGATGAATTTTACTGATCACATCGAAATGACCAGTGAAGAAAATCCCACCCTTTAATGGATGGGATATAGATCATACATCTCATTTTGGAGTGTATGTATAGTATTACCACACATTAATTAATAGGCCAACAGATGAAAAGGTGATCAAACAATTATTGTAAGTACTAACAAAAAAAAAAGAAAGAAACAGTAAATACTGGATCCCATAGTCAAAAATTATGATCAACCTGCCATCAAGTTTACAGATGATGTATTACTTTTTTTTTCTCTTATAGGAAAGTTCATTGTATGGCGCCAATGTACATCACTTATCAAAATCCTTTTCATTTTGTCAATTTGTTTATCTGTATTTGCGGATGAGCTTTTGTCCATAAGTCAATTATTCAGAAAAGCGGTTTCATCTTGGAAACTACTCAAATTTAGAGTTATGTTATTACTTGTACATCTCATTTGAAATATAGATCTTATACTTAATTTATTTTAAGATCAATATTTATTTACTCGTTATTTTAAAAATATTAACTGCTGGAAATTTTCGGGGATTAGAGCCCATTGAATTATAACATTGGATGTGATGTTTCAATATTTTGTCCACAGTAGTGGCTTCAATTAATGGAGGTAATACCTAATCTAATTTTATTATAAAAAAATATTTTTAATCTAATTTTTTTTTTTTAAAAAAAATTCTAATCTAACTTCATTTAAATAAATTTAATAAAATAATTTAATATTATTAATATAAATTTATATATTAATTATAAAAGATTTTTTTTTTTCGCTCTCTTCTCTTCTACTTTTCAAGACTTCGGGTATCGTTTGGTTCGGAAATTAGTGAGAATTAGTAATACCAGGTATAAGTATAAAGTTGAGTATAAGGTAGGATAAATGAAAAAAGTGTTTGGTTGGGATATAGGTTAATACCAGGTATAAAAAAATAGTGTTTGGTTGGGATTGAAGAATAAGAGGGAGATAAATAGTTGACTTTTGTGTAAAAAGACGATAATGCCCTTTTCTTTTTATATGGGAGTAAAATTTGATAAATAAATATTGTATTATAACTTTTTAAATATAATAATTGTAATTTATAATATAATTAATTAGATAATTATAAAAATTAGTGTTAATTATTTATAGGTAAAATATATTAATATTATATAAAATATTAATATATATCTAATTAATATATTAGATAATATATTAATTATCTAATATATTAATTAATATATTAATAATTAATATATTAATTATATATTAGGGGAGAAGAGGTAACTGAAAAAGGTGAAGAGGTAAAAAGAAGAGAGAGAGAGAGATGAGGGTAATAATTGAGAGGAGAGAGAATGTCCAATTCCAAGGGGGGGGGGGGGTAAATATCCGGGTTGTACCGGACAAGAGGGAAAAGGGGGGGATTCCAATTCCCCCCTGTTCCATAGTGTTGGGTACAAAGGGGGGATATCCCCTTTGTACCCGAACCAAACAATGCCTTATATCTAATAATGTATAATTATATATTTTTTTACTTTTATATAATATATAGTCATATTATTTTTATATCATATTCATATTTTAGTTATATCTATATTATCTTCCGTGTGTAGTCATATTAGATATTTAATCATATCGAGTATATAATAATAATAATATAATAATAATAATAATAATAATAATAATAATAATTAATTTAACTATACAATTAAATAATAAATAAATAAATAAAACTAATAATATTATTATTATTAAAAATAATTTAAATTAATAAATTTATTAAATTATTTAAGAAGTGGGTAGGGAGAAAAAAAAAATTCTCTCCTAATTAACACATAATTAAACTCACATAAATATTATTAAATTATATATATTTTTTTCTAATCCATCTAAATAAGATTAGATTAAATATTTTTTTAAAAAGAATTAAATTGATTTTTTTTTTTTCATTAAGACTATATGTGGCATTGCTCCTTCAATGCATGTTATCTATGCATTTATCTACAGTTAATAAATCTTACACCATATCTACTAAAAATTTAAGAATAAATGTATAGGACTCTCTGAAAAAATATTAAATAATAAATATATTTTTATAAAACTTAAGATATTAGATTTATAGCTCGAAAGATTTTTTTCGTCTGCAAATATAAAATATATTTTTTTATTATAAAAAATTAGATAACTATAAGTTAAAGAAATAACTACAATAGTTATAAAATAAAATGATAATTTTATTCTTTAGATATTGTTGGGGCCAAAAAGTTGCTTGCGCACACGATCGGCCCCGGAGTGGACCTCCAGAGCTGTCGAAATACGCCGCATGTCAACAATCAAGCGATCGGGCCAAGAAGGGATTCACTTGGTCGGGTTCTCCTCTGGTAACTTCTCGCGACCGGCTGTGGATAGCCGAATCGGTTTACGGAGATAGAGAGGGATCGCCGGCTTTGACTTAAAATAGCCGAATCGGGCAAAAGGATAAATATACGGCTAAGGAGCCGATAATAATAATGTTAAAACACAAAAAATACAAGTAAAAACACGGCTAATGGGCCGGTTTACGCTTTATATTGATTTTGGGAGAGGGATACTGTTACGCCCCGAGTTTCAAAAAGCAATCTAATTTTTTTTTTTTTTATCAGAGTTCAAACTTTAAAACCCAGGACGTGGACAGACCGCCACATGTATAGAAAATTTTCTGTCCACACGTACAGAGTCTGTCACGCTCCGGGGTCGAAACTGCGACCCTGACTCGCCAACAGATCCGCCGCCTATACAAAAATCCCACATAGACGAAGCGTCCAACCTGCAAGAAAAGGTACTACAACTAAACAGATATCAAAACTATAAAAAAAACTACTGTAAAACTAAAATCCAACCATCTGTACAACTGGAAATAATGATACAATATCCATCTCCCAAATATGATCATATACAAAATCCTTTGATACAATAACCCAGAACTCAACAGGGAGGTAAACCGAAATAATACATCAGTGTACAGGCTCTCAGTACAAGTCAGATCCTCACAATACAATAATCTCTCAAAAGTGAAAATAAAACTAGTCTACTGACTGTACTACAAATCTCCAATGTGGGGGTACAGCTACTCTCCAAAGACAGGTAGGGATCTAGCTCGCGACTCCCTCGCCTCGACCAGCAACAGCAGAATCAGCAAGTCCCGCAATGACTCTGCAAAACAAAGGGGAGGAAAGAAAAAGGAGGGAAAAAATTCCCAACGGGTGTGAGAACTACACTAACACGTAGTTCTCAGTGGGTATCGCCACCAGGCCTGATGGTCTGCCCACCAAGTCTACTAGAGGCATAAGATAACGATGCAGCAAAGACTGAAAAGAAAAGCTGTTGATACTCAACAGCTACCATGCCTCTATCTAAATGCTCAATGGGAAAAACCCATGAAAGATATGCAAACCCTCGCACACGAGGTGCTCAATCGACCCAATCAAGCTTACTGCCGCATCTGGCCCAGTCAAGCATGCGCCTCCCTAGTATATCAACGTAGGGTGTCCAATCGGACTAACTCGCTATCGAATAATGGCACATGCAGGCTATAGTCGAAATCCACGCTCTCTCTCAGAACGGATAGACTCATGATCGTCAAACATCTCGCACAACGGTCGAAGTACTCTCAACGACCCGGGACCACCGTCAACCCAAACGGTTCCCGACAACACTAGCATTAGTCTAATCACAGCTACCAGACTCCACTCAGCCCCCCCAGGCACGAGTGCAACAATAAAAATATCTGTCTGAATAAACCCAATCAATGGGCCAGTAAAAACTAGCACTGCCTGCTCAAACTGTCTCAAGTATCTGCTAACAGATCGGCGCTCACTGACCGGCACTCACTGTTCGGTACTCACTGGCTGCTGTGTAAATCGCCTACTCCGGAGTGGCACTCGAGGGGAGCGACCCACACGAGTAAAGTAACCATATCACAAGTATCACGACATAGCAGGGCTAGATCACGACTCTGATCGAAGCGGGAAAATCCATCCACTAAAGAAAACCTGATTCCCAATCTGATGCACAAGTAAACATCCGGTCAACTGCCCAATGTCCGCGGTCGCCGCAATACCCCACAAGTCCATAATCTGGTACAACAACCAACATCCGGTCAGCCGCCCAGTATCCGCGGTTGCCGCAAGACCCCACAACCCACAATCAAATCCAACTTATCCCAGGCACAAAGTCTCGACTACACTATCCCAAACCCATGCTCGAACCCGAGCAACATGAATCACATGCCTGACTAAAAGGAGAAAAGAAGCAAACATGGTTTCTCCTAAGTTAAGTACCAACATGATAGTGTAGCAGTAAAAGATGACCTATCTAGATGTCCATACAAGCATACAAATGTCCTCAAGGAAGATAGAAGAAATAGAGTATATCAACTAGTGGCTCCACATAGGTATAATCAACATGCCAAAATCACTAATGAACTACACCTGTCCATAATTCATGATCCATAATAACTTCTCAGAGTAGTACCCGCACATAGATATATCATCCTGTCTCCTGGAATAATCAATCCTCATGAAAGACTATGTGTTAACATGGCATGCTAATACATCACTACAATAGTATATCAATCCACATGATCTAGGCCATTCTCATGCTTACATCTCAATCCTATTGGTTGTAGATAAATTATGCATGCTATCAATCACATAGGGTACCATTTTCCTTGGGTAAGCTTTCATTAATCATAATCATGAATATTCAAATCTTGCAAGTTCTCATAAAACCTAACATGAATATTTATCTTGCAATTTCCCATACAATACAATTTCTAAGCTTACCCCTCAACCATACATTGGTACACTAAACATGCATGCATTCTATCAAATAGAATTAGAGAACCGTCCACCGGTTCCTTAGACGAAGAAACCTACCTGAATCGCTTTCCGCAGGCAAAGCCGAAGTCGGTGAAGTGCGCCGTCACTCACTGACAAAATCCGCCGAAACCGCACCCTCGGTACTCGGTCGCACAAGCCTCTGCTCCTACCAACATCACAGCCAACAATCAATCAACACCACAAACACACCCCAAACAGCCCTTGTTGTTTTTACAAATCAGTACAGGAAAAGGGATTTTTCACCTGCGTGTGGTACTCCGAAAAATTCAAAAAAAAACACGGCTGCGATCCTCGCGATGAGTAGATACAAATCGAGTATTTATACTCCTCGTTCCAACACCTGTAGGCCAAGATACAAATAGAATATTGCGGTAAGTCAAACTACCCACAACCCGCCAATCTGCGGAAAACATCCACGAAGAAGCATAAATAACACCTTCAAAATGACCTCAAAAAAATTCGATAAAAATACAGTAACGTTCCTCTCGAAGCGTAGATGTCGATAGAGTTCTCACAGATCTAAATCCGATAACCGAGCGCGGAGATAAAAATCGAACAAGCTCGGGGGGTCCAGGAAAACCAGCAACAAGAAAGGGGTCTAAAGATGCTCCGAATACCCCAATAAAAACCCAAAACTGAGAGGAGCGGAAAACATGAAAAACGAAGATCTACCTCTCGTGAAACCGATGCCGTGAAAATCGGCCAAAAATTTCCTCCCGTCAATCCTGGGGAGCTCGCGGAAGAAGCGTTGACGAAAAAAACTCGGTATCCAAGGCGCGTCGAAGCTCGCGATGTCGAGAAGAACGCAGATGGCATGACTCCCAAAAATCCCCAGGATCACAAATATCGAAGAAGACTCACAGACGATGCTCCCTGCCGAAGATGGGCTTAGAAGCTCGGAGGAAAAGCCCCAAAAAAATAAGCCCACATGGGCTATTTATAGCCCAAGTCCACCAAGGAGGGATCCGAATTCGGGCACCAGATTCGGGCTCCCGAATCCGGCCCCGGCCCGCTACTGTGCGCGCCCGAATCATCCACAACGCGCCACGTGTCCCGTCCGTGCCCTGCGCACAAGCGCCCGCTGTTGGGTTATACTAATATGGATCTAAATAGGGGAAAAAACACCTAGAGGGGGGTGAATAGGTGTAAACAATAAACACTCAAAAAATCATTGCGCAATAAAATCCAATGCGGAAATAAAAATAACACGCAAGATTTTTACGTGGAAAAACTCCAAACCGGAGTAAAAAATCACGGGACCGATAACACGGCGAAATCCACTAGAATTAACACACGTACAAGGTGATATAACGTACTCACAGACGACTCAACCTTTTACCATAGCTCCTAGTCGATCTTCTCCGCTCGCTCCACAACGCGTCTCGAATCCACGATCTGCGTCCAACGCTGAATCCACAGCGTCCAACGTCGAGTCCACGACGTCCGACCGAATCCACGGTCTTCACCCAGTAGCACGCTTCGAATCCACGAACGTACCTCGCTCCGAATCCACGAGAGTGGTTGCACCTTGAATCCACAAGGCCACGCGAGTCCACGCGCCAATTTAGGGTAAATCGTTGTTTTTTGGGTGGTGATGATCCGCCGAATACTTATATTAGAAATAAATCGGAAATACCATCTAAGTATTCATTGATTTGATTCTACTCAAAATCTGAGTTTGGAAAACCTAGAATCAAATCAATCAATATAGATGAAGAAACATAGAATAAATTCTATTGATTTCCTTTCTTCTCTATATGTGGATCTTTTTTCTTTCGACTATATTATTCTATTAAGTCCCGTTATTTTTCGATGCCCTAAAAATGAATCATAGGGTCTATTTATAGGTTAGAAACCATTGGAAGAAGATAAGGATCAAAAACAGCCTTTTCTGGAAATTTTACGGACGGCGATCCGGATTGGAATTGGGCGATCCGGATTGCAGTAGCAAGCAAGACGGTTTCCAGAAAAACACTAGTTCGGGATCCGGATCGAAGTCCCCGATCCGGATCGTTCATACAGTTTACCAAACATCAACGTTCGGGATCCGGATTGCAAATCCTGATCCGGATCGTGCAAGTAAAAAGGTAAAACTAGTGTTCGGGATCCGGATCATGAGATGCTGCGATCCGGATTGAACCAGTGTATGAACGAACACCCTTCGGGATCCGGATTGCAAGGCCCGATCCGGATCCTGAATATGTCCCATGTCCAGTTTTTGATTTTTATGCAATTAAACATTCTTCCAGGTGTTTCTACACTACAAGAAGTATTCGGATCACCAAAATTAATTAGTTAAACATACCTGATCCTTTTGAATTCTTCTTTCTTGAGATTGAGGTATATGATCCAAAGTTCTTTCATCTTCAATCTTCAAGACTTAACACTTTTCACGAAATACGCCAACTCAAATTCCGTAACACCCGCCAATCGCGGCGCGCCGCGTGGCAGCGCGGTCCACAGCGGGAACCGTGGGCCGCGGTTCACGGCGGCCCAGCCGGGTCGCTGCGCCCGCCAATGAGCGGGAGACACGTGGTCTTCCGCCACGTTCGCTGGTCCCAGTGCACGCCAAGTCCCGTTGACAGGCCTGCCCGCCGCCGCACACGCGCCTGCCCGCGCCCGTGCCGCCGCCGGTGCTGCCCTAGCCTGCCGGAACAGTAACAAAGTGCCTCGAAATTTGTGTTTTGGCATCCGGGCTCTGAAAAATACAAGTAAATAATCCATTTTCATCGTTTTCGCGCGCTCCGATGTCCGTTTTGCCAAATTTCACTTCTAAAATTTGTCGAAGGCATCCGGACAGGTAATCTTAATCCAAATTTCGCGCTGGGTCCGATCTTGAGATCCAATTTGCGCGCAACCATCTCCAACACGCATCATAGGCCTCCAGAAGCCACAATTCACTCAGCAAAACCACCGTGAAGATTCGGGTCATCACAGAGTCTCCCCTATACATGCTCGGCTAGGTAAGTACAATAGTGCAATCAGATAGCGACAATCACTTAACTAAATATAAACATAAACTTCTACCACTAAATACATTCACAAATCCATCCATCCACAAGACATAATCCAAATAAACTTCAACTCAAAAATACAAAGACAAAACTAAGAACATGATGCTAAAACTGTAAATACTAGGACTGAGCCACTGCGGCCAATAACAGGGTCAACTCTATCGCAACAGCTCTCTGGATCGTCCCGACATCTCAGCACCTGAATGACCTGAAATGGTGATCACTCAAAGGATGTGAGATACAATATAAATGTATCTCGGTGAGCATGATGACCCGAGAAATAGCAAGTCGTACCTACCGAATACAGTAATAAGCGGATAACAATAACTAGAGATAAACTGAAAGCTGAAAGGCAAGATGCAGATATGAAATCTAAGCATGTTGAAGTGAAAGCAGGAGTACTCATATATAAAGCTAATCATGCTGTAACTGACAAATCTGACAAACAGGAACTGATCAAGCTACAGCGCAGAGCTAGTATGATAATCAATAAATATCAATACTGTAAACAGGGAGTGCTGATAATCACGTGTCAGTCATGCTAATAAATGCTAGAGCAACAATATCAATAAATCATGCATCAATACCAGAAGTAGAGTACCCAATCATCTGCTGCTATTGGTCCCGACGACCTCAGGCTAAATACCACATGTACACAAATCTACTGACATAACCCTGCACACACTGTGTGAACTCTGGGCTCATGGGTCGCTGTGACCACTTTTGCATCAATACCAGAAGTAGAGTACCTAATCACCTGCCACAATTGGTCACGGGGACCTCAGGCTAAATACCACCTGTACGCCAATCTGCTATCATAACCCTTTGGGCTCACGGGTCGCCACTATCGACCACTTCACCGGTAAAGTACACCACTGCGGGGGATCAGCCCGCTAGTATACATAAAAGTACAGCTGGCTCTGTGGCAATCATAATGCTGATGCTCAAGCTCATGGTCTAAAGACCGAACAATCGACAACAGGCTGGCCAGAAAATTCATGTCGGGATGCTGAAAGCTGTAATCTCAACTGATGCTGTATAACTGAAGCTATATCACTGAAGCTGTATAACAGAAACAAAACAACTGAAGCTGAATAACAGAACTGTATAACTGAACTTAATGACTGAACTGCAAACTGAGGCTGAATAACTGAACTATAAAACTGAAGCCGAACTCCTATTCTAATATGTAGTAGAAGAACAGAAAATGCTGATACAACTAAGCTAGTGACCAAGCAAGTATGGCATATGTCCAGGTGTATATCACTATACATACTAAGTGCTGAGAATGAAAGCATATAAAAAGCTCAACTGTAAGATTAATGCCACATAGCTATATATACTGAATGCTAGAATGAAAGCAAGTAGAAAGGCTCAACCATGGAATCAAAGCTACATCAAACACAGGGGTCCGACCTACCACGGTACCCCATAGGGCCGAAATGATAAAGTCCGGACTAAAAATAAACCCACCTTAGGGTAGACGATCGCGGTTACCGCTGGAAGGCTCACGGGCTGGTGGTTGACTACTGGGACACGAATCATATACATAGGTCAGAAAATAGACTCACTCATACCCAACCCACTAACTCACTATGTGCAAAACGCTTAAACAAGGAACTTCGCTGAAGTCGTGGAATTTGCCGAAATTTTCGAAAATCCGTCGATCGATCAACTATGATCTGATCCGTGGCTACAGGTCTCCGAATTTAACGAAACTTGACGTGCTGCCCCGGAACGCTTCACTGAAAACGTTCGGGCACTCAAACTCCACTGGGTGCGACTCTGTACTCAATGGTGCCATAAATACCAAAAACACCTCCGAATAAGCCGATTTCGGCTCTGGAAGTCGCCAACGCGAAACTGAAATCACTGGACCAGCCAGGACAGCGTCGGAAATAGCCAAGGACATCTGGCAACTATAATTAATCACCTCAGTTTCTTGAATTGCGTGATTAATGTCGAGTCGCCGATAAACCGACGATTTTGCCGATTTACGGTTCGATAACCAATTTTCGCTCAACGAAAAGCATCAGATCTCAAACAAAAAGTTCAGAGATCATGTGCACGCTGCCCAAGCAGCCCATGTGGTCACAATTGCAAAAAAGCCCCTAGGTTTTCTAAAAAGTGCATAAAAGCATGCAATTTTCTACTATTTAAGCTACAACTTTAAATCCAGGGCCTTTCAAACTGGAATAAAATCACCAGAAACTAGGTCTCGATGTTCTAAACATCGTGCTCACTGTTTGGGAGCAAGTAGAACCACAAAAACAGCACTTGGTCCATGTTTTATAAGCATTGAGAGCACTAGTTGGCTAATCTTGCACAACCACTTGACCATATGCATTTTTAAGGTGAGCATCATGCTCAGGAGGTTGAGGGGACTCAGAGGCTCACCTTCAGGCAGTTCCGAGGCTATTGGAACAGTTGCTATAGCAAGGTTGGCCAATAACATGCACATAAGTGCTCGAGTTGCTAGAGTCTTCGAACCAAGCACTCAGCTTGAGGTAGGGGGTGAGCATCATGCTCAGTAGGATAGCATGAGTCGAGGGCTCACCCAAACAAGGCTGGGGAGTCATCAGGAGAATGGTTGGAGCAAGGTGATCTAGGGGATGGTGTTCTAGAGCGGTTTGGAGACAACATAGCAAAGTTTATGGTTATGCGGCCAAGTAAGGTGAGCAGCAGGTAGAGGAGATTAAGAAAAGTTCCCTAGGTGCCAAGGGACCAAGCGCCGGCGGCACACGGCGACGGATGGCCGGAGTTGGCCATTTGCAGTTACACCAAGGTGCATTAATGGCAACTTTCCATGCACTAGTTTTCAGAGCCATGCAAGGGCCCAGGTGGCTTGCCCTCGATACGGGGAAGCTTCCTAGCGTGGTGGCCGGCGGTGGGAAGCGGCGGCGGCGGAGCAAGCTCGGCCATGCAACAATGAAAGAAACTAGTGCTCGTGGCTGCGACTTCTACACTGAACCATCCCCCATGAAACTTCATGGGGGAGCTACAAAGGCCCAACAGAATATGCTGTAGTAACATTATACATAGAAGACCCTCTCCACTAAGTTTCACCCAAAATGGTCCATAAAATATTAGACTTTTCCATAACATACACCAAAATTTACTGTATTTCATGCTTTTGAGGCACTATGGTTGTCGAATCGAGAAACGAACGACACCACGATATTCGACTCGATGAAACCTATCGACTAGTGATTTTAATTGGTTCACTAAATTTGAGCTTTGATAATTCTAATATCCATCTTACACAGTAAATTATACTGTCTAACACGCTTTTCGATAATCTAGACTCATCGAACATAAATTTTGACTGCGCCATTGCGCTCAGAACGTCGAAACCGTTCAAATCGACTATCTAGATCGTCAGATTCGAACTTCGATAGGTCCTGTTAGCCGACTTCGATCGAAAATCGAAGTTTTCAACGGGTTACTATTCACTTAAGTCAGCACTATTCACCTCTATACACGCACATATAGGGCTTAATGCACTCTGGTCTATATACCACTTAAGGTTTTCTTTGAATTTTGAATTCAAATTCAAACTCGATTTTCTCGAGTACTACAGATACAATGACACGGCGATGAGCCGATTACAACTTTGAAGAACAAGAAAGGGGATACAAGGAATAAGGTATGGATAGAAGGATTACAATGAAACCTACTCCTAAGAAAGCAGTAAAGAAAGCGGTAAATGCAGATATGAAAAGTTAAATTAACCTACTCCTAGATAAATAAAAAGCTGGGGTGGTACCGGACTTACGAGATTGCCAGATCTCTTTTCCTTCGATGATTCGAATATTTATACACCTCCCGAATTATATTATTAGGCGTTGATTTGAATTAATCGGCGTGATTTGGAGAGTGTTATCGAAAAATTCTCAACTATATCTTCTTCAATTGATTCTCCTTAAAAGAATAGTAGTCATTTCCGTCTAGATTCATCCCTAAATGTTGCACTGAAGCATGATTCCATAGCGCTTTCTAATACCAGGCGCCACTTGCCGCTTCGGAATCCGCTACGGGATCCGCGCTCCAAATCTCATGCATTTCCTCTCCAGAGCCTTCCTTCTCCGGCTTGATCAACTGAAGGCTGACTTCGACCCCGCTTTTTCTGTCGGTTGATTGAGCGGCTCGATGTCCTTCTCTGTCCGAAATCAATTCTGGAAGGGGCAATACTCCTTTTGTTGACTGCTCATTCTATCGGCCGATATCTTCGACCGACAACATGTGTCGTGTGATGCACTTCACGCATTTTAGATCGGTCCTGATTGGGACTCTGATCTCCCTTCAGTTGACTCTTTCTTTTGTCGGCTGAATCTCTTGTCGGCTGATGCTTTCAGCCAACGATATTCGTCGCGCGTTATGTTCTTACGTGATAGAGACCGGCCTCAATCGAGATGTGGGTCTCCTCATTCTGGCTTTTTCTCCTGTCGGCTGATGTCTGTCAGCCGATAGTATCCACCACGTATCGCTCTCTTATGAGGCAAAAATTTCAGTCTCAACATATATATAATTTATATTTAAATATTAAATCTTGTCATATTTTTCACTTTTTTTTTTATTCATACGATGAGACCTACGGTCGCAACGATATCGAATGCGAGACTCTCAGCCGCGGCAAGAACAAGGTATGCATAGCTTTTTGTAGAGACAAATTTATAAGAGCAAAGTAGTTATTTTACGGATTCATAGTTAAAAAAACTAATGGTGAATCAAACAGCAGGACATATATGAACAAATCAGAATTTTTAGAAAAATATATTTGCAAACAAAAAAAATTTATGAAGGGATAAATCTGATCACTTAAGTTTTGTAGAGATTTATCTACTATTCGATACTTTTATAGGAACTTGTATCAAATTAACCCAAAAAGTTATATTATTATTTTTTTTTTTTTTAGGAAAAACTTTAATTCGCTTCCTTCTATTTTAACTCATTTTTACTTTACCCCTGTAGTTCAAAGAATTACACTTAATTATTTTGTAATTATCAAAAAAATTTATCTTGCTATCCTATTTAATATTTAATACATTGATAGATATGTGTAACATTTATATCTTATATATAAAGTGTACACAGTGTTTCATATTTGTATGATGCACATTTCATCTATCCAAAGGTGGGGTGTCATTTACTGATCACTTCGAAGTGACCAGTAAAATTCATCCCATTCCTGAATGGGTGGGATGTAAGATATACACATCTTTTGGAGTGTACAAGAAGCATTTTCCAATAAACAAAGTTGATTATAAAGTATTAAAATATTTTGAGTCTCATTTTATTTTATTTTTCAAATTTATGGGCACATGGGCCTTGGGTTGGGGCCCAGTCCCCTTTGCCCTTGGGCGAAGCCGCGAAGTGCAGCTAAACCTTTTTTTTTTTTTTTTTTTCAAAAATACTTCATGGTTGGTATCTAATCTTGTAAGTTCAAAAACTAGTTATTTTATATTTTCAATTAAATTTATTTTTAAAAAAAAAAAAAAATGAAAGGTATGGCATGCTATTTTTCTCTCTCTAACAAGATTAATAGTCAAAATTAATTGTTAATTTAATTTGGCCAAAAATATCAGAAAAATATCAAATCTACAATATATATATATATATATATATATATATATATATATATATATATATATATATATATATATATATATATATAAACCCACATTTAATAATGTAACTTCTCAGTAAGAAAGAGAGAGAGAGATAGGGAGAGAGTGATAACAATAAGGGCGTGTTTGGTTCGAATTTATCTTACCAAGATTATAGGCAATCCTGTCAGGATTGCTGCGTTTGGTTCATACAGTCTGTAATCTGTTTGGTAGTGTAACATTACTAACGGTGCAAGATTATTCTAAAAAATTGAGAAAATTTAATTTTTGAATTAAGGTACATTTTTGTCCTTACCCTCCCTTCATTAGCCAATAGGGATTAATTTTTATATATATATATATATATATATATATATATATATATATATATATATATATATATATATATATATATATATTTTAATATCTATGAATATCCTTTAAGTTTCTCTAAATTTCAAAACTAATATTAAAAAAAATTTAAAAAAAGGAAAAACAAAGGGAGGACGAATGCGGGCCACCACGAGGCCCGGCCCGGTGCTGTCCAGGCCACTAGGCCATGTTGAGCCACTTCTGTCGATCCTCCGACCCGATTCGACGCGGAATTAATTGGGCCCTTGTTACGCCCGTTACTCAAACTTTAGATCTTCGCTCAATAAACTTTCCACTAAGCTACTAGTAGTTTGGTTAGGAGGATCCAATAGAAATGCAAATGGATCTAGATTGATCGAGCTTACATCCTGAGCTGCCTCCAATGGATTGGCAAGTACGGATCAGAAAAAAAAAAAAAAAGAATGATCCGCTTTGAAAACGCCCTTAATGGAATAGTAAGTAAAGACAAAAATAACTAATTATAATAAAAATTAATACGTCCTAAATCTGTTTCGACCCGCCAACAAATGAACTAATGGTGCCTCACCAATCTAGCCCAAACCAATCGCCCGGTTAGTATCTTTACGATTCGATTTTTAACAGGCATAAGAAGAGGTTGCAAAAAAAAAAAAATAATAAATAAATAAATAAATTTTTAAAAAAAAAGGTGGGGAAAGAAACCACTACAATCTAAATATGGGCCTTAGTTAAGTAAACTAAGGCCCATGGGCTAGATCACATAGGTGTTAATCTAAAGCCCATAACATTATCCTTCGAGTCCCCCCTACTTTCTCTCTCTCTCTCTCAATTTCTCCGACGCTACCCAATCCCCACCACATACACGAGTAGAGAGAGAGAGAGAGAGAGAGAGAGAGAGAGAGGGGACAACAATGGCGTGCTCCGCTCTCAGCCTCCGCACCTTGTGCCCTAGAATCCCCATGGCGATCCCTTCTTCATCATCATCATCTTCGCCTTCGTCTTCGTCTTCGTCTTTGTCTTCGTCTTCTCCTCTAGTAGCTCCGAGGAGGGCGGGGAGAGATGCGAGAATGGCTGCGTCGGCGGCGCCGCCGATGCCGCCGCTGAACCCTAGGGACCCGTTCCTCTCCAAGCTCGCATCCGCCGCCGCCGCCGCGTACCCTGCGGGCCTCGAGCTCCCGGCTTCGCGGGACCCCGACGTCCCCCCCTATCTCGACCTCTTCGATAGCCCCAAGCTCATGGCCACTCCCGGCCAGGTAGGAGATGAAAAAACCCTAGCATGTTGGATGTAGATATCTCTCTTTTCCTCTACAATTTGCTCTAAATTTGAATGCCTGTTACTTGAAGTGCTCATGCTAGTGGGTTCTCGTTCTTTTGGCTTAATCTGTTGAGATCGATTAGAGAGGGGATGTTATTGAGGAATAGCAAATTGAGGTTTTACTTAGAGACAAGAATTTCTGGGTTTTATTTTCTAATCAAGCTGCGCTGGGTAAAATTAAGCACTCTACAGAATTACAGTTTATATTAGGTGATATTCAATCAATACTTGGATGAGAACATGGTGTTTTGCTGGATTGGAGTTAGAAAATATTTGTGACTTTATCAGGCATATTGAATTTGGTACTTACTAGAAAGAGGAAGAGAGTGGTAGGAAGAAAAAAAAACTGGAACCTTCACTTGACCTGGCAGTTAAATTAGGATTTGTATTTTTCAGTGCTCAATGTCAGTGCTTTTTTTCAAATGATATGGCACCTTGTTCTATGCTAGGCACTTAGGGCTAGTTGCAAGTCTTTGTTGGAAAGTGCATTAGCTTGTCCGTAATAACAATATAATTCAGGATGATTATGCCGTAAGTCGTAGTCCTTCAATTTATATTTTTACCTTTACTGGAGTATTCGGCATACGTCAACCATTTTTTTTCCATGAGAAATTACACATCAGCAAGCTGTGGATACTGTCTCACATTCTTTCAGTTGTGCCATTAAACTTGATCATTGTCATGCATTATGTACTTCATTTATTGCCCATTAAGTGAACATTCTCCTGAATAGGTGGAACATTCTGTTTCTTACAATGAGCATAGGCCAAGGAAGCCTCCCCCGGATCTGCCATCTCTGCTTCTTCACGGACGCATTGTGTATATTGGCATGCCTGTAAGTGTTTTACCTAGTTTATAATGATAGTCGTGTATAATCTTGATGCCAATATTTTTCCCCGTCATTTTAATGCTTGAAGGCTATAGTTACCGCATAGAAGATAACTCAGCTTGAATTTTAATGTTCTCCATGTAGAAACAGAAAACTATGTGAAGGTTTTTGCTTTATTCATTGATAAAGCAATTCTCTTTTTTAGTATATTTTCTTGATCTCATTATTTTGTTGTGCTTGATGCTGCTGTATTACATTATTTGATGTCTATTTCTGCAGAAAGGATATGGGAATCACCTAATGGTCCTTTAAGCTTCAAATCTATGAAGGCTAATCTATTAGTATGCTTCATTTTGATGAACTTTCTATATTCGCAATTAGAAGCGTGGTGTAGTACATGTGGACTCTATTAAGTTCTTCGTTTTCTTTTAGCAGAACATAATTTGCAGTTGTTACTTAATGGTGGCCGAACTAGGTTATTTTCTCTCTCTTCTTTTTTCTTTCTAATATGTCGATGAACTAAAAAGGTTAAACTTTAGTTCGTAATGCTAAGGAAGCGTTCTTTTTGATATGTTAGAATATTTCATAATGCATGAATGCAAGGATTTGGATGGGAAATAGAGGCATATTAGCCAATGCTGAGCAGGATAATGGAACCACATGCCATCAAGATAAATAACACTTGTTATTTTCAATTATTTTCAGTTATATGTCATGTCACCTTTAGGATTGTTAAACTGTTTGCTAATAGAAAACCTCTTTATCTGTCTTTCACAGCTAATTTTTACAAATTTCTTTCTTTTTTCCCCCCTCTCTCTTTAATTATTAGTTGGTGCCAGCAGTCACGGAGCTCGTCATTGCAGAATTGCTTTACCTGCAGTGGATGGATCCAAAACAGCCCATTTATTTATATATCAACTCAACAGGAACAACTCGTGATGATGGTGAAACTGTAAGCGTTTATCTTCTCGACAACTTAAAACATTTGGCATTTCTTGAGTGTATTATTACTTTGTCTTCCTTGAACCTACTGAACAAAAGATTGATCACGGCTTCTACAAATGTATGCTGCTGAGCTGCTTTTATATCCCTTTCCCAGCCATAAGAGCCCCATATTACAATAACAATTTTCTGGAGTGCTGTCTTAGTACACTTGCTACAATCTCAAGCAAAGTATAGCATAACTGCTGATCTTGTAATATTAGTCATACTGAGCTTCTACATGATTTGCCCCCTCTTTTTTTTCCTTATTTACCTTTTCTTTGACATTTTAATTGTTTATTTTTTAGCCATAGTGTACCTTAATGGATATAAATTACATTGGACATTCTGCCCACTGCTTTGGCAAATTAAATTTCAGAAGCTTCCCAAGAGATGGTATCTAGCTAAAGAATGTGATAGTTTGATGTATGAACTTTCCTTCCACTTTGGGGCACGTATAGGCCCAAAAATTAGATGAACATTGAACCTTAATCTCGTACTGACTGTACTCTTCTGAATTATATAGAACTTCATGGTTAAATGAAGAGTCACCTGATATTTCTTTTGTAAGATGCTGGTTTATGCACTTTTTAACTCTATTAAGGAGTATGGGAGTATCAATTTGTTAAATGTGTTTTCAGTTGGTATTTGATCATTGTAAATTATTGCCTCAGGATATGTAGAACTTTTCCTACTGTACTAATTCATACATATATTTCAGGTCGGGATGGAGTCGGAAGGCTTTGCTATATATGACGCTATGATGCAGCTGAAAAATGAGGTATCTGCCTAATTCTCCCCACATTCCTCTCAATGCTCCCCCTTCATTTCTTTTCACTTCATTAGAATGTTTTTGGTTTTCTACTTATTACTCTGGCCAGCAATTAATACCTCATTTCTCTTTCTTTCATTCAAATCTTTTTGTTTTCCACTTGTCACTCCAACTAACAATTATTCTATAATTTTGTCAAGTTAGTGTCATGGGTTATACTTCCAATAATCTTTGTAAGAATCACCGCATACTTATATTTGGGGCACTCTTTGATTTGTAGTCTACTGGTAACACGTCGTTGTAGGGTCCCTACATTCACTATTGAGTTGCTTCTAATACGAGCATCATAATTTTTTTCCCCTTCATAGACAGTACTCTATGTTTGTTGTTGCAATTCATCCTTGCGTCGCAATTATCACTGCCTTTTTTTTATGCAGATCGAAACTGTAGCTGTAGGAGCTGCAATAGGTCAGGCTTGTCTTCTTCTTGCTGCAGGAAAGAAAGGTAGACGATTTATGATGCCCCATTCCAAAGGTAAGTAAAAGCTTGGCGGTGTCACGATAGAAATTTTATTTTTACCTATTTTCTTTACTTGGGATATCAATTGACTGCGAACTTGGTACTCTTGTCAGCAATGATTCAGCAACCCCGTGTTCCATCATCAGGGCAGATGCCAGCTAGCGACGTGCTTATACGTGCAAAAGAGGTTTGGATTGTTTGTTTACTGTCATTCTCTTTTTGACAGAGACACAGGACACTTGATGCACTTGAAGTTGAGCAGTAGTTTACTTGTCATTCTCTCCTATTACTTCAAAGTAAATTTATTGTCAACTGCAATCCAGCTATGATATGATTGTCTGGCAAATTGATGTTAATGTCTGGCAAGGATTTTGCTCCGAGTTTCTCATTAATCAATGACGATAATGCAATTGTGATCTATGGTACTTGCTAAAACATTCGGAGTTGGCTGCTGAGCATTAATTTTTCTGCGCAGTCAATATTGTCGACAACATTTCTGATGTATTTTCTCCTTTTTTTAATTCATGCTAAATTGCTAATATCTGGTTACTCTGGCAGGTAATAAATAATAGAGATACACTTGTCAAGCTTCTGGCGAAGCACACTGGAAATGTGAGTATACCTAATCTTGTTCCTTAATTATTTATCCATATAACAGGAGAACTGATATGAATTTCTTATCAGTCGGTGGAGACTCTATCAAATATAATGCGAAGACCATTTTATATGGACTCTATAAAGGCCAAAGAGTTTGGGGTTATCGACAAGGTACTTTCCTTGCTTTCAGTTGCATCACTTTGCATCCAACTTGTCAAATTGCCTTCCGCTCGTGGATCATAATTTGCTGTATATTTTCTATATTATATGTGAAAATCTCAATTTCGTCATACTTTGATGATAATGAGTGCATTAATTAGAAGTCATGGACCTATTTTTTTTTTCATCATGTGCAGATCCTTTGGCGTGGTCAGGAGCAGATTATGGCTGATTCTCTTTCGCCGGAGGAATGGGACAAACAGGCAGGGATCAAAGTTGTCGACGGGATATAATGTCCTATTATTTTATTGTAAAATTTCTATATACCAAGTAAGCATTTCTATACTAGTTTGCTCTAGATTACCGACTTTCCTCCTTATTTGATATTTGCTTAAAACATTTTCTGGGCTTTTCTACCGGCATGAGTGATTTTCATTTTTAAAGTTTGTTGGGATTCGCCGTGCCGTGAAATATAAAACATTCTTGTCATTCCGTGCAGGACGATATCAGGACTAAGTAGTGTAAAACATGAAGGCGTTCTCTACTAGAAGTGGATGGTCGGGTGTTGATTTGCTGACGCAGAAAATGAAAATAGAAGAAGAAGAAATCAATAGCCATAATAGAACTTAATGGCGCTTCTCATCTCAGTGTATCTAACTGAAATTATGGTCTCAGATCACGTATTAATCTGTCTTATCCAATCCGATGCTTTGTAGAATTAGATTTTAAGATCCTCAAGATGCTAGTGAGATTTCGCCGTTTTATCTTTCACAGGAAGAGTAGAAACTTCTTTGGCTATAAATACCAAGTTGATCGAACAATGCGTTTTTATCGTCTCTTGTTGTATACATTTGGTTGCTGTGGTAAAAGATCAATTCCCATTTTCGACGGCTTCTGTGGAATGAAAAGCTGGGTGTTATTATGTTCCAGTGTGTCAAGTGAATGGTCAATGATTGCTCAGTGTACACAGGTGTGTGATGATAGGGATAAGTGTTGTGCAATTGGAGCTTTTAGGAGAAGCATTGTATTAAAACCTACTGAATGCTTCTCTCTGCAGTAAATGCTAGGGCTCCGAATTTCAGCTTTTACTTTCTGGGCTCGAAATTTTATATTTTCGCTCCTCGCCGGAGCAGCAGAAGGGTGAAGAACTGAGGAGGATTCTATGCTTAAGAAAAAGCGGAGTAAAAGCAGGGTCAAATAGACATTTATTTTAATAGGTATTGTTCGGCTATATTTGATTTATTTAAAATAAAAATTCTAGAGCTTTTAGGAAAATAGAAATGCTATTTTAGCCCCCCAGAAAAACAAGCTGTTGGAGATCAGAGACAAAGCTTTTAGCTGAAAAACAAAATCTAGAATGGAAGCAAAACATCTCTGATCATGTGGTTTGAGGACTGTACAGATGATTAGATTATTATTATAACTTGATTTTAATTATTTTGAGTCCACAAAAGTTGCTTACTAGCCCTGTAGATCATGCACTTTTTTTTTTTTTCCTTAAGGCCTCTTTAATCTCCTGAGAATATTGTAATACGTATAACAAAAATTATTTTCTTGGTAGCCTGATATCTTCTGTGAGAGGCCACTAAATGTCTTTTTCCCCACCCCACTAAATCTTTTGAAAGCCCAGATGCTTATTCATTACATTAATATATTATTGGGTTAAATTAACTGCAATATGAATGCATTAACAGCTAGATGAGTTCATACTCAGGTAACCAGAAAATAACAAATATTATATGTACACTGCAGTCACTGTAAACTAATTGAAAGTCCAAGCTGGGGTCACTATAAACTTAATTATCATCTAATTAATGTGACCCTGACATTCCTTTTCCACTAGTAGATGGTAGGTACATAGAGTTGCCGATCTACTAATCGTTTGCTGCGTTAACACTAATACTGAATTATTTTCTGCTAAATAATTTTTTTGGATTAGTTACATGCATGGATGAAATCGGAGATCATGAGTTTTATTTCCACACTCAGTTCTTGGTATAGTTTATTGATATTCGCCTACTAATAGTTATCTGTTACACACTTGAGCGAAAATGCTCAGACTAAGATTGAGTCATTTCTAACTGGAGCGATTTCGGTTAATAACTTTAAAGTTAGGATCGTGATATGTAATTAAACGAATGTTTTGTAATACGTCACAAATGTAATGCAAGATTATTTTCTGAAGAAAGATTTTTACGTCGCGGTGGAACTATAGCCTGCAGCCAAACTGTTATGATTCCCCAATCTAACAAATTAAGATAAAGGAGCAGAAAAAGTCCAGGCTTTATTTTCACTATGCACATGACCTCTTGTGGGTGAGACAATTAGTTTCTAGACATTAAGTTTTTATTGCTTAATTAACACCAAAATCATCCAAAAACTAATATTTATTTACTAGTCTTATAATTTTTTTTTATATATATATAATACTAAAACCCTAAAAAGAAAGTTTAAAACATTAAAGTCGTTTGGTTTGTTGGAGTAATTAGAGAAATGAAACTCTAGTTTCATCATATTCACCCCATGTTTTTGCTTTGGTGTAAGTTAAAAAATAATATAACTCAATTTACATTAGATCTCTACTTTACTTATTTTTGACTTTTTTTTTTTTTTTTTTTTAGGGTATGGAACTCAAGTTCCACCACACTCAAATTTTTCTAAAAAAATTATTAAATATTAAAGAAATCTTTAAATAATAATGAAAATTTTAATTATTTAATATGTAGAATTTCGTGGAAATAAATTTATCACTATATTTAGAAGGTAGCAGAATTTACTTACATCAAAACAAATAATGAAATTTAAAAAACTAATTACATTGGTATCAAGTTACACTAAAATAAATAAAAAAATATTTGTATTTAACTTTCAAACTGTATGAGATACATCAAAACAAATAGCAAAAAAATAACTATACTTTAAGAAAACTCAAACACCACTACACTTAAGTTATGTTGGATCTAGAAATTCATTCATCAATCCAAACGACGTCCTCTTAAAATGAGTTGGTGTAAAGTTTGTATCCTACTATTAGGGTGTACATTTTCTACACGTAGCTTCTCTTAACTTTCGGCTAAACAATATGGATTGAATTAAAGCTTTGCAAACACCACTGCACTTGAGTTACGTTAGATCTAGAGATTCATTCAGCAATCTAAATTCCCTCTTAAAATGAGTTGGTGTAAAGTTTTTATCCTATTATTAGGGTATACATTTCCTACACGTAGCTTCTCTTAACTTTTGAGTACTAAACAATATGGATTGAATTAAAGCTTTGCAAACACTACTGCACTTGAGTTACGTTAGATCTTGAGATTCATTCGGCAATCTAAACTCCCCCTTAAAATGAGTTGGTATAAAATTTGTATCCTACTAATAGGGTGTACATTTCCTACATGTAGCATCTCTTAACTTTTGAGTACTAAACAATATGGATTGAATTAAAGCTTTGCAAACACCACTGCACTTGAGTTACATTAGATCTAGAGATTCATTCCTCAATCCAATTAAATGTCCTTTTAAAATGAGTTGGTGTAAAGTTTGTATCCTACTAATATATGTAGTATCTCTTAACTTTTGGCTTAAATAATATTGATTGGACTGAAGCTTTGCCCTGACAAGGTGCAATTAAATAAATAGACCTTTTTTTAACTTTTGTTGCCAACCTATATTCATGGACAGTCCTTATCTCCTGATCCATTCTGAACCCCACAAGTTCAAAACATTTACCAAGAAAAAAAAAAAAAAAAAAAAAAAAACCCATGAATTCTTAAATTTCAACATTTTAGCACTTCTAACACTTTAGATGTATTTTTTTGAAAAGTTTTTGTCATATATTAATTTTGCCTCCATCTATGTATCTGTTGGATGGTTTTTAATACTAAATTTTTTAAAAAATTAAAACCATAGAAAAAATTATTGTAATATTTAAATAGAAATAAAACTAATACATGACAGAAAATTAAAAGCTTTTCAACGAGATATTGTTGGAAAGCTGTCGAAATATACATAAAAATATATAAAATGTATCGCATCTATCACCCATTTAGATCTCGAGTCTAGACATAAGTGAGAGAGAGCGTTAAATATAAAAATAAAATATTAAAAAGTATTGAGTTCAAAATATGAATATGAAGAAAAGTGTTAAATATAAAAATATAATTTTCTGTCAGTTTAAATTTTTAATTTTTGAAAAATAACGGACGTTTGTTTTATATTATTTAATAATTTTATATATTTTGATTAAAATTGTTAAAATTATAAGTCTAAATATATTAAGTTCGCTCGATAAGATTTTTTATTTTTTTTTTATTTTTTTTATTTTTTTTGTTTTTTTTTGTCCTGATCGTCTAACTAATTGTCTGGATCCATGGTACCAGAAGTGTTTTTTTTTTTTTTTTTTTTTTTTTTTTCCACAAAAATCTAGACTGTACTCCACGTACAAGCCCACGAATTTAATTTTTTTTTAAAAAAAATTAATTGAACGCATTCAGGCCTTTTCTCAGCCGACATGCACCCCCACTCACTGCGAAGTGGACTCGGTTTGCAATCATACACCTCATGCGTACGGCTTGTTTTGCATTTAAACTCCTCACAAATTTTTATTATATTATTATTGGCGCTAAAAAATTAACGTCGGTCGATAGATTATTCGGCTCACCTTAGATATCGTTTGGATTGGGGGTAAGCCGGAATGAGTTATACCAGGTATAAGTATAAAGTAAGTGTGACGCCCCCAATAGTCCCACATCGGATATGGATGGAATTGCGATTGGGTTTATATGAGACATTGACACTAGTAATAATAACTGGGCTTAAGCATTTTGGGCTGTGGTGTGGGCCCAACAAGTTATTATTGCTAGTGGGTCGGGTCGTTACATTTGGTATCAGAGCCAATAACCAGCCGGAAGTGTGTGGCGAGTCTCGGCTGAGTCTGGATCTAGATGACAGGGCTAGCGAGACGAGTCTCACATCGCCTGGTGATCTTGGGCTGTTGTGTGTGTGTTTGGGCTGACGA
>CM054951.1:12713008-13082374 GCA_029168755.2 Tillandsia fasciculata
AGCCTAGTCAATTTTTTTATTAATATGTGATTCGGGTTTTTGAATGCTTAAACGCGTCATATAATTTTCCTTCCCACAATTAATGAAATAATATAAATAGTTCTGCTTCAGTTTCAGCCGAATTAGTTTATAATTAATTTTTTGCTCGATTCGTTTTACATATTAAGAGAGAATCCGATTGAATCGATCACTTTTTAATTGAATTGTTTGATCATGACGCACATGAGGATCAATCTAAGAGCCGATTCGTAAACCTAGAGTCAGCATTTAATCCGGTCAACGTCTTGACTTGGTTGACATTTTGACAGTTCAATTCTCGCCCCCAACAACTATCAATTCTATAAAAATTTTAAATACAGAAATAATTCTATGCCATCCATTTGGTCACCGTACTAGGTCAACTAAAATTTGAATATGGTAAATCATTTAGCCGTTCACTTAGGCTGCGTTTGGTTCTGGGATAAGAAAAATTTTGTTATACCGGGGATAGGTATAGATTATGGTATTAGCAGGAATTAGTGTAAATTTGCGTTTGGTTCGGTTTATGAGTTATACCGGAATTAAAGAAAATTGTGTTTGGTAAATTATATAGGAATAAGGAGAATAAGAAGAATAGGAAAAAATTGTGTTTGGTTGAGTATAGAGGAATAAGAAGAATTGAGAAGTGATAAATTTGTGTATTGACTATTTTGCCCTTTATGATATAATTTATAAATAAATTAATTTATAAATTTAAAATATTATTTAAAATTGTAAAAAATATATAACTTCTCAATTTGAATTCAAATTTTAGTTATGAATTTATATAATAAATTTAAAATTTTAATTCATATATGAATTTGAACTGTAAATTTAATATCTCATTTTGAATTCAAATTTTAACTAATATTTAAATAAAAAATTATATTGAAATTGTGAACCGATTTTTGTATAAGAATTTAAAAAACAAACCATGTATTAAAATACTAATTTTAAAGTTTATATTTATATTTTATATTTTGAGTGTTTATTAAATTTTATAATTTAAATTATAAAATTAGAATTAAAATATTTTTATTAGCAAAACAAATTGTTTATCTTGGACTGTGATTTATAAATTTTAAATTAATAATTTTATTTTTTCAAAATGAAATAAAATAAATTTTTAGATTTATTAAAAAATAGTTAAAAAGTAATATTTATTAAATAAAAAATTTTAAATTTTAAAATTTATAATTTAAATATCTTTTAAAAATTCTAAGTTAAAAAAATAAAAAAACTAATTTTTATTATTATAGTGTATGGAAAGAAAGGAAAAAAAAAAAAGTGCCATGGAGAGAGAGAGAGAAAGGAGGTGCAGAGAGAGAAAAAATTTAAAATTTTTAAAATTTAAAAATTTAAAAATTTAAAAATTTTAAATTTTAAAATTAAATTTTAAATTTTAAAATTTAAAATTTAAATTTTAAATTTTAAATTTTAAATTTTAAATTTTAAATTTTAAATTTTAAATTTTAAATTTTAAATTTTAAATTTTAAAAATTTTAAATTTAATTTAATTTAAAAATGGTGAAGCTCGGTAGAGAAGGAGATGCCTCGATACTCGTGCCGCCCTTGTATTCCAGCCAATTCCAGCTCGGGGTGGGAATCCGAATTCCCACCCCTATCCCCCTAAAACCGGAAAAGCAGGAATTTCAATTCCTGCTTTTCCGGTTCCCGTTTGGGAATAAATACGGGAATACGGGAATAAGGGGAATTTCAATGTGTTCACCTAATAATATCTAACAGTACCCAATTTTTAAGTAAAATATTCTATTCAGATAAAGTTTATGATTCTATTTGGATTTGGATGTATGAATATTTTATTAGATATATTTTTTAAAATCTTATTTAAAAAGTTTATAGTATTTGATAAATAAAGAGTGTCATTGAATATTTAAAATAAAATAACACATTCAATTTTTATTTTTCAAAATAAAATAAAATACATCGTAGGTGAAATATATTATTCTATCAAATCATAAATACCAAAATCTTTCAAAAAAGCAAAAATAAAACACCTTACTTCTAATATCACAATTAGATAATTTATTTTACCATCCAAATAAGACCTAAGAAAACACGATAAATTGTATAATATTTTTATTATACAAGGGGAATTAAAGGGTACCTTGGTAGCCTTTGGAGACATTAATTTTATAATATTTTTATTCAATATCACCGATAAATAAGAAATTTATAAATAAGACAATTTGTATTAAAAAATTTATCGATTTTGTATTTTGGCTAGAGTGGATCAACCGGCCAAAATATGTTTATTTTTTGTTTCTCGTTGTTTGTTTTTCCGCTTGAGATTTAATTATCTTCCTTCTCTTTCCTTTTGAGCTCACTTTCTCATTT
Source organism: Tillandsia fasciculata (assembly GCA_029168755.2). Classification (NCBI taxonomy): domain Eukaryota; kingdom Viridiplantae; phylum Streptophyta; class Magnoliopsida; order Poales; family Bromeliaceae; genus Tillandsia; species Tillandsia fasciculata. The sequence continues at coordinate 12,715,385 of CM054951.1, forward strand.
CCACGCTCCGGCACCTTTGCTCTACGTGACGTCTAAGCCGCCGTCACATTCGTCGCCGTCATGAACCCCGCCGGAGTGCCGTCCCTCGATACTGCGCTCACTCTCGTCGCGTCCGCATGTTAGGAAAATAAAGCCCTAAATCTGATTGTTATTAAATTATCTAACTAATTTTTTAATTAGATTGAATAACAGTACTTACCGTTAAGCGCTACGAAAAAATCAGAAATTGTAGCAGAAAGAAACCGAAATAGAGTTGATCCGGAAGCGTGCGAAGCACTGCCCTAAGGCGTATATCCGTTCTTTGTGCGGATTAATCGGAGACACCATCCCAAGGTACGACCGGAATTTCTCTTCCTATTAGCACGATCGTGAAAAAGATTGACGGAGATTCTCTCAACACCCAATAAACAAAATTAACAACAAAAATAAAATTAATATAAAACTTAAAACAAAATTTTTTTTTTTCTTTCTCACTTTTTCAAAGCTACTTTTTCCTGCCTATTGCACCCTACATACACACCCTATATATAGGTGCAGGAAAAGAGAACGTTGGCATTCTAATAATGATTAATACACCAGAATAAATGATAATTAAAAAAATATATAAATGGCAATAAATGAGAATAAATTTAGTAAATTAATTAGAAATTGATAATAAAATAATTATTGAAAATTTTGGAATTTTAAATTTGATTCCAACACCGCACCCATGCCTACGCTTATATGATGGGCACAACATCGCGTGCACAATGGGAGCGAGCATAACTTTGAGGGGCGACGCTCTGGTGGAGTACATGGCGGCAGCGAGAGCAGTGGCTATGGTAGAGGACAAGAGAAAGTTCACGATAGCAAAACAATATATAGAAAGCAAAAAAAAAAAAAAGAAAAAGAAAAAAAAAGAAAAAAAAGGGTGGTTGCGGGTGCTGTGGGAGTGAGCGCAGCGCTTCGACAGGTCTATGGCGGTGGTGGCAGCTTGAACATCGCGTGGATCGAGTGTGGCGGAGCATGGGAGCAAGACAAAGAACTCCGGAAGAAGAAAAGAAGAAAGACAAATCTCGATTCAAAAAAAAAAAAGAAAAAAATAGAGAAAAAAAATAAAATTATTTTGATTAGTTTCTTAAAAATTCAGATTGAATATACAAAAAAAAAAAATTGTTCCACTTTTATCAAAATACAAAATCGATGAATTTTTTATGCAAAATAGCGTTATAAATATATCAAATTCTAAAAAAAAAAAAAAAAATCTAAATAAGTCATGGTTGATGTAGTATATTTGTAGTAGCCCCAATACCCGTGTAGCTTCTCCCATGACCCACGATGTGGAACACCTATTATTGGTGTGTCGGACCCGCAACGCGTCAAATGGACTCGTTGGATGGACTCTGTGAAGCCTCTGGATTGAGCCTGCCCTTCAGCTATTTTTGTCAGAATTTAGAAAGGACTTTAGACTAATCCGAGGTCATATTTGGATTCAACGCAGAAAAAAGTCAAAAATCGGCTATTTACTTGCCTTTTTTCGGAGTCCGAATGCCCAAAAAACGGACTCCCGAAAGTTTTCTGCGCATTTTGGTGCATGGGGAAAGCCGTGGACCATCCTTGTGCCACGTGGCAGCCTCGGATTGGCCGGCGCACGCGGCGCGGTCCACAAAGTGTTGACGCTGGTGCATGGACCGGGCGCAGGGGACACATGGCATCCTGCGATTGGCAAGCTCTCGCGACGCGGTCCACGGAAACGCACCGGCTGGCGCATAGACCAGGGCGGGCCACGTGGCGGCCTCGGAGTGGCCGGCTCACGCGCGCGCGGTCCACGCCCCAGGGGGAGCAGGTGGGGCAGGTGACCGCCGACGTAGGGGCGCCACGTGGCGCCCTGCGATTGGCGGGCACCACCGCCCTACGTTCGGCGGTCGGGGCCACGTGGCGCACACCTGCTGGCTCCGCACGTGCTGTCCGCTCTTCGGGACACACATCGGAGCCAGGAAAATTCGGGCGCTGATCGTGGGCCAGGCCGCGGGAGCTTTTGGGCGCATTGTAGCAGCCTGAAAGTTCCGAGCGCCCGAAAATTGGGCCCAAAAGCCTAATAAAGGGGAATTTTGTGGGCTTTTGTGTGAGGGCTATAAATAGGCCGGGTTCTTGAGCCTTTTAGCTTTTTTCCCGAGCTTCTTTGCCTTTGAGCCCTTAAGTGACTTTAATCTTCATCTTGTTTTGCATCTTGCGAAGGAGTTTCGAAATTTTTGGAGGCTGCGGCATCGACGTCTTCTGCGAGTTAGCGCAGTGCGACGTTCTTTCGTTGGTGGCCCATTTTCGTCACGTTTCGGTCCACGAGGTCCACAGAGCTACTCCAACGAAATTTTTGGACGATTTTCACGGCGTCAGATTCACGAGAGGTAAATCTACGATTTTTGTATGTTCCACTCCTCCAATATTTGATTTTTTTAGGGGTTTCGGGTACATTTTTTAGCCCTATTTTTGCTGGTGGTTGTTTCTAGACAGCAGCACCTTGTTGGATTTTCTATCTCTGTACTCGAGTATCGGAATTCAACGTTTAAGGACTCGATTGACATCTACGCTTCGCGAGGATCGTTGTCGTATTTTTATTGAATTTTTGGATTTTATCTCGCAGGTGATAATTAAGCTTCTTTGGGACTGAAATTTCAGCAAACTGTACACTTGGAAATTTTATGTTGATTGTAATTTTGGATTATATCTTTGTACCCAGGAGGAGTTTTTGAGTGTTTTTGGACCCGTTGGAATTGTGGGAATTGAAGGATTATTCCCGTGTAGTTTCAGCTTTTTGGACTTTGGACAGCTTTGCACTTCTAGGTAGGTTGCTTCGTCTTCAAAACTGGCGGACTGATCAGTAATTCTATATTGTAGGAAACATGCATGATTGTGAGTGTATTAGGAAGCATGCTAGAAAGAGAGAATTAATGTTACTTGTGTTGCTATGATGATCATATTGATTTATTGCTTCCTAAATCTGTAAATTAAATGCTATCTTTGGAACTTGATCTAGCACCTCGTGATATGCTACATGTTTAACCAGACTAGTAGAAAACTCCAACTTGGGCTATGTTATTTATGCTTTAGACATTCCCACACTGTTATCTATTATTTTACCTGGACTTAGAGTTTCCTCGCCTAGATAATGGGCCGAGTGGTCGGGCTATTGTGGGATGCATGTTACACTCACGCCTGGGGGCCGAGTGGAGTCTGGTAGCAGTGTTAGATCAGTGTTTTATTTTTGGGAGCCGTCTGAGTCGACGGTAGGTCCCGGCTGTGTGGTTTTCCAGCCTGTGAGTGAGAATTGGTGTTGTTGGTTACTGTCGATCTTATTGATCGTGGATTTGAACTATAGCCTGCATGAGCCACATTTGAGCTCGACAGAGATGCGCGAATACTTTCCTCGGTGGGGTCGCGCCCCTCGAGTGCCACTCCGAAGTTGGACTTGTTACTTGCTATCGCGACTTGTCGACGCAGTCCCTCTGGCTGGGCCAGTTTTGGCAGTCACGGATGCCCTACGTAAGTCCGGTCCTCCTTGGATGTAACGGCAGTAGGTAGGCGCAGGTTTGAGTGGACCCTATATGGCAGGCAGTGTAGATTGGGTGATTATGTTTGAGAATAGTAGATACATCATGTTTCCATCTGTTTCACTTCTTGAGCATTTAGATAGAGGCATAGTAGCTGTAGAGTTATTTTCCAGCCTTTACTTTTAGTACTGCATTTGTTACTTTATGCCTCTAGTAAACTTAGTGGACAGACCGTCGGGCTTGTTAGCGGTACCCACTGAGAACTACTGTGGGATGTAGTTCTCACACCCGCCGTGGTGATTTTTCTCCAGGGACCTCTACTCCAGTTCCTGCTGCTCCAGTTGCTGATCCTGCTGATCGAGGTAAAGGAGTCGCGAGCTAGATCCCTACCAGTCTTCTTCCTGTGAGAGTATATGTACCATTTTGGTGATGTACTAGTACTGTCGGTGATTTTAGGATGTATCATGTATATTTTACTTTTGAAAGCTTTAGTTTTGGATTGACTTATATTTTGTGAGGACCTGACATGTACTATTTGAGAATTTGTATATTTTTTATTTTAGCAGTTTACTTTTCAGCTCTAATATCTGTATAGTGTAGCTGATCTTTTGCAGGTTAGTCGCTTCGTCTATACGGGGCTTCCCGTATGGGCGGCGGATCTGTTGGCGAGCCCGGGTCGCAGTTTCGACGCCGGGACGTGAAAATATTTGCAGTTAATTGCCACGTAATTTGTATTGGATTAATATTTTTCTTCTTTTAAATTTAAATATTTTTAAAAGGTCGAATAATTTTGAGGCTCCAAAGTAATTTCAAGAGGTTTTTTTTAAGGAAAAAATTTATAAATATCATTTCTACTGTAGATCATTCTGAAATAGCCACGTAATTTTTATTTTTATATTTGGAAAGGAGTGATTTTAATTACATAAATTAAAATTTTATCAAATTGAGCGATAATTCCATCAAATTTAATAATTTAAACTACTTTATAGTAATTAAAATTAGATTAGTTAATTATTAATAGCTACCTATGTCGTGAAACTTAAAAAATATATATATATTTGATTAACTGTAAAATTAAAAAAAAAAATTGAAACTTAATTTTTTTTTCCTAACTGTTCAGTAATTAGAACTTGGGAGAGATTAAGAAGTTTATGTGGTGTTGAATTAGGAAAAAGTTTAAGGACTCGTAAACCACATTAAAAGTTTGGATGTCAAAGTTTTAATTTAAAAGTTTTGAGTACCAATGTAAAATTTGATTGAAAATTTAGAACCTAACAATGCAATATACCAAAACGAAAAAAAAAATTTGGACTAAATTATAAAAAACTTTTTTGTAAATATTTCTTTTTTTTTTTTTACTTTTTTTCCTAATTTTTAAAAATTATAATTTATTCCATCAAAAATTTAAGTTGATGCATTTATTTCTTATAATTTATACCAAAAATATTTTAAAAATAATAAAAATATATATTTTTTTTTTATAAAATAAGTAAAAATAATTTGGTCATTTCACCATCTTATTAACGTTGTAACCTCCAAAAAATATTTTATAAAATTTTATAAGAGATAAAATATAAATTTTTATCGAGAGAAAAAATAAAAAAATAATTTTTTGCAATAGAATTTTCTATATTTTAGCTAAACAAAATTATGCATGAATTTCACTAAGATAAATAAAACGCAAGTATCGTTGTAGAACAGTTTTTTTACATTAATTGAGTCGTAAATACTAACAAACTATTTTCAAAATATGTGCTAATAATTTATTTATTCACCTCCTAACACCTACACCGTTTATACAGTATGTATGAATTGAACATGCACCGCTCACTCCGATATAGTCATGCCAATCTGATATCACTTATGTAGATTGTAAATACTAATCAATTATTTCAAAAATACGTGATGATAGAAAAAGCACACCATCACACCAACAAATAAGTGCTAACCTTCTATTCCTTCATTATTCTTCTTTTCTTTAAATAATTTCTTTTCTCATAATCTTAAATATTCTAATTATTTATTGTGATTTTCATTCTAAATATGAAATAAATGGTTTTGAACGATTCGTCATTCTAATTTTTCATTTCAATGCAATTTAATTAATTTATTTATTTATTTCATTTCTTTCGTGAACCATTTTTTTTCTAAATATTTAAGTCAATTGATCCGTTTGGATTGTAAACAGCTACATTTAGTCCAAAAAGTATAATAATAAAATATTTAATTTATTTTTATAAATGATAATAAATCGTGTAGATAATATTAAACTAGCAAGAGTATATATATATATATAGAGAGAGAGAGAGAGAGAGAGAGAGAGGGAGAGAGAGTAGAGCTTATATGCTTTCAAAATTACAAGACAATTTATATTTGTAAATTTTTTTATTATTAAATTTGTATTGAAATTTATGTTTTTTACTTTATTTTTCTCTTTCTTTAGTTGACTTTATAAAAGCACTAATCCTAATACAAATCTAATAGTAAAAAATTCACAAGTATGAATTGTCTTATACTTTTAAAAATATATAAGTTCTACTATATATATATAGTCCGGTTACTATATTATTAATAGTACCAAGTTATTGGTGCTATCAAGTTTTCTACCCTTAGATCAACCCCTTTAATTATTTTCATCCGTAAGATTTTACTATTTTTTCAACCACCTATTAAATTCAAGGGGCCCACTATCATCTCGACCACATATCTTTTAATCCAAAGATTAAAAACTTAATAGCACCAATAATTTGCTACTATTAATAATATTTCAGCCTTATATATATATATATATATATATATATATATATATATATATATATATATATATATATATATATATATATATAGTAAGGCTTATATACTTTCAAAAGCACAAGCAAAATCATGCTTGTGAATTTTTTACCCTTAAATTTGCATTGAGATTTGTGCTATTTATTTTTTCTTTCTCTCTCTTTAGTTGACTTTACAAAAGTACAAATTCCAATGCAAATCCAATGGTAAAAAATTTACAAGTATATTTGGGCTTGTGCTTTTGAGAGTATATAAGCTCTACTATATATATATATATATATATATATATATATACTTTCTAATTGTAAAACCTAAAATAAAAATTAAAAATTTAGAAAAAATGAGAAAGATAAAAAATTTAGAATAAACTTCAATTTGTCTCAGTGTAGTTTAGCCGAGTTTTATATGATTTCAAAATTATTATTAACTATTTTATAATTATATTTTTATTTTATCGAAAAGTTTTGTGGCCAAATAGGATAGCAAAGTGAATTTAATTGAAAAACATGGTGATATATTGTTTGATAATAAATCCTTATAACAAAATAACAATAAAACTATATAATAATTAAGTATAATTTTTTGAACCGTAGAATTGCAAAAGTAAAATTACGCTAAACTATATGATAGTTAAGTATAATTTTTATAAATCGTGGGGTGGCAAAATAAAATTACACTAAACGGAAAGTAAAAAATTGAAGTTTACTCAAAATTTATTGAACAATTCAAAGTGGGATGGTGTAATTAAGTTTTACATTCTTTTCCCGTCATTTTTTTATTTATCATATTAATTTTTTTTTATTATAATTTATTTAATATTTTAAAATTTTAGAATAAAAGCATAAGATCTAATTTATTTAATATTTTAAAATTTTAGAATAAAAGCGTAAAATCTATATTTATTTTTAAGGTGCACAAAATATAATTTTCCAAATTTATCAAATAAGTCAATTATAAGAGAATAAAATATAGGTATACACTGCAAAATCATGCATAATATATATTTTCTATATATATTTTATGCAAATGATTTAATATAAAGAGGTAATTGCTTTTATATTTTTTTAAAAAAATTCGACTTTCTTATTTATTTCTCTTAGAAAATTAATATTAAAAATATCTTTTTAACATTAAAAGTTTTTTCAAAAAAATTTAAAGTTAAATTCTAATTGTGAACTATTAGCAAATCTTTATGAAATTACTATTTTATTATTTTAAATATATCATTCTGCTGTAACTTTTTTTTTTTATTTACCATTAAATTATGGGCAATTGTAATTTAATTTTTTATTTTTTCAAATATATCTTTTTATCTTCACCAAATTTTTTTTTATTTGTTCTCAAATTAAAGACAAAGTAGGTATTTTAATTTATTTTTATTTGAGTAAAAATTTAACTTAAATTTAACTTGAGAAAACTTAACAAATACTAGCAACAGGATTATTTTTGAATAATGAAAAAAATATATAAATGATATATTTAAAAAAAAAAAAATGTGAGAGCAAATAAGATATTTATGAAGTATTGAATGGTCCAATATTAAAAAATGTTAATTTCATACAGATCCTTCCTTATAAACATATCGAATAACAGATATATCCTACAAAGTTTAATTTTTTATATTTATTTCTTTAAAAATTTTAAATTGTTCATTTATATATGTCCTCTGATTTGTCACTGTTAGTTTATTGTTTATTTTTTAATAAAATATAAGCAAAATATTAATTTTGTCGTTAAATAATACGTCGTCCTAAAAATTCTAAATTCTAACTATTAAAAAATATATATGATTAACTATCCCATTAAGTATTTCATATATGATTAACTATATTTTTTAATAAATATTGCCAATAATGATATATATGAAAAAAATTAAAATTTTTGAATAAAAAATACAAAAAACTAAATTTTATAAAAATATATTTAATATTTAATATATTTATAAGGATCTGTATGAAATTAATTTTAAGTAAAAATATGCTTATTAAATGCAAACTTGGAATCCGAAAAATTGCATACAAGTCCTGTACACGTATCAAATTCGAATCCAAAGGGAGCATGAAACAAATAATAAATTAAAGTTGAATATCCAAATCTAAACGTCAATTTTATGGGGACAAAGCAATTATTAAGTTAACGTGTCAACATCTCCTCAATAATACAAAGTCGGCAGTGCGTTTTTTTTTTTATTTTTATTTTTTATGGGTTAATTTCTTATATATTACTATAAATATATGTATCGAATAATAAATATATTTTTATAAAATTTAATTTTTTTATATTTATTAATATAATAAAAATGAAATGTTAGTTTTATTTTTGTCAATTTGTAATTCTAAAAATTTTAACGATTAAAAAATATATTTCAAGTTAAATATAATATTTGATTTGAAAGGGTATAAAAATAAATTTACCTCGCTCACTTAATAAGATTAAGTTTTTCTAATGAATATTATTGGTAGAGATATATATGAATAATTTAAAATTTTGAAGGAATAAATATTAAAAGTTAAATTTTATAGAAATATATTTATTTACGTGAAACCGTATATATATATATATATATATATATATATATATATATATATATATATATATATATATATATATAAAAGCTGGAATATTATTAATAGTACTAAATTATTGGTGAATCATTGGTGAAGAAATTTTTGAATTAAAAGATTTGTGGTTCCCTTGGGTTTAATAGGTGGTTGGAAAAATAGTAAAATCTAACGGATGAAAATGATCTATCTAAGGTAGAAATCTTAATATTACTAATAATGGTACTATTAATAGTATTTAGCCGGACTCTCTCCCTCTTATATATATATATATATATATATATATATATATATATATATATATATATATAAGAGAGTCGGGCTACTATACTATTAATAATACAAAGTTATTTGTGCTATCAAGTTTTCTGCCCTTATACCAACCCTTTTGATCATTTTCACCCGTTAGATTTTACTATTTCCCAACACCTATTAAACCCAAGAGGTCCATTATCCTCTCAACCACATATCTTTTAATCCAAGGGTTAAAAATTTAATAGTACCAATAACTTGATACTATTAATAGTATTTCAGCCTAGCTATATATATATATATATATATATATATATATATATATATATATATATATATATATATATATATATATATTGAGCATCTTCTATTAACTAATTCAATTTTTAAAAAAAAAAAATTTAAATCAATATTTTTAAAAATCCAAATAAATACTTACTCTTGTTAGTTTTTTTTTTTTTTTTTTGTGTGGCTAAAATACAAAATACTCACATGTAATTATGTAGGGTTAATTGCATACAGGTCCCTCCAAACATATCGAATAGCAAATATATCCCTACAAAATTTAACTTTTCATATTTATCCCTTTAAAAGTCCACCGTTATTCATATCTACTCTACCGTCTATCTCTGTTAAAAAAGTTGAGTTAACCAAAGATTAAATGCTTAACCTTGGTTAGGTAAAAATGTAAACTTACCTTTTTACCCTTTGTATATTACAACCTAATCTAAGAGAATGGGTCCTGAGCGACGGAAGGTGAAGGACCTCAGCGACTTGGTGTTCCCTCCCGGCGACTTGGCGTTTCCTCCCGCGATCATACCACCGATGAAAGCCCTCCCTCCTGCGAACTTGTAATTTTCTTCTTCTATTTCTCTTCCTCTCTTCCCCTTCCTTTTCCTCTTCTTCTTCCTCTTCCCCTTCCCCTCTCTTACATGCTAGTTTCGAACCCATAATTAGGATTTTTTTAAATTCTAGTAAGAGAAGGTCAAAATTCTAGTAAGTTAATAAGTTGCTAATTTATTTTATTTTTATGTATTTTATTAAACATTTTTAATTTTCTCTATGATTCTTTCTTATTTTGCTTAAAAAAAAAAATAGGCATAGTCATAGGCAGGTCACAATAGTTCTCTAAACAATGGTGATTGAGGAACAATGTATGATTTTATATGCTATGCATCTGACTCAAAGATAGTAATTAAACGAAAATTTTGAGTTAATTTGATACTTTTTCTGTTGATGAGCTAAGGTGTATGAAGCAAACCCAATGGCTATTGAGTACTTGCGGGAGAACCATAGCTATTTGTGGAGTCGAAGTAAATTCGGGACAAATGCTAAATGTGATTACTTGACCAATAATATTTCTGAATCATTTAATGCATGGATTTCTAACGATAGACATAGACCATTGATTGACATGATCGACACTATCCGACAAAATATAATGGTTAAGATGGATGAGAGAAGAAACAGAGCAAAAAAGTGGGATCATGAAATTATACCAACAGTAGTCAAACATGTAAACAAGATAAGCAAGGTAAGTTAGTTCTAACTCTGATTTTCATTTTATCTATATGCTATCTTGCTCACTGCAATGTTGTTTCTTTTATTTTTGTTCATGTAGGGCATACATCTACAATTTACATCACAATGAATATGTATAAAGAGTTAATAACTTACTAATTGTCTAGCTGCTGTGGTTTTATAGTTTTTTTGTGCAAACTTTATGCAAATGAAGGAAGTTTTCTATCCTAACTTTATAGTTCTCACTGCAATGAAACTGCTATCCTATCTAATCTTCACAATCTATAGGGTTTGGATCAATATGAGGTGCTATGGAGTGATGAATTTTCAGCAGAAATAATTGGACCTCATTCAAGATGCGAGGTGAGATTGCAAGACATGCAATGCAGCTGCAGAGTATGGCAAGTAAAAGGTGTGCCATGCATTCATGCAATGGCAGTTATTGATAAACTAAGACATGAAAAGCGGAAAAAATTTGTTCACCCATATTTTACTGTAGCCAAATATAAGAAGGCTTATTCTGTTGGTATTGCACCATTGCCTAGTAGTGATCAGTGGATAAAGATTGACATTGGCCATGATGTATTACCTCCTATTTTAAATAGGCCAGAAGACATCGAAAGAAAAGAATTAGAGGAGGATCAGATGAGATGGTAATTAGAAAAAAACATCGATGCAAAAGATGCAACCAATTAGGCCATCGTGCAAAAACTTGTAAGAACCCTATTACTACGAACCCTCAGTCTGAAGACGCAGATGGAGTATTTCAAGCAAGTGCTGGTACTGGTAGTCGCATAAGGTATTATATTGACCAACAAAATTTACTTTCAATTTAATTTTTTTACTATGTTACTAACTGCTAAAAATGGTATGTAGGCGCAAAGGAAAGAGACTAGCATCAAAATCAAAACGGGCAACTTATGAAGCGACAACCTCACATCCCAACAAGGAAGTTCCATAAGTGAAATTGATGCTATGGGATGTCTAAAAAATCAAGATTCAGTTCGATGAAAGAGTTGATGTATAATATTTTTTTGGACAGTTGGTCTAAATGGATGTATTTTGTGGTTTGCATGTATGTATTTTGTAGTTTGCATGGATGTTTTTTTGGACAGTTGGTCTATTAAGATGTGCTTGAAATTGGATAGGATAAGAAACAATCCTTTGAATGGTTAACTCTAGTGAGATCAAGTGATAATAGTTTTCATAATCCTTAATGCAAACTACATGGTTGTCTATATACTTTCGCAAAGTGCATGAGATGTAACAAGGAATGGAACAAAGTCAGATCAATTGTGAGGGCATGCAAAGAAGTTGAGTTTGTGTCGAAGGGCACAGAATGGTGTATTTATCGTGTTGTTAAGTGTCGATACATAGGAACATTGAAATTTGCTTTCTTTGTCCTGCTTGCTTATTGGTTTAAACTTGAATTCTACCATGTGGACTTAGAATCATCTTATGATTTTACCAAACAAAGTGATTCTTGTTTAAGCATCTCATTTGGTTAATGCCTGGAGACGTTCTTTACACACTATGTATGAACTCCGACGCCATTTTGATGCGTTTATATTATGTGAGCTTTCCTCTGCCTCTTAATTGTTGTAGTATCAACTTAGTTTTTTCTTTTCTTTTCTTTTTTTTGGTTGTTATTACCTTCATGTCAACTGTATGTTAAGGGAATACAAAAGATTTGTGTTTGTTAAGTTAGATGCCTTATCCCTTTTCTTATTTTGAACTCGAATGCATGAGTTTTTTTAAGAATGTTAAAAGTGTACTTTTAGGTGTTTTACTTACATTACAACAGCAACTATTCCATCAACTACTTTATCACAATATTACAGTTTTACATCATATTTTATTACTTTGCCAAACTAAACAAGGTATTAACTACCACCAAATATACAAGCAACTTAAGAAGAGATAAAATTTTTTGATGCTCCACGGCTTTTTGAAATATTTGTAATTTGTATTTTAAGTCAGCAGTATTATGGTGTGTGTCATCAATCCAAGCAAAATAATTACAGTGCTCATTACTCTGCAAAATATAAAAATAAAAAAATAATTAGTAAATAAAAAATAAAAATTCTATGGATCTGTATACAAAATAAAAATAAAAATTCGATGCAAAATTAGTTGTCTTACCCCCCAGTTTGGACACCCCATAAAATCGATGATCTCTAATGTGTGGCTGCTTTGAAATCCAAATTTTACAAGTTTTAAAGCAATCACACTTGGAAATTTCGATGCTATGCGAAAAATCTACCGATATTTCACTCATCATAAAAAACAATGTATTAGAGGAGAGAAAAAGATGAAAAAATAAAAAAAAATGAAAAAATAAAGCTGTTGGAGATTAATAGAGAAAAATGAATGAAAAAATTAAAATATTATATAAAAAAAAGTTGGCTTTAATGGTGGGTTGGGTTCTTTTTTTAATAGATGAAGAAGATGACCGTTGGATTTTTGGAGAGAGACATTTTTGCAAAAAGTATAGAAATTTTGTTTTTGGAGGGATATATTTGTAAGGACAAAAAAGTCATTTTACTTTTATTCTGTTAAAATATAAACAGTTTTCAAACGGTAATAAACCAGAGGGGTAGATATGAACAACTTAGGACTTTTGAAGGAATAAATATGAAAAGTTGAATTTTATAAGAATATATTTGTTATTCGACATGTTTGAAGGTACCCGTATGCAATTAACCCAATTATGTAAATACTCATTTTTTTTTTCAAAATTTTCTTCTAACTTTTAAAATTTATATTTTATTCCATCTAAATTTCAAATATAAATTTAGAGAATTGCGATGTTGATAAAAAAGTGAAATGACTTAATTATTTTTATTTATTTTTTAAAAAATAAAATTTTAATATATTTTTATTATTTTAAAAATTACTTTTAGTATAAATTATATAAAATAGATGAGAAAGTGATAGAATTTTGATGGGGAGAGACTAAAGTTTATCGAATTGAAAATCTTGAAAAAAAATAAAAATAAAACAGAGGCTATTTATTTATTTATTTATTTTTATTTTAGTTTTTTTATTTTATTTTTTTTTTTTTTTTTTTTTCTATCTCTGTTGGCCAAATTAGAAGTTGAATGCGAGTAGAAAGAGTGCATTTTATAAAAATATCTTAATTATATTTTATATTTTTATTTAATTAAATTTTATTTTTAATATTAATTTTAAATTAAAATTAAAAATAAAATTAAAATTTATAAATTAAATTTTCAATTCTAAATTTTGATTTAAAAATTAAATTAAAATATAAATTCAATCAAGCATGATCTATAAATTTAAATTTAATTATAAATTTTTAATTTGAATCGAATCAAAAACTAATTTTATATCTTAAATTATCTACTCAATTTTAAATTTTAAATTATTAAAAAAATTATATTTGGAATTGTGGCTTATCATTATAATATTTTAAATAAAATTTTAACTTTAAAATTTAAATTATAAATTTAAGAAATACAAACTTAATTTTAAATTATTTTTATTTAATTGTTTTTTAATAATAAAAAAATTTTAAATATTAAAAATAAAAATTAATTATACTGATTTTGATTATTAATCTGAACAAAATATATTTAATGTTATCATTCTGTTTCTAATTTGTACCCATTCGTAATCCTATTCCGATTTTATTTTTTTATTTTGAATCAGAGGCGTTCTAATACGACCCCATCTTCGTTTTTTTTTTTTTTTTTTTTTTTTTTTTACTATTTAATTGATTTTAAATATAATAATTATTATTTTAATCTATTCCTGCCTATATAGTAATCTCCTCCTCGCGTCTTTATTTCTCTTTTTCTCTCTCTCTCTCTCTCTACGCCGATCCGAAGTATCTCGTTCTAGAGGAGGAGGAGGAGGAGGAGGAGAGAGAGAGGCGCGGAGATGGTGGAGACGCGGCGGAGCTCGGCGGGGAAGCGCCCCCCCCCTCGCCGGCGATCTCTTCGTCGTCCTCGCGCGGCGCCAAGCGCCCCAAGGTCCGATTCTCTCTCCACCTCCCTCCATACCTCTATCTCTCTCTCTAGGGTTTTTGGTGTTGTTTGGGGTTTTGGAGTGTCGGTTTTGATTCCTGTGGGAAATTTCGCTGGATTTTGTGTTTGGAATTGTGGGGATCTCTTAGGTGGAGGCGGAGTCGGCGTCTCCGAGGAAGGATTCGGTGAATTCGAAAGCGGCGGCGGCGGCGGCGGCGGCATCGTCGGAGGTTGTGGCGGCTTCTCAAGAGCCTCAGGAGCTATCCGGCGCGCCGCTGAATCCTCCGGCTGTGGCGCCCGCGGAGAGATTGGAGGTGCCCACCCCTGAAGGCGCCGATCTTGGGGTCTCTTCTCCAGGTTGCTTTTAGTTTCTGGCTCCCATTTTTGGGCTTCTTGTTGATTCTTTGATGCGGGGTTTGCAATTTGATTCCTTTTTTCTTAACTGTTTTGGGGATTTCGCAGCGCGTCAATCGGAAGAGAAGGAGCCACTGGCGAAGAAGAATCTTGATCCCTTGGAATGTTCAAGAAAGCGGCTGCGAAGAGGGCAACCGAAGGTTGCGGCATGGGGCAAGCTTCTTTCGCAATCCTCTCAGGTATAGCTGAATTGGTTTTCTTTACTGGTTAAGCTGATTCATTTGTGGGTTCAAAGGTTTTTTTTTTTTTACTGTTGAGGGTATGGGCAATTCGGACTTCTTGCTTGTAATTTCTAGGGCCATAGTATCACTCCCTTTATTTGCTTGTTGTAAGCTTTCTATCACTTCTTTGGCATTTCTCATAGATTTAGTTTACACAAATGAGAACATGGATTTACCTGCTGTGGGTGTGCGGGTCACTACATTCGGCAATGTATTTATTAATCATTTCAAACATATAGATTGAGAAGTTGTTAATTTGAAGTAAATTTCAGTTCTTCTTTGAATTTAGATAGTTTTAAAGATTACAAAGCATAGCTTTGTGCCGTCAAACTCCTGTTTCCTGCTACTCGGAAATGTGGTTAGGTCGTGTTAGCACTCACTCTTTATGCCCTAGCTGCAATGGATGGGACTTAGGTCGTGGCGTGGTCCTCCCTTGATAGCTTTATATTGACCTGTACAAATAGGTACAGTAAGATATAGTAAAAACTGCATGACTTTCGTTTTTTTTTTTTTTTTTTTTTTTTTTTTTTTTTTTTTTTTTTTTTTTTCATCTGAGGACATTAAGTAGTTGGCGCCATCTTCGGTTCCCAAGTTTCTTTTTTCCTTACCTTATTATGTATTTTAAATTGTGCAAAGCTACTCTAGTGTGTTTTGATCTTTTCGAGTGGAAATTACTACTAATACATCCTGTACAGAATCCTCATCTTGTTATCTGCGTCTCTTCTTTCACTGTCGGCCATAGCCGAAGATGCAATTTGCGATTGAGCGATTCATCTGCTGGCACAACTGTTTGTAGACTACGTCAATCCAAGGTAACATCTTCAAGCATTTTTAATAGCTGATACAGTGTGTAGTTTGTACGCTTTCGCCTTATGGACTGTTAAAACGAGCTGGGCATCTGATGTTCTTTCGTTCATTTTATTCTTTTTGAAGCATGGTGGTGCATCCGTCACCTTACTTGAAAACTTAGGGGCCAAAGGAGTTGTACTTGTAAATGGGAAAACCATCGAGAAGAATACTCATGTTGTCTTGACCGGAGGAGATGAAGTTGTTTTTAGTTCAAATGGGCATCATGCTTATGTATCCTTTCTCATTCTTGGTGGTGTTCTGCACTTGACTGACGTTTACTCCCCAAATTGGAAATACAAAAAAAATGATATTTACCTTTCAACATGGTTTCATTCCCTGCAGTGCTCTTGGTACTGATTGGCCATATACATGGTCATTAAGAGCTTTTACGCTGCAGGCTTGGCTCGGCACAATATGTGCGTGCCCAGCATGTTGATTTGCAAGGCAATCCTTGCCCTTGAACAAGCTCTGTGATTGAAAAGGTCATAACAAGGATTGTCATGCCAATCTTTGTTGGAACTGCTAATATATGGCATAGCTGAGGTGTTTCTGGCATAACTCTTATGCCGCGCACCTTGGCATGGTGGTATTTAATATTTCTAAGTAAAATTCTATTTGGATGTCATCAAAAGTTGTTCTTGTATATTCTTTTTCACTCAAATGATGAAATTGCTACAGTTCTAATGGAATTTCTGAAAAAAAACTTTCATGATATAACTATATAGAGGAATAAATTACAATGAAAACCACTTTTTCCCAAATGATGAAATTGTATGATGGATGCGGCAGAGGCTAAATTTGAATGATGTGCCTGCCATCTATCATGAATTTCATGAAAGGTTGCAAATTGGGGAAATTAAATATTTTACAGATTAATTCACAGATTAATGATTGAAGAGCTTCAATAGGAATTCTGAACTCTTTTTTCTTGAACGATACAAAATGAATAGAGTCTACCATATTATCTGGTTGTGAATCCATTGGAGTTGAATGATGTGTAGTCCAGGAAAGGTCTGTTGATGTAAACTGGTACCTACCAATCATATTGGAAGTGGAATTTCTTAATACTTTGGCAGATTTTTCAGCAAGTCACTGAGGAGAAATCAAGTGCAGCTGCCTTTTCTTCCTCGTATGGCATTCCAGAAGTGCAGCTTGCTACTCCAAAAGGTGTACAGCTAGACTGCAGATCAAGAGACCGTTCGGCTGCTGGTGCTGCTGCAAGGCTGGTGTCCTTCAGAAAGGATCACTTGGGTCTTCCTCCTCTGGCGCCTAATGGTGAGATTATCTAGCTCACGGTTGAATTCCTTTTACTTCTCGTACATTCGACAGTGGAAGCTCAGAATTTGCAAAGATTTTACCATTGTAAGAATGATAGTTATGAAATAATGATAAAGTGTGCTTCTTTTTGAGACTACTTTATTGCAAGGATTTAAGTATCCATCGGCACGGGCTGTATCCACCGTGCCGTATCGTGCCAACAAGATAGCGGCACGATATAGCCTCCGTGCCGATGGCACAACTCAAAACCCTTTTTTCTTTAAGTTACTAAGTAATTTTTTCAATAAAGTTCAAAATATTTGATAAAAATACATAATAAGCAATTAGAAAAAAAAATTGCTAAAGAAAATAAATATTTCATGTCATTATGTGTCGGTACACATATATTTTTTGTGACCGGCACTCATCGGCACTGCCCGGCACGCACAGTGCCGTACCGTGCCGGCAATTTTTCAGCACAATCCTGTGCCACGGCACTTAAATCCTTGCTTTATTGTCTTCATACATTGGCTTAATTGCAAATGTAGTTCCGAAAGCTGGAGCTCAATTTCAACTTCACCTTCGAAGTCTCAATTTTAACAATTTAGTCCCCAAAGTTTGACTTTGACTTCAATTATCTCACAGTTTTGATGATAAAATTTTAGTTTGTCGAGTTTTTGCTTTCATCTGCTGAGTTTAAATATTGACAAGGCAACTTTGATGAGTGATGCTGGTGTGGTATCCTTTTCAGATGGTAGATTAACAGAACAAACTTTGGGTGCTAAATCATTAGATTGGAAACTACAAGGATGAAATTAGAATTGGGGTCAAATCTTCTTGGACTAACTTTGTAATTAATCTTTCTGGTTTTGTGAAATGGAGTCTTTTGACCTTAAAAGCAGGCATTCGGTTGTGTCACGAGGGATAGTATTACCTGTGTTATTGTGAACTAAGATTGGATTGGGTATTAATTGCAGGATCTTCAACTGTTTCAGAGATGGTAGGCAGTGCTTGTCAAATGTCAGAAGATTGTAGGGAAGTTCTTGATGATGCTGACTGCCCAGAAACTTCTCCGTCTAGTAGATATCAAGCCATAAAGGATGGTCTGAAACATGCTATTATTGATGCCAGTGATATCCAAGTTTCGTTTGAATCTTTTCCCTATTATCTGAGGTATTTTGTCGTTCATTTCAGGTTCTAACATACAAGATATGTAATATAGCATACAAGTACTTATTTTTCATAAACAGAAACGGAAAAAATATGAAGCTTAGTGCAGGAGAAACAAATAAATCATTTGGTTTACTTGTTTGGTTTCACTTTTACGCCTAATTGTTCTGATATTACATTATGATCCTTCGAAGGCTTCTTTGTGTCAATCAACTTCTTGAACTATCTTTTTGTCGAAGATGTGGTATTATCATGGTTCTTTGGCTTTTGGTATTTGCCCTAGCATTAGTAGAGTAGTGGTTTTCTTAATCTTAAAGAAATTGCATTCTGTCTTTTAAAACTATTAATGTTCTCCATCAATGAGATAAGAAGGGATAGCTTTAAATACTCAAACTATTATGGTAGTGTTTCTTGTCTAACTAGTTGGAGATGAAAAAGATATAAATTATGTGGCAAATAATCTATAATACATACACTAATTAGTATCTAATGTAGCTTCTTGAACAAAGTAATACTATCAAGAGTTGAGCTGGAATGCTTTTAATAGCAAACGGGTTCCGTTGCCACCTATTTGTTTTCGATGATGGAGCTTTCAAATCGACGATCGGCACCATTGAACATGATCTAGACCACTGGAAGTATCTAGAAATCAAATTTCAAATCTTTTTGACATCATTGACCTAATGATAAAAAGGTTGCAAAATTTATAATTTTAATGGTAGATATGAGTCTTTTGCTCGTTTAACAGTGTACAGAAATCTAAATTTATTGAATTTTGGTTAGAACATTCTTTAAACTATTTAAAGCAAGATCTATACTCTTGATCTTAATTATAAGACTCCTATCATCACTTTTTGAAGGATATTCATTTTCAGCCGTTTATTTTTGTCCACTTAATGGACAAAAAAAGAATATCGAAAAAGTATGAAATTTAATTTTTAGATAGTTTAAATGGTCTAGATCATATTTAACGGTGCCGATTGTCGTTTTGGAAACTCCATCATTGAAAACAAATAGGTGGCAACAGAGCCCGTTTGCTACTGATAGTATTCCAGCCTAGCTCATAATATCAATGATAACATCATGGGCTGAAATTCGTTTTAATAATGTTATGTTCTGCTTGATGTTGTTGAATTTTATCCTTATTAACATATTGTCTCTTATTTAGTGAGACTACAAAAAGCGTGCTTACCTCAAGCGCATTTGTTCACCTAAAGTGCAAGGAAGTTTGCAAGTATGCAGTAGGTATATCATCTTTGAGCCAGCGTGTGTTGTTATCTGGTCCTGCAGGTATACAGTTTTATTCTTCATCGCATTTTTTACATAATTTACAATATTTAGCTTGATTGATAGTAAGTTTGTGTTTCATTACCTGTCCATAGGTTCTGAAATTTACCAAGAAACTTTGGTGAAGGCACTTGCACAACACTTTGGTGCTAGATTGCTTATAGTGGATTCTCTGCTGCTACCTGGTGTAAGCTGCTTCTTGGTTGATCGTTCTAATATATTTGTTGATTTTAGGACACCCTTCGGAATCATTGAAATATTGTATATACCTGTTGAGGCTTTGTAACAGCAATGATGCCCCTGTAAAAGAGAAATTATATACCTGTTGAGGCTTTGTAACAGCAATGATGCCCCTGTAAAAGATAAATGATTTTATGCACCTGTTGCAGTGTGCACCTCTTGCATCGTGCACGGGATCCCTGAAACCCTACCATAGAGGAGTCAAGATCAGATTTTCATTGGATGTGTTCTATGGCATTCAAAAGGCCTGCATATCAAATTTCATAAATTGTGGACACTTATTCTTGCTAATCAAACAATTTCTCTTTCTTTGCCGTTGATTTTTGTAACTACTTGGTGTCTAAGTAATAGGTTTTCAAATTTATAATTTTTTTGTACATATACTCTTAAGATGTTGCAAATCTCATCTATAAGATTAGATTTTGGTTTTGACATATTGATAATTAAATATTGAGAGCAATGCATGAAATGTATGGATACACATGGTGTGGCAATAATTTCTACCTGTAAAATGCCATTGCAGAAAGGAATTAATAATATGTTGTGAAGGTTTATGAGGCACTTCTGGTTTGTGTAAAGGGCACAGTTTATGTAAGGAAAAGTGGGGTATATATGTAATCTTGGCTTGAATTTTCAGAATTTAAGTGGGATGCCATAATTATCTCCCTTAAGACAAAATTGTTATTTACTATTTTCTCTTTTTCTCTGTTTACCTTTGATTGCAAATAGCTTATATTCTGGGTAATTGGTTAGAATTAAAATTCAGAAAAAAAAATTTCTCTTTGTTTCAGGGACTATCTTCCAAGGAGTTGGAACCCTATAAAGAAGGTACGAAGACAGATATCTTTGAGGTTTTCTTGCTTAATGTAAAAGCTGAATTACTTGATTCCTCACAAATTAAGAGTTCATCTTCTAATCCAGAGCACACTATGGCTGCCAATCTTTGTCCAGACAAGAATTATCAGCTGCATTATCAAAGTCGTATAATTGTGTTTCACTTCCTTGTTACAGCATGCAGCTCTAATTGAGTAATTCGTTAAATGGCTTATCCAGGTGATAGGGTAAGATATGTCGGTTTGCAACATTCAGCAGGAACTCCTTTGAAGTTTCGAAGGTATGACCTGATACAACAAATGTTTATTTTTTAGTACTGTTTTAATTTAGTTGTTCAAGAGGTTATTTATACATGGGTAATCTATCATTAACAAATTATAGCATCAAGTCTTATCTTATTCATGGTTAGTAAACCCTTTGCCAAAAGATTCAATTATCTACAAATTTTTCCTTTTGTTAGTGACTTTAGAAGCACTGAAAAGGAAGTTGATAAATGTTGCTGAAATGCTTGAAAATTCTTTGAGACAGAGCTCAAAAAGCAGTCTCATTATCAACCTGTTAAAATGTTTTTATTGTAGCTGCCAGGGTACACTGCGATGAGAGCTGTTTATGATGTCTGCATTCTATTCCTTGAATATGTGCTTTCTTTGATTGACAGTTACATGGCAAGAAAATGCGAGAGAAGATTGAGAAAAGTTTTAATCATACATCAGATGACGAAAATGTTAGCAGTGCTTATACTGACCTAGGATGATGGATCGGAGAAATAAATGAATCCCTTGATTTCCTTAATTTGAAACACTTAAATCTGGAAGCTACCGAAGCATGAAAGCGACAAATAGCTAGAATCTTCCCTACAACCATTTCTGGATTTCAATAAGATAAAATCAAACTTGAAGCCACTTTGAAGTTGGCAATTCAAGCCAGTTCAGGCTGACATTATCTTTATGTTTTTATGGAGCAAAAAGTGTTATCTTTCAGAACTTGTGACTGAAATGGCCCTAAATTTTGGTTGCCATCTTATATGCTGTTCAGTACTATTGCTTCTTAAATAATTACCAGTTATTGCCTTGAAAATCTTTCTTGAAAGTTGGACTTGAATTTGCTAAAACATGTCTGATTCTCAAATTGATCAGTCTTGCTGCTGCTTCTCGAAGTTGCGAAGCTATGTTAGAAGCGAGCTAAATAGATGCTAAAAATATTTTGCTTTTGTTAATCTTTCAAAGCTTTTTGTTAAATAAAGCATTTGCTTAATATTTTATTTGTATTATCGATATCACAAAGTTCAAAAATTTAGATTTTGAAAACCTGAAATAAGAAGAAAAAGAGCTATAGTATGATGAACATGGTAAGTTAATGGATGAAATAGCATTACCTTTAATATGGATGAAATCTAGGTCTTCCTTTGCAATCAGGCCCATCTGGCATATTGTTGTTGTTAATGGAGATTCCCAACCCTTAGAACTATTGAATCATCAGAGATTTGTGTCTTTATTGGTTTTTGATATTTCCCCAATCTATTTAACTATTTTGTTATCTTTAAATTTGTATCCTTTGTTGTTGTTTCTTTAAATCTTATATTTTCTAGTTCTATGCATATTATGATTGGATAATGCACGATATGTGATCAATAGCATAACAAAAATTAGTAGTAATATAGACTACTTCAAAAATTTTCTATGCATTTTGTTAGCTCAGGCATGCTTGGCTATTTGCAGAGGTCCAAATTATGGTTATCGGGGAAAAGTGCTTCTTGCTTTTGAAGATAATGGGTCCTCAAAGGTTGGAGTTAGATTCGATAAAAAGATTCCTGAAGGCAATGATCTTGGAGGCCTTTGTGAAAAAGATCATGGTTTCTTTTGTACCGGTGATTCCCTCAACTAAGCATTTTTGTTTTTTTTCCCAGCAAAAGGAAAATAAATTACATTTCTTTTTTAGAGGTTATTTCGGCCTTTTCTTAATTTTGTTGCCCTTTGTTTCCCTTAATGTGATCCAGCCGATTCTCTTTGCCTCGATAGTCCTGGCTGGGAAGAGACTGAGAAGCTACCCTTTAATGAATTACTCGAGGTCGGTCAATTGTTTCTTTTCTCAATCATCCTTTTGGTTTCATTCCATTGTACTAACAAAATTTGTCACTCAGTTTGTCTTTGAAGGGAGTAAACATGGCCCGTTGATACTATTTCTGAAGGATATAGAAAAGTCAGTAGCTGGAAGCACTGATTCATATCAAACTATAAAGGGTAAGCTTGAGCTTGCCCCTGCAGGTGTTTTTATAATTGGTTCGCATACCCAGGCGGACAGCCGCAAGGAAAAGGTAGCATTTGTTTGGAAATTTCATGTTATTTTTATGCTAAAAATGTATGGATACCCCTCAACTGTGTTCTGTTTTTAAATAGCTCCCAAGGTTTTTTTTTTTTTTTTTTTTTGATTGAGAGCCTTTCAACTTTGGCATCTTTTGATTGATCTATTTGTACCAGTTCAAATGGAAATTTCATTAAAAATAATGGCTCTCCGTTGACTATGATGTAAATAACAATGAAAATTGGTAGTTTCACATAAAGATGTTAAATTTAGTAGTGTTGCCGTTTAATTTAATATAATCCCTATTTCAACTAAATGGAATAACTTGAACAAGATAAGAGGGGGGGGGGGGGGGGGGGGCGGGGTCTTTTAAAAAGAACTAAAGTTGGAGGGTCTATTTCAAAATAGCATATAGTCGAGGGTGTTTCCATACATGTTTTCCCCGTTTTCTTGTGAACAGTTCTTCTGTCTGAACTTCAATCAGTTTATAGGGCTAACACACTGTACTATATCTGCAGTCACACTCTGGTAGTCTTTTCCTTACAAAATTTCCTTGCAACCAAGCTCTACTTGACTTTGCTTTCCAGGTAAAATTTAGTTGCTCTTGACAAAAATGTTTGGATCTTTTGCTTGTAATCTGTTTTCTTTTCTGTTGCATAATTGGTTTGTCGGGTTCGTTTTCAGTTAATAAAAATTTGATTTTTTCTATCATTTTGGAGTTTTGAATACAGAAATCGCAAGAGAGTAGTGTTGAAGTACATAACCTAAAGACATCGATAAGCTTGTTGCATAAATATGATGGGCATTTCTGCTTATTTTTCCGTTTGCATTGTAACTTTGTATATAGTTTTAGTGATTTCACCGTAATCCCTAAAAACTTTCTTCAAATATGTTTGCCTTCATGTATGAATTTACATGTATGTTTGTTATATTGTTGAATAGAATGCTACACTCGTCAAAAGTGTTAATTGTTCACGAACCTAGAAATTGTAAATTTGTCAGAGCAGCAACTATATATATATATATATATATATATATATATATATATATATATATATATATATTGCTCTTGCCTTTTCCTAACAAAAGCAAGCATATGAAGTGCAATTTGAAAAGTCCATTCAATTAGAAAGTATGATGTAAACAATGGAAAAGCAGGGACAATTAGCGAAAATGTAAAACCTGCTTTGATTGCAAAAGTTTTGGCACGTCAATTTAAACTTTGGTTGAATGGAACTAAATTTTTTCTTCCAAAATCTAGACCAGTGTTTTAGAAAGTGGTGCATGGAAAATTCGCATATGCGCGGGCAATCCCTTGATCACCCTGTGTATACAACATCCGCCTAGGATTAGGTGCAACACAATGAGCATGTCAGCAAGCTGCCTTATACCAACACACTTAAATTTTTTTTCCTCGACCTTTGTAGTTTCCTTTCTTTTAGATTTAACTTAATTTGGCTAGTTTTTTGAGTCTATCTTCGTTTGATGACCGAAGGTTTTATATGAGTCTAATTCAAGTTTTAGTTGACATTGTTTACTCCGCTCTTTGTGCTAGTCTGTTGCTTATTGTCCTCTTCTCATGGGCTTCTTGGTTTCTTTGAATAACTCCAGCCAGCCCCTTTATCTAACGCTTAAAATCCAGCTATGGCTTTTTCCTTGACTTGTTTAGTTCCATTTCCAAACATGAAGCCAACTTGGGTATTTAAGTCCGCTGGCCATATTGGGGGCATGTTTGATGATCAACAACTGTATTTCGATGGTTTTGTTTCCTGCCCGCTTACCTCTGTCCTTCATGTGCCTGGATTAAGCTCCTTTTTCTCTGCTTGTATTGGCCACACCCTATACTTCTCGTCAAGAATTTAAGTGCCATGGCATGGGTTAGTGCCGAGAAATTGCTGGCACTGTACGATACGGTGCGTACCGTGCCGTGCCGTTGTGTGCCGGTACAAAAATACTTGTATGCCGACACACTATGATATGAAATATTTATTTCCGTTGGTGCCAATATATTTTAATTTCTTATTATATATTTTTATCAAGTCTTTTATACTTTATTGAGATAACTACTTGCTAATTTTAAAAAAGAGGATGATGAGCCATGTCATCAGCACAGAGATCGTATCTTGTTGATAGCTTGTCAGCACGGTGGACATGGCCCGTACTGATAGGCACTTAAACCCTTGCTCCTCATCCTCTTGGGTGTTTTCCTCACTGCGTTTCTCTACTCTATTTAAGCCTGCACCACTTCATGGTTTGCTGCCTGTGGTTTCTTTCTACTGCTACCCGCTGTGTAGTGTAGACTTGTGTGTGTTGGTGGCTAAGTGCCATACTGTTGCTGAACCTGCATAGTCTGTGTCCTACTTAATCGATGGCCGAGCCCTCCGCTAGCACAATTCATAGCCTGGGAAAAAATATGCTACGAAGTGAGTTCCCACCGAGTATATGCTTCCGTGCAGGCTTTTGCCATTTGCCCTCGTGAACATGCCTTCAAGATGGATTGTTTTTGCTGTGCGGGCTTGACTTGAATCCTTGCACTGCTATGCTTTTATATTACGCAATGGCATTAACCGCCTAGTAACTTTACAACCACATGGTACAGATCAGCTTGTCCTGTCCTCAGTCACCTTGATTAGTTTTTGTCTGAATTTTGGTCATTGATAATGAATGTTTCCCTTTTTTTGTGGCATGTTTTATGGCAACTAAATATTTGAGTAATGAATTCTTGAATTGATGATAGTAGTTATAGGAGTGCTAGTAAGTTCTATATTAGCTTTGATATTAGTAGTAATTTGTGTTTAAATCAGCCTGCCAAATAGATCTCATCAACAAAGTCCTTTTATTCAGACTCTTCTGCTTTCACCTGTAATAGTCGGAAACACGTATTTTCTCTAATTTCTCACTTTCCCGATTGTTGATGTACAGGATAACTTCAGTAAGGCGCACGAAAGAAGTAAAGAAACTTCCAAGACAATGAAGCAACTATCGAAACTTTTTCCTAATAAAGTTATGATTCAAGTACCACAGGTATTCACTTAGCATATACTCTGTGAAAACTATAACTACATAATAACATTCTTTCTTAGGATGTGTAATTTTGAGTAATTATTACAGGATGAAGCCCAAGTTTCAGAATGGAAACAACTATTGGATCGTGATGTTGAAACTCTCAAAGCAAAGTCGAACATTCTGACTATTCGCTCTGTAAGTTGTGATTTTTTCTTTAATGGAAATGGCTGTTTCTGTGCAGGAAATTTCGTAGTTATAATGCAGGAAATTATTGTGAAAATTATAGCTTTTTAGCATTCCGTATTTTCAACTTTAGATTGATAACGTAGGAATTTTTTTGTGATGTTTGAAGACATTCTTGTTGGAAAATACAATCCCACCTCTCCATTTGCATATTGTGGTCTGCTGGCCAAAAAAAAGTAACCTTTAGCAAAATCCTTGTCAGTTTGATTATGGTAACACCTGGCAAACTACATATTTTTCTCTTGCCTTTTTAAAATTTTTTTTTTTTTCTCAATTTCAGTTAGATATGAGGGATAAGTGTTTTAGGATTTTCTGATTCTCTCTCTCTCTCTCTCTCTCTCTCTCTCTCTGTTCCTCATTTTTATTTTGATTATTATATCAGCCCGCCAAGTTGAAAGAAAAATGTTGATCTTCTTTGGGCTTTTTAATGGCTTGTTAGTATAATAATATAATAATGCTGCAGAATTGCTTATAATCATTTTAATACAGTTCAGCAAACCAAGTTATTACTGCTGTTAGTTGCCAATAATTTGCGCAGATGCTTTTAACATAGTAGTACTTCTTCGTTAACATTAACACTTGTCTTTCAGTTTCTGAACCGCATTGGTGTGGAGAGCAGTGATCTTGAGACAGTATCCATCAAAGATCAGGTGCTTACAAAT
Organism: Tillandsia fasciculata; assembly: GCA_029168755.2. NCBI lineage: Eukaryota > Viridiplantae > Streptophyta > Magnoliopsida > Poales > Bromeliaceae > Tillandsia > Tillandsia fasciculata. The sequence goes on from CM054951.1 coordinate 12,742,509, forward strand.
GAAAGTGAGTGTATTCCTTCCTTTTTTCTGTACAATCCTTGTCATAATTATTAGGCTATTGGAATTAACTTTGACCTGATGTCACTTAGGTGTGGATAAGATTATTGGTTTTGCCATTGGTCATCATCTTATGAACAGTATGATTCAAGCTCCTGCAGGGGATAATACGTTTGTCCTTTCTAGTGGAAGGTTTGCTGCGTTATTCATGATAGTCTTTCATGTCAGGTTTAGAAACTTATTCCATATAGCCTGAAATGCTTATTTCACTGCTAATGACAATTGCAGCATCATGTATGGCCTTGATATGCTACAAAGCATTCAAAGTGATCCTAAGAGTACAAAGAAATCGCTCAAGGTGATCCTTGTAAACTTTATTGGGGGCTTTTACATATACATCCCTGCAAAATCATCTATTTAGCTTCATTCCCTGTAAAATCTGGATGTTCATATGTACCCTTCAAAAAGTATACTTCTTATAACATATCTTTATTTGAATTTGGGGTGTTATCCACTTCATGGGAGAAGTTGGTTTTGTACCAGAAAAACTTTTTTAACGAGGAAGGTTCTAAGTACAACATTGTGTTTTTAAAAATTGAGTTTTAGGGTGATTTTTACAGTGTTACATATGCAAATATTGCTTCTTATTTTGTGATGAGTTTGTAGAAGTGATCGAGAGATTTTGTTGTCCATTTATGTAGATTTGCCTTAATACCTTATAAAGATGGCAGATGATTGTATTGTATCTTCTTATGGGTGTTTGCTTTTCTTTTTTAGACCTTCTATAAATTATGAGAAAAAGTTTGAGTTGTAATTCTTTTCTTGAACCATTTCAGGATGTGGTGACTGAGAATGAATTTGAGAAGCGACTTCTCAATGATGTTATCCCTCCAAACGAGATAGGGGTTAATTTTGATGATATTGGAGCTTTAGAGAATGTGAAGGAAACATTAAAGGAGTTGGTGATGCTTCCATTGCAAAGGCCTGAATTGTTCTGTAAAGGACAGTTGACGAAGGTACATCTTTTCGATACTGGAGGATTTATTTCGTAGGCGTTTATTAGTTGTTAAATTGTCCTGCTAGGAATTGCTGTATGAAAATTTGAAATACAAGAAAGGATTTTAATTCAGCTACTTTATGATGCCCTGAACCATAAAGTTGTGATTCCTGAAAGGTCAAATTTGGCATGAGTTATCATGATTCAGGTTAGGGCATTTACTTATGTTTATATGTTCAATCCGGAGCTAAATTTGAGTTGTGAAAATAGTAATTATTGCTACAACTAATTATAACATGGAGCACATTAATGCTTTTCCTCAAACTAGGACAAAGTTTCTGATTGACTTAGCAGCTTGCCAATCTCGTGAAGCTTGGCACCATTTGGCTCTCAAAATGATAGTCTGTGAACTACAGCAAATAAAACATGTTGAATCCATATGGTTGAGAACATACCACAAGAAGGACAAGGCCCTATGCAATTCATCGTTCTAAACACCAGACAGCAATTTGCAGGGGGCCAAGGTGCTGCTGTGCTGAATACTGGTGCATTTACTGCTTAATTTGTGGTTCACATTAGATACAACAAGAATATATTAGATACTTCAAAATACAAAAAATGTGTAATAAATAAGGGCAGAAGAAAGAAGAATCATGAAGAAGATTACTAAGAAATGATTCTATGTAGCACATTGTGATGGTAACGATCATGTGCAGTTTCAAATAGAAAATTATACAGAAAGGTTCTCAGTGTGAAATATTAGTAAAAAAATTTAAAAAGATACGTCTATACAGCTTAATAGATTGAAGCATATGACTTACTAACATGTATATGCCATGCTAAACCTATTCATATATGTTTAAATGTATAATAGTAGGCGGTTTGCTCGTGGGCTTATTAGATGATGCTTGTGCCATATGCGGCTGTGGTCTGTGAGGGGCAGTGAATTGCATCTGCATATGCAGGCACATGTACTAGTTGATGCATCGCTTTCTAGTAGGAATGTTATCGTGATTTTTGAATCTGGACTAAAAACGTGCCAAGCCAATTTCATTTTTGAACAATTATTCCCTGATAATCTTCATCTTTCTCTTTTAAATTAGAAATGTAAAAACTTAATAGTACTTAACTATGGACCATTTTGATTTAGCTGCCCAATCTTTCAAAATTTTGATTTTACTACCCACCCTTTTAATTTGTTTAATTTGAGTCAGTCAACAACACTTTGACTTCAAAATTTGAATGCTTTGTTTATTTTTACAGATTTAGTCAGAACATTTTATGCAATTCTCGCAACTATAAATTCATTAAAGTAATTAGCTTAAATTTTGGAGTCAAAAGTGTCGTTGACTAACTCTAATTAATCAAATTGAAAGTTTGGGTAGTAAAATCAAAATTTTGAAAGATTAGTAGTTAGTTTTGTATATTTTTACCAATTAGAAAATCCATCCTGATTGGACATGTAAAAGAACTAATGCTGCATTTTATGGTTTGAGTTATAACTTGATATATTTGATTTTTTTGGGGTCATCAGCCATGTAAAGGAATATTGCTCTTTGGTCCTCCTGGTACGGGAAAGACAATGCTTGCTAAAGCTGTTGCAACAGAGGCAGGTGCAAATTTTATCAACATATCAATGTCAAGCATTACCTCTAAGGTACTCGTAACAAATACTGCTCTTTATTTGGTTGTTTTTACTTACTATATTTTCTTTGCCTAATCTAAGCATTCAATGAAACAGTGGTTTGGTGAAGGAGAAAAATATGTGAAAGCTGTGTTTTCATTAGCAAGTAAAATTGCTCCTAGTGTTGTTTTTGTGGATGAGGTCAGTTCAATGAACACTTTTATATCATTTTAAAACTAAGTAGCCTGTGGTAATTAGCTTGTTATATAATTCATAATTTTTAAATGATTACCTTTTCTTTTTCAGGTTGACAGTATGTTGGGGAGGCGTGAGAATCCTGGAGAACATGAAGCCATGCGCAAGATGAAGAATGAATTTATGGTGAACTGGGATGGGCTACGAACAAAAGATAAAGAACGCGTGTTAGTACTTGCTGCTACTAATAGACCGTTTGATCTTGACGAGGCTGTCATCAGGAGGCTTCCTCGGAGGTAATTGTTTATTAGGTCAAATGTAAGGATAGTCCCTGAATATACTAGTATTGCCATTTGGTCCCTGTACTTTCTGATCAAACACTTAGTCCCTGAGTTTTCAGGTACTCACAAGTTTTTTTACTGTCAGGGACTAAAGTGCTATATATGTGAAGTTCAATGACTAAGTATTTAAGTAAGTATAGAGACTGAGTAGCAATATTGGGATATTATAGGAGTACCCATGCATTCACCCTTTGTTCATTTTTTGAGCATTATGTTGATGATAGCTTGCAGAGGTGTGCATGAGACTAACATACAATTGGAGCTTTCACATATTTGTAGAATATTATCTGCAAAATCATCTATTTGTATGTATATCCTAAAAAATCTGAATTTTCAGATATACCCTTGAAAGTGTGCTGTTTATTACAAAAATTTCCGTATTCTTAGTTGGAGCCTCATCCAACTTGATTTTGTAAAAAAGGAGGTTTTCTAAAGAGGGCACACTTGTAAATTGTAAGCATTAAGGCGTAAGTGTAACAAATTGATTTGTTGAAAGATCATGTGGAATTTCAGATTTGCAGGTATATATGTGAAAAGATAATTTTTCTCTTGCGTATATGTTAATGTCTCTATATAATTTCATGTGTAAACATTTTCTTCAGGTTGATGGTGAATTTGCCTGATGCATCAAATAGAGAGAAGATTCTTCAAGTAATACTGGCCAAAGAAGATTTAGCAGATAATGTAGACATGGAAGCACTAGCTAACATGACAGACGGATATTCTGGAAGTGACCTAAAGGTTACTTTAACTTCATGCTTCTTATTATCTTTTGACAATCTTAATATTCTCTAATTTGATTGAGATTTACATCTTTTGCCGTGGTTTTCAGAATCTTTGCGTTACCGCCGCGCATTGTCCCATAAGAGAAATTCTGGAGAAGGAAAAGAAGGTTGGTTGCCTGTTTTTGAATTCATTCCCTGAAACTTCCTGTTGGTTATACGATGTTCTACGCTTAAATTCCTAGCTTGCTTGTGATTTTCGGTGACTGTGTTATATGTTGTGGTTTTCTCTCTCAATTCTAATCTGCGCTTTTCTTGATGGCTTATTGAGCACATACAATGGTGGATAATTCTGGCCAGACTTATCAATTAGCTTTACAAATTTTATTAGCCTTCCATGAACGCATGGCTGATGATTTTTGTGGTTTCATTTGAAATAATTATGGTTCCATCAATTTTTTTAAAAAATAGTTGGTCTTTAATAGCATTGTTTACGACTTCGGAATATCAAAAGTTCCTAAATGTACATTTACTTCTAAGAGTAGAGCTTATATACTTTCAAAAGCACAAACCAAACTATGCTTGTGAATTTTTTACCATTGGATTTGCATTGAGATTTGTGCTATTGTAAAGTCAACTAAAGAGAGAAAAAGAGAAAATACAATAGCACAAATCCAATGGTAAAAAATTTACAAGCATAGTTTGGCTTGTGCTTTTGAAAGTATATGAGCTCTACTCTACTTCTAATTCAATCATCATGGTAAATGAACATAGAGAAAAGAGCTTGGGGGAAAAACATCTCGAGCTCTTTTAATTGAAAAACTTGAGAAATATGCTTATTTCGGCTTTAGAGGTTAAGTGGTAAAAGATGGATTAGATGGATTGGAAGGTCATCTTCAACAGGTCAAACATACGGTAGTGTGCTTATCATACTTTGAGCTGAGAGAGAGTCACATTCACAATGCGAAAGATTATATATCAAAGGTTCAGAGAGCTTTGTTGACAATGACTTTCGTCTGATCATATATATCGGCTGGGGTGGGGTGCTTGTTATTTTGTGATTGTCTTGCGTTGTTGTGAACGTGCTTAATCTCATCTGTTTTCTTTTGTTTCTATCTGCAGGAGAGAAGTGTAGCACAAGCAGAGAATAGACCACTACCTCCCTTGCGAGGCAGTGAGGACATCCGGCCCCTAAAGATGGATGATTTCAAATATTCACATGAGCAGGTACATCTCTTTAGCCCATTTCTTAGCATTTTCTTTAGGTTTGTTTCTATAGGCACAGACTCAGCGGTGACTTTGGCCAAATGAACAAATCTTCCTACTGTTAGCTCATCAAGTAATCTTATTAGTACTAGCTTGATACTCATTTGAGCTTTCAGGCTGATTATTGTTTTCCTAGCTGACTCGTGTGTCAATGCAAAACAAGGGCCTTGTTTGCCCTTGTCGGAAGCTTCTGCCGAACCTTTTTTTATTTTTATATATATATATATATATATATATATATTACATCATTGAATTTAATATTTCCACCTGTCATATATGCATATAAATAAATAAATGATTTTCTTGCATAATATTTGAATGATAATCCCTTAGAACATCTTTAGTTATGCTTATCAGTTCTGGCGGTCAAGTCTAACAGCATTATATGCGAATATTTTGTGTATATATATATATATATATATATATATATATATATATATATATATATATTAACAGCACTGGTTTACTTTACCCTGGACAACTATACCCTGGAAACCTCTCAATTTTTTGAAATGTTGCCTTTCAGTCATTAGCCCAAATCTTAAACACCGCTACTATAGAACTCTTTACGAGGAAAAACACTAAATCACAGCAGTCAGAGGATCTAATTAAATTTGAGGAAGAATAAGGTTTGAATATGTTGGTATAGATGAAGATTTTTGTATTATTAGAGGATGTATAGATGGTTTTAGGGAAGGGGGTAGGAGACACAACGAAAATGCTAGAAGATTTGAAAGAGGAGACTACAATAGCACACAACAGAGGATTATTTAAGGGACTCTCATGTAAATAACAAGTTTTGAGGGACTAATGAACTATTGAAATATTTTAAAACTAACATGCAAAAACCTCATAAATCAAAACGTGGGACATTTACTTCATTAATCAAGTTAAATTACAGAGCCAACTTGCACTTTCCCTTTTGTCTCCCATTTGTCTCTAAAATCTCCCAATATTTATGTAACAACCACAATGTAGAGAGGAGAAGAGAGAAGATGGAGTAGAGGAGAATAGAGAGGAGCTCTGGAGGTAGAGGTGGATTAGGGTGTAGGAGAGGAACCAGGGTGAAGGAGGTAGAAGCCAACCGCAGGGTTGAGTTAGGTCGTACGGGGGTAGGTGGGATTGGACGTAGCGTCAGAGCGTCTGGAGCCTTCCCAAGAGGAGCGGGCGAAGGGTAGCGGGCAACACCCGCTTAGCCAACCGACGGTGGAGGCGGTACTGTAGCAAGGAGTGGTCTGGCCCGGGAGCCCAGTGAGCAGCAGGATTAGGCCCAACAGAGGCCCGATAACGATTTACAGTTTATGCCACTAAATACTATAAGTAGGTATTAATTACAAATTAGTCCCTGGACACGAACAGTATAAATAGGGGAATGTAAAACCATATGGGTATGAAAGGTATTTGAATCAACTTCTTTTCCCTCTTCCCTCCTAGCTCTTCTCTACTCTCCTTCCTCTCCCCAACTCTCTTCTCCTCCTCAAGAACCCTAGAACCCTTTCCAATTCCGATCCATTGAACACCCATCATCCTCTCCGCCCCGCCGATCTCAGAACACATTCATCCCCGATCGGCTGCGGATCGTCCTGGGTGTTACAAAGTGGTATCAGAGCAGTTCCGATCCCAGGGATCGTGAGAAACTGCACCACAAATCGAGGCAACATTAGATCGAGGCTACAAATCGAGGCAACAAAGTAACAATGCAACAATCAACACCAGATCGAGGCTACAAATCGAGGCAACAAAGCAACAAGCAACATCAGATCGAGGCAACCAATCGAGGCAACAAGCAACAAGTATCAACAAATCGAGGCGACAGATCGAGGCAACAGAGCAATAAGCCATAGTAGATCGAGGCATCGGGGCAACCAAATACCAGCAACCACCCACAGGCAAGCAGAATCAAGCAATTTCACCAACCTTTACCCACAAACGATCAATAGGCAACCAGGATCCTCTGCATTAGAGGTATTGAGATATTCTCAATTGCTTTGATTCATATGCCAGTTCCATTGTTGCGGGGGTGTGTACCTGTGTAAGAAGAAGAAAGATCATCAGTAGCACCCAAACTCAAGATAGGGAAATCTAAATACAACAGATTCCACTATAACCCCAGAGAACCCTACCTGGTAGAAATGGCTGAGGGAACCAGACTCAAAGAGATGAGTGAGCAGATCAAAACATTAGAAGAGAGAATTCACACAATTTCCACTGAATGCCATACCATCATAGAAGATAAGTTGCAATAGTTTGGAATTGATTATAATCAGAAGTTGGGAGCCTTAGTGCACCAATTAGATGAAATCCAATTGGGAGGTCAACAGAGGTATGGGGCACAGCAGATAAAAGCTGCCAGAAGCATGACCAATTGTTGAAGTTAATTGGGTCCCAGACCACTACCCTCAGGACTGACACAGTGCCATCAATCCAGATTAAAGAAGGAAGAGATGGAAGTGCAGATTTCCCTGGCAGCAGTACTAAGGTGCAATACAGAAATGACGAAGGCAAGGGAGTGTTGCCCAACCCACATCTGAATCCAGAAACTTTTGCCACACAGCCAGCTCATAGACAGCACCACTATATCCCATATCCCAAGCTAGACTATCCCACATTTGGAGGAGAGGAGCCCAGAGAATGGTTGAGCAAGAGTGAGCAATTCTTCAGACTGTACCAGATTCCAGAAGATCAATGGGTTGAAGTTGCCACTATGCATTTCACTGGAAAAGCACATAGATGGAAAGAGGGCTATATGATGGACAAGCCAGATTTGGACTGGACAGAATTAGCAGAAGCTATCTGCAGGAGGTTTGATAGGGCCTCCATGAAAAAACTGGTGAGGGAGTTCAATAAGCTAGAACAAACCACCAGTGTAGAAGCATATCAGGAGAAGTTTGAAGAACTGAGAGCAAGAATGCAATACCAGAATCCCACCTTAAGTGAGGATCACTTTATTCAGAGTTACATTAGTGGGCTCAAAGATGAGTTGGTACTTTTTATAGATTTGTCTAACCCTACCTCACTGGAAGAGGTATATGAGCAAGCCAAGCTGCATGAGCAGGCCCTCACCATCATGTGGAGGAAGCACAAGTACAGTAACAAGACTAATAGTGGGCAGCCACAGGGCCCCCAAGGTTACAAAGCCTACAATCAGAAGTTCAATTCCAGGAATATGGAAGGCAACAGGTCAATTCCTTCCAAGGGTGTAGCCTGGCAACCTGGAATTAGCAGACAGGTGATGGAACAGAGAAGAGCTGCTGGGCTGTGTTTTAAATGTGGTGACAAATACTACCAAGGGCATCAATGTCAAGGCAAAGCTCTTAACCAGATTGGGGGAGAAGCAGAAGTTGAAGAAGTATTTGATGAAATGATGCTCCATGAAAAAGAAGAAGAAGAAGAAATTCAATCTGAACCTGATGAAATAGGTATTTTTGTTCATGCCCTCAGTGGAGAAGCCCCCCAGGAAACCATCAAGGTACAAGGGGAGATTGGGGGTAAGCCACTAGTTATACTAATTGATACAGGGAGTACCCATAGCTTTATAGACTTCCAAGTGGCTAAGGAGTTGAAGGCCAACATGACAGTAGCCACACCACTCATAGTCACTGTGGCCAATGGTCACAAGGTGCTGTGCAAGTTAAAGTGCTCAGGATTCCAATGGATGATGCATGGGGAACTCTATTAGGCAGACCTCAGAGTCATCAAGTTGGATGGCTCTAGTATAATCTTAGGCATAGACTGGCTCAAGAAATATGGAAAAGTCACCTTTGACTATTCCAATAATTCTGTCACTTTTAACAAAGATGGGAAACCAGTCACTGTGGAAGGTATCACTGAAGGGGCCAAGCTGAAGGCAATTGGAGCCAAGCAGTGGGTGAAGGCAGGGATGCAAGGCTACTGTTGTACTATAGCTCAGCTAAAGGAGAGTATCAAGAATGGAGATGAGCACATCCCAGAAGAAATTCAGCAAGTGCTGGATCAACATTCCTATATCTTCCAAGACCCTAAAGGCCTTCCCCCCAAGAGAGATCAAGATCATAGGATACCACTACAGCCAGGAACCCAACCCATCAATGTCAGGCCTTACAGGCATAGCTATGAACAGAAGGGTGAGGTGGAGAAGCAAGTAGCTGAATTGCTTAAATCCAACTTTATTCGAAGGAGTACAAGCCCTTATGCATCTCCTGTGCTACTAGTAAAAAAAAAAAAGATCAAAGCTGGAGGATGTGCATGGATTATAGGCAATTGAACAAAGCTACAATCAAATATAAGTATCCTATACCCATCATAGATGACTTATTGGATGAATTAGAAGGTTCTAAATGGTTTTCTAAGATTGACCTGAGATCGGGGTATCACCAAATAAAGATGCATGACAATGATGTGGAAAAGACTGCCTTTAGGACCCATGCTGGGCACTATGAGTTTTTAGTTATGCCTTTTGGCTTAACTAATGCTCCAGCGACCTTCCAATCATTGATGAATGAAATCTTTCAACCCTCACCTAAGGAAATTTGTGCTGGTGTTCTTCGATGACATCTTAATCTACAGCAAGAGCTTAGAAGATCATGTATGCCATCTGGGAATAGTGCTTAAACTGTTGGGTGAGAACCAGCTTCTAGCAAAGAGAAGCAAATGTTCATTTGGGCAGGATCATGTGGAGTACCTGGGCCACATAATATCTTCGAGAGGAGTAGCTACTGACCCCAGCAAGATTGAGGCCATGGTCAAGTGGCCCAGGCCAACCACTTTAAAGGAATTGAGAAGGTTTCTTGGACTCACAGGCTATTATCGTAAGTTCATTAAAGGGTATGGGGGAATAAGTAAACCTCTGACTGAGCTACTAAAGAAGGACAGTTTCAAGTGGACTGAAGAGGCCCAAGGGGCTTTTGAGAAGTTGAAGAAGGCAATGACCAGTGCCCCTGTATTGGCCATGCCAGATTTCAACAAGACTTGTGGAAGTAGATGCATGTGACTTGGGGTTAGGAGCAGTACTTTCACAAGAAGGGAAACCACTGGCCTTCATCAGTAAAGCTATCAGTCCCAGGAACATGGGACTCTCTACTTATGAAAAGGAGTTCCTGGCTATACTGTTAGCTGTTAGCAAGTGGAAGCACTACCTCATTCCTCAACCTTTCATAATCAAAACTGATCATGAAAGCTTGAAGTACTTACTGGAGCAAAGAGTCACTACAGCTGTCTAGCAGAAAGGAATGCTCAAATTGATGGGTCTGGAATACAACATCAAATACAGGAAGGGAAAGGAGAATCTGGCTGCTGATGCCCTCTCCAGAATAATACCAGAATGGGGCAACAACCAAGCCATATCAGCCTCAATTCCTGCATGGTTAGAGGAGGTGAAAGAAAGCTACAAAGAAGACTCTAAAGCACAACAGCTACTCTTGGAAACCTTGCTACACCCTGGTTCACTGGATGGCTATACTCAGCAACAGGGGTTACTAAGGTATAAAGGGAGGTTATATATTGGGTGCAATGGACAATTAAGGAAGACTCTGTTGGACCAACTACACTCAACTGCTGTGGGGGGGCATTCTGGAATCGACAATACCTACCGCAGGATTAAGCAGCATTTCTATTGGCCCAGATTAAAGAGGGAAGTGGAGGAGAAGGTTCAGGCTTGCGAAGTGTGTATAAAAAATAAAGTGGATGGAACCCCTTATGCAGGGTTGCTACAACCTCTGCCAATACCCACTCAGGCAGCATGGACTTCATTGAAGCCCTACCTAAATAGGAAAACAGAGATACTATTCTAGTGGTGGTGGATAAGCTCACAAAGTACGCACACTTCATACCTCTAACCCATCCCTATACAGCTATGGCAGTGGCAAGGGCCTTCCTTAATACAGTTTATAAACTGCATGGGATGCCGAGTGGGATCATCTCGGACCGGGATAAGGTGTTTACAAGCCAGGTGTGGCAAGAGTTGTTCAAGCTCTCGGGGGTTAAGCTGCACATGAGCACTGCATACTACCCGCAAACCGACAGCCAAACCGAGAGGGTAAACCGTTGCCTGGAGACCTTCCTCAGGTGCATGTGTTCACAGCAACCCAGTAGGTGGTCTAAATGGCTTTCCCTGGTTGAGTGGTGGTATAACACCAACCACCACTCCTCCTTAGGTACAATACCATTCGAGGCCCTCTACGGTTACAAGCCCCCAACACCCTCCTTAGCTATCTGGGATGCTGAAGTTAGCCCCACAGTCAAAGAATGGAAAAGGGACAGAGATCAAGTGCTACAAGTGCTGAGGGAACGGTTACTGGAAGCCCAGAACCGGATGAAGTAGAATGCAGACAGAAAGAGGGTGGATAAAGAATACCAAGTTAGAGAGAAGGTTTATCTCAAGCTTCAGCCTTACCGTTAAAGTAGCGTCGCTATACGTCGCAGTTTAAAGCTTACCTCCAAGTACTTCGGGCCATATGAGATACTACAGAGGGTTGGGCCGGTAGCATACCAGCTGCGGTTACCGGAGAACACCAGGATCCACCCGGTCTTCCATGTTTCCCAGCTGAAGAGGGGAGTACCGTCATCTGAGCCGCAACTGACCCAACCAGAGCAGGTCTTGGGAAGGAGGATTTTGAAGAGAGGTGGTCGGGCTATCACACAAGTACTCGTGAAATAGAGTAACTTGGGTCCAGAGAAGGCGACGTGGGAGGATTACTGGGAGATGAAGGCGAAGTACCCCTCTTTTGATCCATGAGGGACACAGAGTGGAGAGGAAGATGAAGATAAAGAGCCCCTCCTCTGATCCTTGAGGACAAGGACGATTTCATGGGGGGTGGGGTGTAACAACCGCAAGGTAGAGAGGAGAAGAGAGAAGATGGAGTAGAGGAGAATAGAAAGGAGCTCTGGAGGTAGAGGTGGATTAGGGTGTAGGAGAGGAACCAGGGTGAAGGAGGTAGAAGCCAACCGCAGGGTTGAGTTAGGTCGTACGGGGGTAGGTGGGATTGGACGCAGCGTCAGAGCGTCTGGAGCCTTCCCAAGCGGAGCGGGCGAAGGGTAGCGGGCAACACCCGCTTAGCCAACCGACGGTGGAGGCGGTACTGTAGCAAGGAGTGGTCTAGCTTGGGAGCTCAGTGAACAGCAGGATTAGGCCCAACAGAGGCCCGATAACGATTTACAGTTTATGCCACTAAATACTATAAGTAGGTATTAATTACAAATTAGTCCCTGGACACGAATAGTATAAATAGGGGAATGTAAAACCATATGGGTATGAAAGGTATTTGAATCAACTTCTTTTCCCTCTTCCCTCCTTGCTCTTCTCTACTCTCCTTCCTCTCCCCAACTCTCTCCTCCTCAAGAACCCTAGAACCCTTTCCAATTCCGATCCATTGAACACCCATTATCCTCTCCGCCCCGCCGATCTCAGAACACATTCATCCCCAATCGGCTGCGGATCGTCCGGGGTGTTACAATTTACTTTATTATCTGCCTTCTCACTTGTGTCAAGTTCTCTGTACGAATTTTTAACAGCCATTCCAAAACATTGGATTTATGTGAGACAAAAGAAAATGCAATTTATATTCTAACAACAGAGTTTTTAGCGGGAATAGCTGGGATAGAGGCAAAAGGGTAGGCTTTTTTGATCCTTCGTTGTAATCGAACCTATTAATCGCTGCTTGTAACATACCTTTTACTCGGAAGATAAAGCTGATTATTTATAAACTAACAATTCATCCGAAAGGGCTACTAATGCTTCAACAACGTGGCTGTGTCCTCTGCAGGTATGTGCAAGCGTATCGTCCGATTCCACGAATATGAGTGAGCTTCTTCAGTGGAACGACCTCTACGGAGAAGGCGGTTCGAGGAAGAAAAAAGCGCTGAGCTATTTCATGTAGTCGTCGTGTAGCAGCAGGTAATCTATTCTTGTATAGGTTTGTTGTTCGGCTAAGCCTTTCCCTGAAAGCAAAGCTTGAGGAGACGCGATCGCAAATAGGCGTTTACTCCTTTCCGGGTTCTTGATGTAAAAATATATATTATGTTTTGATGCAGATCGTCCGTGCCTTTTGGTGTCATAATTAAATTACACAATTAATCCGCAGAGAATCAGTCGGAGAGATTAATTTTTTTTTTTTTTTTCTATATAATTCGGCACTTATTGCGGAGGCCTTAGTAATAGCATTATATGTATATACAATGCAGCAGAAGTTGATCGGACGGTGAATAAACACTGAAACTAGACATTAGTTATTATTATAAATTTTCTTTTTGAGACAGTTTGCTAGTGTGTACACATGGAGCTAAATGTCGGGAAAAAAAAAAAACACTTGGTATAAACTTATCTTCACCATCATGTGAGTACTGGAGAAGCAGTATATTCTAGTATGCCATTTTTGAAGGGTATTTCGTTGCCAAGATTTTTGTCTTATCAAAGATAAACTAAAACTGCTGGTGATGAATTTTGGCGGATGAAAACATTTTCAGAGTAACAGTTTTTTTTTTTTTTTTTTTTTTTTTTTTTTTTTTCTGAAAAGTATCTGCTTTGCTATTGTGTACTTACCCATGAATTTTTTGGCTTTGATTACATATCTGGTGCTAATATTAGCAATTTAGATTTCAGTTAAGAGTCCTTTTGTAAGGTTTCCGTACGGATCCATGTCTCTTTTGAATGCTCGCACTGTAGATTTTACTTGCATTTTTGAATACGTTCGACTTTGAGAAGATAATTAAGGGTTTGCTGATGGTCTAGCATTCTTTGGGGCAAACAGAAAAGGAGCAACAAGCTGTCACAGGCTTTAGCGAGAAATCGCTGGTCAAACTCATACGTGAGCAAATTTTGAAAAGTGAAAATGTAGGCCACATCTCTATATATAGATCACTCATTGCCCAGTTCTTAATGAAAGGCTCCCAAAAAACCTTTAATGTATCTTTTAGAAACCGTAAGGAGGCTTTGGACTCTTCAACATTCTAATCCAAAGTCTCTAAAGATTCGAGATGCTTTTAAAAAATCGCAGCAAAATTTTTAAAATGGGGTGATTATTAAAAAAAAAGACTAGCAAAATTTATGCTTTATCTGTTTTCCAGAGTAACGACCTAGATGACGTCCTATTCTGGAATCCTGAGTAACGAGGACCTGCCATTAGGAACAGGAGACGTTTGGTTCTCCCAAAATTACATCCCCCATAGTTTTAGAAAAGAAAAAAATATTTTTCATCTGCCCCATTCTCAAAAAATAAAAACATTTTTTGGAATGATTTTTTCTTTTTTAGATTTTACACTAAAGTCTCCCATTCGTTTTTCACATTCTTCGTCTGAAACACGAAATCTACTAAACGGGGTGCGCTTTCTATATAAATATTTTTCTTTTTGGGTTCATAAAACAGTTTTTCATGATTTTTCAGTGAAAAGCAAACACCCAGGGCTGCTTGGTTTCCTAAAAATGTATGGAATTTTTTATTTTTTATTTTTTATTTTTTATTTTTTGCGAAAACAGTTCACCCTTTAGTACTAATATTTTCCCAAAAACAATTTTCAAATTTTATAAAAAAACTAGCATCTTGTTTTTCATTTTTTTTTTTAAAGAAAGCGAAAACATAAGTATTCAAATTTTCCCAAAAAACTAATTTTTCTCCAAACCAAACATGTTAAAAAACTATAAAAACAACTTTCAGAAAAAACTTTTTTATTGAACTTTTTTTTTTTCCAAACTTTTCTGAGAAACCAAACAGCCCCTGAGCTACTCGGTAGCTAAGCTATACTTCCAATATACCAAAAACAAAAAAAAAAACAACAACAACAACAAAAAAAAAGCTATCCAACTGCAAATAATAAATAAAAAAGAGCTGAATTACTACTAGACCTGCCCTAATGAGGTAAAAGTAATAATAGCAAATATTTGACAATAGAGACAGCAACAGCAACTTCCGCCATAACATATATATATATATATATATATATATATATATATATATATATATATATATATATATATACACAACTACGATGAATGAACGCTTATTATAGAGTTCAAAATAAATGCTGGGAAGAGGGAGCACCTTCTTTGTAACCTGCTCGGAATCATACTAATTGCACCACGGCGGCAATGCGCAAGGATCCGCCCTGGAGGAGATCTGCGAGCTCGTCGAACAAGAACGCGGTGCGCCAGCCCCACCCCTTCGGGGCTTTCGGTAGGAGTGTCCCCGCCTGCTTTAAGCTTCCGAAAACAAGGACTTCTCTCTTTGATGGACAAATTAACTGCCAAATTCATACTGAAGTTTAGGATACTCCAACCGCTTCAGAATAGTCCCATATCGTATAGTTATGGTTAGGCATGGGAGTATGTAAGTCTGAGTAGGATAGTAGGCTCAATAACTCGACTATAGCATTTTGGGCCCAACAAGTTATTGGGTCTAGGATACACCTAGTTAATCGAACTGCGAGCCCAGTGATTGGTGACCCCTGGGACGCAGTTTTTGACTGAAAACATTTTCTAACAGATCTTTTCCAAGTTCCAGGGTGTACCAATTTCAAAAATTACCATAGGTAAAAGGTGTTCCGTAAACCACGCGCTCACACAGAACGTACCTGATACCGGGCCGTCACCTTCTCCCGAGAGTCTATGTACATATGTACCTGATAAAAGGGAGATATGTTAGTGGGCAGAAAACATTGCACAACAATATTTCGCACCAAATGTAAGTGACTGACCTTCCGTAGAGGATCAGAGACCTCCGCCTTGCGCCTGTGAAGAAACAATCCTGCATGGCGATTTGGTTTAAAGATGTACATGAGTTTAAACCATCTGGGCAGTCTTGAAAAATTAAGATGGATCAGGAGAATGTAGAAAATGTACCGAGCGTGCGGCGTCCCTGTGGGTCTTCATCATTGAATGCCTGGACACTCACCTATTAGCAGAGAAAAGGTTTCCCAGATTAGCTTCCCGCGGAAAAGAAAAGCGCCAGTATCAAAACTCATGGATTCTGGATTGTCTTGCAAAATCGCTGTTACGCGTATAAAATCTTTAACATGCTGCTGTTAAAGCAGTTGAAGTTTCTAAATAGGAAACTAAAAGGTCTAACCTTTTAAAAGTGCATCCCATAATACAGCAAGAATTCTTCATCCGCAAAAAAAAAAAAAATGAAAACGCGTTTACAGAGGCCTCATTTTTAAATGTACATCAAACAAGAAATTTTGCTTCTTTACTACGCCACGAGTATGAAACACGTATAGAGGTATACGATTACAAACCTTCCACAGTGAACCGGCATAGAATACTTCTGGAGAGTGCTTCACTAGGCCGTCAGTAAGCCTGTGCACATCTTCAAACTCCACCCTGATTCAATTTGAAATTTGTCAATTTGAAAACATAATAGATAACTGGCACGGATTGCTTGCTGAAACTACTGAATCAGAATATGAGCTATTCACGCACATCCAAGTTCCATTTCATACAAATGCATGGCCAATGCTAATGTCAGGTAGATCCAGAAGATCTATGACTTATTTATTACTAATTTCATCTATTATTTGTAAACTACTGATGATAATGAGGGTTGAATTTCAGGAACATCAAGATTTTGCAAAATCAATCTTTCATTCATCAAATTCAATCACTTGAATAGCCAAATGTATAAACAAGAAAGTAAAGAAGCTTCAAAGAAAATATCAAGCAATTTGACATCAAGAAAACAAGAGAAGGATTTCAGGTCAATGCCATCAGCAAAGTGGGGCATCACATCAAATATTATTCCGTAGCCAGTGTCACCTTTGTGCTAACCAGCATGGTGGCATGGCACTCTACGAAATATATGAGCAGCATTGGAATATGTAACAAGAATAAAAAGCTATAGTCATTTTACCCAAAGCGAAAAGGAGGGAAATGACGCAATGGTGTCTTCAAATCCAAGGATATGGACGAACCGTCCGAACATTCCCAATCATTTCCAAGACAATGATCCCCTGGTCCTGCCACCTGCACTGAAGTACCACTAGCATTGGCAACAGATGCCGCACCAGTAAACCTAACCGCAACACGGGCATCCGGTATTTCAGTTTCCTCAGAGGTAACATGCACGACATTGTTCCCTTGGCTAAGGCCAACCAATGCAGTCAAACCGTCTCCTGAAATATCAACATTATAAAAATCAACAACTCAATGCTCAGATTCATTGTTAGCGAGCAACAGCTGGCAATTGCTGTTGCCAGGCCTAAAAGGGACATGAGAAAATACACAGCAAGTCAGAGGCCAAGTCGCACCAGGCACATATGCGGTTCCTCCTCGCCCAATGCCCGCAAGCCCGTCAATCGCACCCCTCACATGGACCCGCATTGGCCCGACTGTGCCGCTTCCATCACCTTGTTGGACCTCCGCAACATAAATGGAGCCAATGTTGCTAGAAGTACTGCTTCGATCATGCTCTAATCTGTAGTAACCCATTGAGCTGCCACCATGTGAATACCCGTATGCCTGTCTACAAGCGCACGCATTGCTCATGAGACAGCAATTCCTGCAAGTATCAGCTCCTATTGCTTGCACCCTGTGACACAGTAGCATCTGAATCGAAAGAAACATAAGTTAGAAACAGGATTCCCATGAATAAGAACTAAAAAGAAAAGAGACTTGCATATATGGCCCTCAAAATACAGTAGCTGTGCACATACCTCAAAAGTAATAATTTGCACCTACATTCTTCAAAATAGCTCATATTTATGATCATACACCTCACACTCAACGTTACATTTTGCGCCTATACACTTAGAAATAAGCCATAGTTGCTTGCGTGCCCATTTACTTGAAAGCATGCTAAAAAGGAGGATTGTCGTGTGAAATTGTGGCACCCTTGTATTTTTCAGTTTTATGCTGTCTTATAGTGTAAAACCCTTCTTTTGAGCATGAAAAACTCTCAGGTCGAGGGGCATACATGCATCAAGCTATTTCTAAGGGTATAGATGCAAAAGCCTTTTGAGAGTTTTACGAGCAAATATAGACTATTCATAGGGCTATAGGGCAAATCACAACTTTTCAAGGGTATACGAGCAAATATATGTACTTGAGGGGTATATGTGCAAAAGAAATACAAACAAACCTGAAGCCAAAGACCATCATTGACAGCTTTGCAAGGAAACCCTAATTCTTCTAGCTGCTTCCGGACATTTAGCAAAGCTTCAAAGGACATGTTACAATAGAGAAGAGAGCCCCCTTCAAATACATTCATGAATGCATCAAATTCATCACCATGAATGGAAGGGCTTGCCTTGGCAGTGTCACATTGTCTCCTCCCCACTATCCTGCCGCCCCACGAGGGCATGTTGCACCTTCCCCATTCACTAGATGTTGCTCCATTCGAAGGGTTTGCCGAGGAGCAGTGGTTTGACTGATCTGCAGGGAGCCAGATAGTATTATTTGATTGAAAGAATGTGCTATCTTCAGGTGATCCTTCCACAGTGCTGGCGTTTTCTCTTACTCTTGCAGTTTCAACACAACTCTACATCAAAAGCAAGATGTTTTTACTCATTATGCCAAACAACAATAAACAGGTAAAACAGATTTGAGGGTACATATGGAAATCTAGGACCAATCAGAGTTGTTTACATACCCGTGCTGGTTCAGAGCAAGAAGCAGCTGAATGGAAGTCTACTGTGCAATCTGCAAGCTCAACCAAATTGTCCTGAGAAGTTCTATTGATTAAATTGTCTAGTGTACTCAATTGACCCAATTCAGATTCCTGCTGTTTGCCAGTACTGCTGTGAACTATAGTTTTTCTCTTTGCTAAAGATGAATCTAGCGTAATAGAGTCTGCCTCAGAATTCGAACTTTCTTCTGCAGCAAATTCTTCCTTAGCAGCAGCGTCTTTTGCAAGTAGAGTGTAAAATGCTAGTTCAAACCTTCAGAAAATGGAAAGAAGGTATAAAATTGTATGTTCAAAAAGTTGATAGCAGGCTAGGCTTGTTGCATGGTGCATACCTTTTCTCCTCATTAGGAACCCATAGTTCAACAGATGTGAGGAGGGCATGTAGAGTTTGTGAGGATAGTTTGGGAAGCACCTATAATCAAAATCATATTTGGTGAGACTTGATGATTTGGAGCAGGTGAATGCATGTACATATCAAGCAAAAAGCCAGCAGGAAAGCAAATAACTGGTAGAAAGCTAAAATAGCATGAACCATCAGTTAAAAACCCCCTTTTTAATGTGCAAGCATTTTAATAAGCACAACATGTTGGTCCAGAAGGAATAGACAGACACAATTCAGCATCAATTAACAGTTAACACAGATACATTTACTTTGGTATGCTCTTAACAAGGTTCAACTGTAGCCTAGCAATGGTTTAAGCAAAAGGCTGTTCAAGCATAAAAATGTTTTAAAATAATTTTACATAATCTATACTTAGTTGATGGAATAAGGGAGTTGTGTAAAAATGTCAATGAATTTTCTAAGATAGACACAATTTACATAAATTCAGGAATTAATTTGGGGAGACCCATATATCCTCCAATGAGAACTCAAATCAACCAAAATCAAGTTTAATTTTACAAAGCAAGTGAATGAAGATGCTTATACATTGGGGGTACATACAAGATCTACACATCATACTGTCACCTATTTCATTAAGGCATTAAGCCATTAAGTATTTACAGTCAATCTGAAAGCAGGAGAATTTGTTTTTACAACAAACTCTGAAACTAAAATTAGTCTGAAAGGTCACTTAGGGACTTCTTGCTAAGCTGACTTTGCTGGCAACATTTGGCACCAAATTACCAATACAGGTGGTCAATTGCAAGTTGCACTGTAACCTTATCTTTCCTTTTCTTTTAAAGAAGAAAATTCTCAGTACCAAACATCTGCAGTGAAATATTTCAGAGTTGTTTAAATTGAAATCAACAATTTGTGAAGTGAAATATTATCTTCTAACCTCTCTCAGTTCCATTGTGGCACTTCGACAAAGATAACCCCAGCAAGCATTTCTGACCCGCTCTCCATGCATACCGTAATCTTGGCTCTCTGCAAACACCTTTTTGGGAGAAAAAAAAAGAAGCAAATGTAATTAAAGCAAAAATCTGGTTTATCAAAACTTGATACAAGAAAGTGGATCATACCTGATAAGAATAAAAGTTCGAAGCACGCAATTCTGAAATGATAAAATCTGTGCAAATTGCGCATAAATCCTGCAAGAAAATCCCAATATATATGAAAAAGAAGATACAACATGTAGGAAAGACGATTTCTTGCCAAATTGATAATCTGGATAACCTGCAGATCAAGAAAAGAAGCAGCAGCTAGGACGCGGAAGGCATTGTTATCATTGAGCTGGGGATGGAATCCATAGAGATAAGCTAAAGCCATAGCAATCGCCTCTGAATTAACATTTAGATCATCAATATGTAAGACTACAGTAGGCGCGCCAGCCTCTTTCCAAGGTCCATGGAGCATGTTCCTGCAAATTGGCTCCAATTACCTTAGTTCTGGAATGTTTCTTTAAGCACGTTAAGATTGAAACTTTTCTTAGAAATAAACATCCGCACATATTCAGCTTTCTAATAAGATAATCAGAAAGTTCATCATTGAAGAAAGGAATGGCAATCAAGTACCAAAAGATCTTGGATACGCCTGATACAAAATTCGTCAAATAGCAGATCATAAATAATAAAACTACTAACAAACGCAAAACCAGATATCTTCAGATGAGAAAAAAATGCAGAAAAATAATAGGTAAAAAAGCGCAGAACCCCAAAAACTATAGGCCATGTTAAATATAAAACCCTCAGCAGTTTTTCTTTTGACTAACACCACCTCAATTTTTTTATTCTTATGATTTAAGTTATTTTCATCAATTAAACTAGGGATTTTCTCGGCATGCTTGTCCAGCCTATGGAACTACAGATTTCATTCACCATTAATAGTTTCAATTTAAATTCCCTTGTTCAATTGCAAAGAATAACTCAAAGAAAAACAAATGGAATTTAAGAAACTGTCAATATAAAAAATAAGTTCAAGAACTCATCTTGAAATTGCCTGAGTGTAAGCACAATTTTAGAAAACTTCTTTAGGAAACTTTATAGAAAACTTTTAGTAGACAAGTGCATCAAAAATAAAAAAAATGTACACATCAATTGCAATCTACAGAACTAAAGATCAAGAAACCCCTTGATCGAAGGCACCTGAAGTAGGAGCTGCGCGAGAGGATGAGTCGGTGGAGGCGGTACGTCGATCCCATCGCCTCCACCACCACGTCGGAGAACGTACCGGAGTTGAACCCCTCCGCCCGGATGTGCTCGCACAGCGCCGCGAGGTTACAATCGGGCGCCCGGAGCTCCCCTCCTCCTCCTCCGCCGCCGCCGCCGCGATCGCTCTCCGGGGACGTCTGGAGCGCGAGAAGCGGCGGAGCCGGGAGCGTCGGCGGCGGAATCGGCAGCGGCGGCGCCGGGAGCTGCGGCGGGGACTGGATGTTCGTCATCCCGAGGAATCGGCGGCGGTGACGCTTAGAAGAGCGTGACGGGGGCACCATTGCGGTCTCCGGCGGCGAGCGGCGGCGATGCGGGACTGGTTTCTAGGGCAATGAGAGCCATTAAAGAGATCGCTCTCTCACTCTCTCTTTCTCTCTCTCTTTTTTGAGGGTTTCGAGTGGAACGAGTTGGAATGGTGTGGGAGAGATTGAGGGAGATTAGGGGAGTAGGGTTTTAATTGCTTATATAGAGGAGAGAAAAATGGAGATAGAGAGAGAGAGAGAGAGAGATTGGAAACTGCGATGGGTAATTTGCAAAAGCCCCTTCAAATTGGGACTGGATTGAAGGAGATCCCGAGGTGAGGGATTTTTTATCATTTTATTATAAAAAATGCGAGCAATCCTATCCTCACATTCTCATAAATGCATATGTACAATATACATATTTTATTTATTTATAAATAAAAATTTAGTCATTAGTTATTTAGAAATGATTGATAAAATTTATTTATTCGTACACAACCTAATTAAAATGTATAGTTAGTATTTATCTAAAAAATATTATTAGTAATGTCATTGGTCCTTCTATTTTTACATATACCATATACATCCATTCATTCTAAAATAAAATATAATTTATTAATTATTTTGAAATAATTAATAAAATTTATTAATTTTTAAAAACTTCAATTTTGTTAACCTAACTTTTTAATCCATGTCACTAAAATTAGTTTATGATTCTTAACTTTAAATTCATATAATTATAAATTTATCAAAATAAATAACTAGTATATAAATATTATATCACAAGAACTATCGAATGATTTATATCAAATAAATAAAAATATATTAAGTACTAAAATCAAAATCTTAATATACTGTATAGGTGAATCAAAATACTTTATAATTCAGTAAGTCTATATATTTCTTTTTTTCACACTAGTTTAACTTTCGATTTTTTAAAAAAAATTGTGGTTTTTAGTCAATTAAGTTAAAATTTTGTTAAATTTAATAGAATTACTCAATTAAATTAAATTTAAGTATTATGAATGCTATTTCAGGCTTGGAATTGTGGAAAAATATTTTAGAAAATAATTTTTGGCTGGAAAAATATTTTTCATCTTACTATAAAAACATTTTTTTTTGAAAAATATTTCCTATATTTTATAAAAGAGTACTATTTTTGGGTTTTCAAATTTTTATTTGAAAATCTAAATATGTGAAAGAAGTATTTTTTATAAATAAAATATTTTGTCCGAAATATAATTTTCACTTTTTTTTTTCTTACTAATAAAGGCCTAACAATCAAAATATTATTCTCGAAACCTCCCAAAAAATTTAATTTCATTAATATTTTTAAATAAAATAATAAAATTTATTTAATCATAATCACATATTTTGGCAGAAAAAAATAGAAGGAATTATAATATATTTAGTTAAGTTTGGTTTACATATTAAAGCAAACTTATTTTGAAAATTTAAAAGGTACTTTAATTTAGGTATATTTTGAGACTATTGGAGTATACATATTTTGAGCTATTATACAACAAATGTAGCTATTTAAAAAGTAAAAATAAAAATAAACAATAAATCATTCTATCTTTTTTATAAAAAAAAAAATGATAAACACTTTGCCATCTTCTAAATTTTATTAAAAAAGGATAAATATTTAATTATTCTTTCACTCACCGTTGAATTAAAAAAATATATATACTGTGACCAAATTTAAAGATTATGATAATAAGAGAATCATTTTGAAGTAACTAGTGAAATTCATCATACCCTCTTTATTTAGGTGTACAAATTTTTTTTTGTCATTGTACCTGATTATTTTTTTTTCAGTCCAAAATACTTAAACCCAGTTATTATTATTAGTATTCATGTCTCCCATATATTCAATCACAACTTCAATCCTATCCGAGCATCCATGTCTCATATATATATATCCAATCACAACTTCAATCCTATATATGAAATCCTATTCGATATGGGATTAGATTCAAACCACAACCCAAAATGCTAAAGCTCAATTTTTATTATTAATGTTCATGTATCTTATATATGGAGGATGAGAGAGAAGAAAGAACCGAAAAAAATAAAGTAAAATAAAAATAAAGGTGAACATAGCATTTAAATTTTTGAATAAAAAATTTAAAAATTCAAGATAGAATGCACACCCAAATAGTATTGCTCTAAGAAATTTATACAGACCTCTTTAGTATCCATAAAAATTTTAGGGGCAATTTCTTACGTACCCCTAAAAATTTCTCTGTTTTCAGATTTACCCCTCTTAGAAGGCTAATATTAAAACTATTCTTCTTACGGTCCAACTTCTTTCTAAAATACCCTGAAGTTAAACTCTGTTAGTGTACCGTTTGAAACTGCCGTTATTGGTGTGTAATTACTATTTTGCCCTTTCAAATATACCCTAAACCCTAAACCCTAAAACTCTAAACCCCTAAACCCTAAAACCCTAAACCCTAAAGCCCTAAATCCTAAAACCCTAAAAAATCCTAAACCCTAAACCCTAAAACCCTAAACCCTAAACCCTAGAACCCTAAAAAATCCTAAACCCTAAACCCTAAAACCTTAAAACCCTAAACCCTAAACCCTAAAACCCTAAAAAATCCTAAACCCTAAACCCTAAACCCTAAACCGGGGCAAAATAGGTATATCTGATAGTTTTCAACTCCGATTATTATTTAACTCTAGTTTAACCCTAGTTAACTTAACAAAGGAAAACGGTAGGAGTATTTTTAATAACGGTGGAACATATGAAGGGTATATTGGAAAGAAAAAAATAAAAGGGGTAAATCAGATATTTCTTCATATTTCAGGGGTACACAGGCTATTATCCCAAAATTTTATACAGATTTCTTCCTAGTGTCCATATAAATTTTATACAGCCTCTCTCTCCGGTTAATTTTTGCTTGAATTTTTTTTTTTAATAATAACCCTTAAAAAATCCTAATTTATCAAAAAAAAATCTTTCAAAAATTAATTTAATTTGGCCAACTATATATTTTTTTTGTCAACTAAGTTAGAAACATGTTAATTACGAATAGTGAATCGTTTGCCATTTCGATTCACCGCCACTTCAATTCACATCTTTTAAAAAATGACGGATGATTGGTCGTTTTTATATTATTATCATGTTTTATAAGTTATGATGATTTTTGTGAGATTGTTAAGAATTTTTAAGAGGGTGTTTGGCTAAATTTTTGAGAAGTGATTTTGAGTTTAAAAGTGATTTTCGGCTCAATAGAATATTTGGCAATTTTAATTTCAAAATCTGATTTTAATTTTTAAAATTAATTTTTTGATTTTCACAGGATTCAAAATAAAAAATAATTAAAATATACTTTTTGAAATTCGATTCAAATTTTAAATTTAAATTTTAAATTCAAATTATTATTTAAATTTATATTTTATATTTGAATTTTTAAGTTTAAAAATTTACCCGTTAAATTTCAAATTTTAAAAATTAAAATTTAGATATTAAATTCTAAAATTTAAAATTTAAAATTTAGACATTAAATTAAAAATTTAAAATTTCAAAAAAATTTTATTTCAAATTTTAAATTTTAAATTTTAAATTTCAATTTTCAAATTTTCAAATTTTAAATTTTAAATTTTAAATTTTAAATTTTAAATTTCAAAATTTAAATTTTAAATTTTAAATTTCAAATTTTAAATTTTAAATTTTAAATTTCAAAATTTAAAATTTAAATTTCAAATTTAAGATAAAATTTAAAATTTAATTTTAAATTTAAGCTCAAATTTAAAATGATTGTAAAATAAATTCAATAAAAAATTTATTATTTGTAAGGAGTAAATTTTTCTTGCCAAACAACTTTACAAAATCAATTTAAAAAAATTACTTTTTATCTAAACTTATTCAATCGCCTATAATTTTTAATCAAAATTAATTTTCAAAACTAAATTCAATTATACAGAAATTATATTTTCAGAATTTATGCTAGACATGTCATAAAATATTCACATTTTTTTTTTAAAAAATAAATATTTTATCATATTTAGAAAAAATGATAAATAATTCATTATATTTTAAAAATAAAATTTTATTATAGACAGAAAATAATTAATCATATTTCTAATTATTTTTTCAATTTAATGATGAATTGGACAAATAAATGTTTTACAAAAGATTATTTACGTAATTATAAATTTTTAAAGGGTTAAAAAAAAAAAAACCCTTTCGGTCCGTACGGGAGTGTGCCCTCTTTTCCCCCTCCCCTCTTCGTCGTCCTCCGCCCCCCACACCTCTGTCGCTCTCGAAGCTCCCCTCACCCTCTCCAATGGCGGATGGGGGAGACGACGCCGAGGAGGCGGTGGCGGAGCTCACCGACAAGCAGAAGAAGGAGATCGCCAAATGGTTCCTCACCAACGCCCCCGCCGGAGAGATCAATTACGTCGCCAAAGGTCCTCTCTCTCTCTCTCTCTCTCTCTCTCTCTCTTTTCCTTCAATTACTTCGCCATTTTCTTCTTCTTTGATCGCTATATCGCTGTAGAATTACGCAGATTTACGTTCCCTCCTCTGCAACGATCGTGTCTACGAGGCGGCGGCGGCGGAGGCGTTCCCGATCTACAACAAGAGACATTCGATCGCGCTCGAGATGCCCGATAGGAGCGGCGACGTGAGTGCGTAATTCGATGATTGAATGCTCTTTTCATAAGATTGAAGATGTTGTTTGTCGGATCGTTTTGATTGGTTGCATGTTATGAGTTTGAATTTTGCTGGTCATGAGTGTATACTTGAGCGTTTAGGTGGTGTTTTTTAGTCGTGGGATTCGATTTGGGAAGTTGGAAGTGTAGATGATATGTTTGGAGAGTACAAAAAATGCTGATAAGAGATGTAGTATGGAGGAGACGAGATACAACAATCTAAACATTTGATACTTCATAATTTAGGTGCAGATTTCCAGTTAAACTCAAACTGAAGGTTAATATGCTTCACCTCTTAGTGATAACTTGCTTAATGTTGAAAGTGCTCTGAGGATTTGATAGAATGTAAGCTCAATGTTGCAATTATCCTAGCCAAAAGCTTCTGCGCCATGAGATCACAAATTGTGTTGATCTAGGGATCGGATAATTCAAGTGCTTTTTGGCCTTGCAAACAATTATGTTTTTGTTAATGTCGCCATGAGTGCATGGCTATCGGCCCATGGGAACAACTAGGGACTATAGTCTTATTCATGACAATCATTACATTCTAATTGTTTTGCCATCAATTGGCACTTTAAATAGGATGATATTTGTACATATATAGAGTTAGTGGGCAGTCTGCAGTATGTTTTTGTCAAAAAGAGAAAAAAATTCTTTCATTATTTGTTTTTATCAAAAATTGCAAGACATATTTTGTTTCAATAAGACATGAGTATCAAGTAATTTTTTCTTTGTGGTTTATCAATGCTTTTCCAGCAGCAAACATGTGGTTATAATATCTTTTACTGTAGTCCATGACTTCATCTCGTCCTTAACAGATATATTTAACCTGTGCAAACTTGCTTTTTTTCCATGCTTACTGCTTAGCTATTTAATATTTTTTCTGGCATTTGCAAATTCACTATATTTTGTTGCATAATTATAGGTAATCATTACGCCATATGGAGAACTTGACAAATGCGATTACTTAGATCCCAGGACGATGCAGGTTGCTACTGTGGACCATATGAAGCAGGTAATCTCCCAATCCTTACTCTCATCTGAGTATCTTACACTTCTAAAATTATTTGTTTTTTTGCTCGGAAAAATAACTACTCAATTTGAAAACATATGTTGTTAAAAACTTGCTTATCACTGCCAATGAAAGGCATCTAATATTGAGATGTTAAACAGCATATATTGTGAAGCTTTGGAACGCTGTGAAAAGCATGGATTGATTTGAAAGGCATATGTTGTTAAGCATGGCTGCTGGGGTTTCCTATGGATTGGGTAAGACCCATATAGCGCCATATTGAACTAGACCCAATTATGAGTTGGTGAAGTAGACTATTCCAAGCCGGCCTGCAAGAGAAACGGCTTGACCCGAACTCATCGGCTTTGAAATAAAGAGCTGTGTTTGTCAAATTGGTCTTCGTGTTACCTCCATCAGCGAGATTGAGTTGTGATTGAGAATGATTGGAGCTAGGGAAAGTGGGAGAGTAATAGAATGAGAAGAAAGGGAAGAAAAATGACAGTGCAAAAGAGAAACTTGTGAGCTGCCATGATCTGCTGGCTCAACGACTCTTGTCCCGAATCCCTACGAGCCTGCCATGAATCAAATAATATTGACCTTCCCTTATGCGACCAATGGGTTAAGTGTGTCGGGTCGTGTTGTGTCAAGTGAAATGAGGAGGCTGGTGTCAAAATTGTGACTCCTAATTGCTGGCATACCTTGAGAAAGCTGCTCCAGTCTGTGCCTATAGGTCTTTGTTCATGCATTTTGATGGATGGAAAGAGCCTTTCTTTTTTCATCTGGGTGGGGTTTTTTTTTTTTTCTTTTTTCTGTGGGCTGCTAGGTGCTAACCTTGCCAATTGTCTTGCAGTATACATTTTTCTACCTATTTTATGCTGATAATTACAGTCAGTCCAAGTTAGTCTGGAGGTATTGACTAATGATGCCGATCTTTGCTTTATTTGGTTAAATATGTATCTCATATCCATTATAGATCAAAAAGTAATTCTCGAATTTTCTGTAAATAAGTCTAAATATATCTTTGATAGATAGGATATACAGAAAATAGCATGTCAGAAAATGTAATTGTTCAAATGAATTAGCCTTATATATTGGCCACCCATAGAATTTTCAGCCTATGGGTTGAATTATTGCCTAGCAAATGAACCTGCAGGTATCAAGTGCACGTTGAAGTCGGATTTGAGCAATTATATTGATTAAGTTTTTTTTTTTTTTTTTTTTGCAATGAAACATGTGAATACTCTAAAGCTATGCAAATTCTATGCTATTGGAATCTTTGCAATGCATTACTTTTAGTTCTTGTTGTTCTCTTGCTGCAAGCAGATATATTGAAAGGACAGCTTGCTTAGATTGCATTTCTTCATTGACAACTCAGGTTTGCATAAAAGTTAGACCTGCTACAGATGAAGAGCTTCCATCTTCGTATGTTGAGGAGTTTCGGTATGTTACTTTAGTTTCATTATGACCTTATTATCCTGGTCTATATATCTTTATTGTTTGAATATTATTTTTTAATTAACAAATAATTCATTGATCGTCAGATTTCTATCTTCTGCCTGTTTATAAGTAAAATGTTGATATCACAGTTTTTAAGTGAAAACTTTCCTAAATCATGATAAATTTGTTCAAGCCGTTTTCTATGTTTCTTTGGATTTATTTTATTCATTTACTGTGCCCATTGATGTAAGCTGTGTGGAGAAGTCCTGATACTGCTTGGAAATGTATGTTGTTAAAAGAGAATACAGTTTTCCAAATGGGACTACCTGCTGAATGCCCTGTTAAGAATAACTAAATCTTCACCAATTACTAAACTGATTGGAAGAAACCACTGCTATTGCTGTTGCTAATGTTTCATTCTCTTCCTCGTATCACCTTTAACATGTGAAGTTGTATTTCTCGTTTGGCAAGTTTGCAATTTTTTGTAGTGCATATTTCCTCTTTCTTTGTTCAACATTCTTAATTATTTTGTTGTATGTGTATGTTTATGCATTCATCTTGTCGATAATACATGCATACTTCATACTTCTTTACAGATGTTTGTTTTGATCACTAGGGGGAGTACTTTCAACATATAGGCTTATTTTCTATCACATGAAGATTGTTGCTTTATATTATTTTATGTTATGCATGTGATAAGATAGAAA
This sequence comes from Tillandsia fasciculata, assembly GCA_029168755.2. NCBI lineage: Eukaryota > Viridiplantae > Streptophyta > Magnoliopsida > Poales > Bromeliaceae > Tillandsia > Tillandsia fasciculata. The sequence goes on from CM054951.1 coordinate 12,771,889, forward strand.
TTTGCAATGTATTGCATTGTTTATCATTCTGTTGCCTCTAATTAATTGTGCACCGCTCCTGATCTAATTATCTAATCCTTTTGTGGATCATATTGAAACAGGATTGCTTTGGATAATGAACTAGTGAAGTATGTTAGTGAGACATATCCAAAAGGAATATGTGCAGTCTATTGCACTGGTGGAAAACATGTTGAAGGACCAGGAGCTGACTTTGGGTTTGCAATAATTATTTCTGCTGCTAAGCATAGCCCACAAAATTTCTGGTGTGTGAATTATGTACTCCTTTAGTTTGATTTTCTTATTTGGAGCCTGTTATACTGGTTCAAACTTCAAACATATTTTTCTAGTTCATTTTCTTATAGCCGGGTAACACAGCTTACATCCTTGACTAAGTCACGCAATAGTTTTTTATTTCTCTGAGCATGATGATCATATTCAGCCAATCTACGAGCCTTGCTGGCAAACTAGTTATTTCTCTAGCAGTAGGATCCATTTATAATGTTGTGAGACCAATATTTGCAATTAAAGACTAGCACGCATGGTTTGATAATCAGGAGAGAACAAAACAAACCAGTGAGTTAATTTGTTGCTGGTGGATTACGAAAAAATGCCATAGTAATATCTGTTGATCAAATAAGTGAGATGGCAGCGTTAGAGGCTCGAGATCAACTTCTTCCACAATATATGGTAGTTTGACAGAAGCTCTAGTGATAAACAGCTAAATAATGCAGACGTTTACTACTGTTTCTGTACAGAGACAAGATAAAAAGTTTCGAGTAGTAACACTACTATGATACTATCACCATTTGTTTGCACTTCTCAGAATCACAAATCCTCTTTTGTCAATAGTTATTTTATTTAGCGTGTTTTACATCCATGTCAAGTGATATGGCTAATTGTATTTAGTCCATAGACTGTTGCAAGAAGGCTTTATGTGGATATGTTTCTCACAAATTCAATAAATAATTATTAATTATTTGAAAGCCGTAGGATTTTTTTTTTTTCTTCTTTTTTGATTTTGATGAACCACCGATTCTCCAGCAATGGTAGCTGGCGCTCAAGTTGGAGGGTAGATTTCAAGGATGATTTGCAACTCGTTGAATTGAAAGGAAAGATGCAGGTGGCATATCCATAGTTTTCACAATCACTTCTTCTACATGAATTACCGTTTAATGATCAGTCTAACTACTTGCACTTTACGATTGTCAGGTAGATGCCCATTATTTTGAGGAAGGAAACGTGCAACTAGATGCAAATAATGAGTGCAAGGACTCCACCATCTTTCAGGTTATCAGAAGCAAACCACTTATAAAATTTAAGAAATATGCTTGTAAATGCAACTACGTTCTATGATATTCCTCGTCACTGCATTTGATTTTAGAACATGTACGGCCTGTGTTGAGAAATTTCGCCTAATAAATAAATGGTGGCTGCCCCAGTCAATAGTAACCAATAGCAATTGCCTTCACCTATTCCCTGCCACTTATCATAATATATATAGCAATTGCCATAGCATTCAAATTCCTTTTACCATGTCCATGTTTTCTAGTCCATAGGCTTGTTTCCCAGTATGTTGATTTTGCTAATGTTCTCACACGAAAATGCTGTCTTTCAGTCCCCTGAAGATTGTGCTATTTCAATAACCAACATGGTACGCCATCATGAGACTGAGTACATGACATCTCTTGAGGTCTTGCCCTATCTCTATGGTTTAGCTAAGCCTAATTTGAGGTGACCAATTGATTGATACTGACTCTTCCTCATTGCAGGCATCTTATTTAAATTTACCTGACACCACTTTCAAGGTATGTGGGGCAGTGATAAGCTAGTTCTAAATTTTTATTTTAGAAAGTTCAGATAGCGAGGCAAATATCATTTTCTTCTTCAGGAAGAGTAAGAAAATATTGTCTCATAATTGTTTACTAGGGCTCTGTAACGATTATGATTTTGTCAAATACAGTTGTGCTGCACTTGTTTGCCTTTTAGCCTTTTTCAACTGCTTCTCTATTTGAGAAGCAGCAGCCATGAGCTTTTGTGTCTCAAAAACAGAAACTCTAATTTGAGGCTTCTAATTCCTACATTTAGCAGGAAGCTAGCCTTTTGAGGCCATTTTATTGAAAAGTTGTTACTGCTTCTTCGAACGGCTCCGCTCCCATAGTACTTCTGGTCTAGAAGGGCAAACAATGTCCTTTTGTCCGGCACTCTCCTAATTAAGAATCTTGGCAATCTTGTTTGTCTGTTACCCCTGTAAACTGTTAGAGATTTTGAAAATGTACCTTTGTGTTCTCCGCTGATATTCCTCAAATTACTTCTGGAACTTACAAACAATTCGATCGCTTCAAATCTTTTTCACCTACTTGGTAGTGCTTCTGATACAGGATCTTCGGAGGAAACTTCCAGTTACTCGCACTCTCTTTCCTTGGCAAAGTACTTTGCAGTTCAGCCTTAATAGAGACCTTGCCAAAGATCTTGGGATTGGAAAGTGAAGGTAAGAAAACACCCGTAAGGAAAGAAATCCGCTTACAATTATCGTTTTCGCCTCCAGGCTTCTGTTTCTTGCCAAGTTACGGAAAATTCGACCTCTCGGGTCATACCTTAGTTCTTCGAAAGCTGGATCTAGCTCTTTTCGAGGCCATGGATTAAAAGTCAAGTCGAAGATGTTGAATACGACCATTCGACCTTGTAAGAACCTCTCATGTGAATGTATATTGGACACAGCACTCTTTATCTCTTCTGACGCATCATGTTCTTGTGAATCTATTGTATCGAGATTTGATCCGCTTCGAAGCAGTGAAAGTTGCGTGGAATGTTGTCTGAGGAAGGAAGAACTTGATAATTATTGCAAATTTTGCTTGCAACTCTGAAAAACCTCAGCATTTGTTGTAGTTTCGCACATAGTAATGCCTTATTTACAGAGAAATGAAATGAACGGCAAATTGTTTTCTTCTGTTTTTTTTCTCTCATTCAGATTGAAGCGTTTGTTCTCCGTTCTTTTGAACATGCTATTAGAATTTTTTTTTTAAATGGCATCGTATGATCTACTCGACGTGTTATCATTCCTCAAATTGAATAAAATAATTTTATGGCCTGTAATCGCAAAACGAATATGCATTTTTCAGAATGAGATTGTCTCAGACACTATTCATTAATGTGAATCGCACGAATCCAAAGTAACATGTACAAAAATTATGTGAACGTTGGACGTGATGGTCTCGTCTCATAGTTTTCCTACATATAATTTGGTTAGTATACTATCAATAGCATTAAATATTTGGTGCTATCAAATTTTTCACCGTTAGATCTATTTCTTTGATTATTTTTATCCTTTAGATCATGCTATTTCATCAACTACCCAATAAATTCTAAAAAATCACTATTATTATTATTATTATTATTTTTCTTATTAACATCTATTTTGTAGAATCCGAGTAAAGCAACCTAAACCAATCCGGCCCGGCCCAAATTGGCTTAAACCCGAGTTAGCCCGACTTTATCCCAACGAAAGATTTTGGGCCGTTTTTGGTTTAAGAACCGGTCCATGGACAAGCCCACTAGAAAACTTCCGGTTCCCGGTTCGGACCGGTCCGACCTCTTATCCGGTTCATCCTGAACCGGTCGAACCGGTTTTCGAATACGCTCGCTCATAACTAACGACGACGCCGTACTCTAGTTGCTTTTACCTCTTCCCTCTGATCTAGGGTTTCGTTGTGCGCTTCTTCGCCCTCGCTCGCCGCCATGGTGAGTTCTCTTCTCCCTCGCCCTAGGGTTCCAATCCATTTTCGGAGTTGTCGTGTTCTCTTTGATCGGTCTCGTACCCGTGGACGGAACCTCTCCTCATTTGTTTCCTTTTCTCGTCAATTTCGATTCTCATGGTTTTTTCCTCAATTTTTAGCCGCAAGGAGATCACATCGAGCTTCACAGGAAGCGCCATGGCTACCGCCCCGATTACTTCGAGCGGAAGCGGAAGAAGGAGGCTCGGGAAGTGCACAAAAGATCGGAATATGCTCAAAAGGTGAGGCTTTTAATTCGTTTTTTTTTATGCTGAGAACCCTTTTTTTTTTTTTTTTGGTTTCTGTTATTGTTTTCAATGGAAATCGCTTTCTTTCGATGATTTTTTCTGATGTATTGTGGCCTTTTTTTTTTTTTTTTTTTTTTTTTTTGTATAGGCTCTTGGTATTAAAGGGAAAATGTTTGCGAAGAAAAGATATGCGGAGAAGGCCTTAATGAAGAAGACGTAAGCTTCGTTGTTCATCTTTAATTTTTTGAGCTGTAAAGTGTATTCAAAATCTATTTGGCTTCAGTTAGTTCATAGGTATTAACAATTGTTGATAATTGGACATAATTTGAGTAAATTAAACCTGGGCGGTGATTTCGAGCCATTTGATACACGGTCTGCAGCATCGATTTAGGCAATTACAGGACTTTGAAGAGTAAACGATCTTAGGATCTGCTCAATCTGGGAGCATTACCAGTTTGCTAGTAGAGATAAGCTTATGGTCAAGGATTTAAGTGCTATGGCACGGGATCATGTTGAGAACTTGTTGGCACGGTATGTGTCGGCCACAAAAATACCTATGTATCTACACACTATGACATAAAATATTTATTTTCTTTGACATTAATATATTCTAATTGCTTATGATATATTTTTGCCAATTTTTTTGTAATTTATTGAGGTAACAACATTCTAATTTCACAGAAAAGACAGTTATGAATTGTGCCGTCGGCATGGAGGTCGTTGTGTGCTGATATCTTGTCGGCACAGTGGGCACACTCCATGCCGATGGACACTTAAATTCTTGCTTATGGTGTTATGTGAGTGTCCTTCTAAGTACTTAGACACAGCGACAAAAGTGATGATTCATAATTGTATATAGTTAACAAGATTGTTCAAATAGAATAGACGGCAACAGTGATGATTGTTATAGGAGGTTATCGACGAAGGTGATGATTGTTTATAGCTAACAAGATTGTTCAAGCAGACTAGATGGTACACTCCTTTTGAACTAGAGAAGGATGTGAAGGAAGTTTGGATGCTAAACATTTCAGTTTTGATTCAGCTTGATTGATGCTCATCTTGATGAAACTCCAAACTTATGACCAACGAGTCAAGGTGGTCCATAACCGAATTAATATATATTTTCTATAAGCTTTAAAAGTTTGGGGTCAGCCGTCTTTAGTTAATTGCTTTCACATACATTGATATGTATAGACATGTTTGCTTTGAAGGAATTATGGAGATTGCTGTATAAATCAGAGAAAAAACTCTGACTTGGTAAGCTGATAAGCTAGTGCTAAATTGTTTTTTTCTTTTTCTTTTTCTTTTTTTTTTATTTTACAGGATTGCGATGCACGAGGAGTCATCAACGAGACGCAAGGTGGACGATAATGTTCGTGATGGAGCAATTCCTGCCTATTTGCTTGATCGTGACACAACAACACGTGCAAAGGTTACTGGTTATGCTGAGCTGGCATTCATGTTATATAGCATGTCGCAAATATTTTATACTAGTTTGGCGAATTAACAATCTTTTTAATTTTCACAGGTTCTCAGCAATACAATCAAGCAAAAAAGGAAGGAAAAGGCCGGCAAGTGGGATGTTCCATTGCCTAAAGTGAGTTTCCTTTGAAATGATTTTGACTGTTTCATGTTGCAATATATCTGGTTGGTCTATGTTACATGGATCTGATTTCTAAATGTTACTACATTAGCAGAGTCATATCCTCTTCTTGTATATTGTATTCAATACTCTTATATTTCTTCTCTTTTCAGGTGAGACCTGTTGCTGAAGAAGAGATGTTTAAAGTTCTTCGCACTGGCAAGAGAAAAAGTAAGTCACTACTGAAATTTTATTTCACAGTCTTATGATGATCATGTGGTTCCTGTTCATAGTTTTTGGGAAACTTGTGCTTACTTTTATATATGCTTAAATACAAGCATGTAATCTCTTTATCCTTCCGACTGTTTCTTTTTCTGTAGTTAGCTTTGACTGTTCGTTTAGTCACTTCTAACATCAATAAAAGACAAATCTAAGATGATTCTAAACCACCTGAACAAAACGATATAGTGAGAAAGGAGAAGTAGAAAATATTAAAAGGTCCTTTGCAAAGTATCTACTTAATTCCTTTGCTGGAGTTAAACATTGTAGTCAGGTTTTATCTCGTCCAACTTGTCTGCTGCATTCAAATCGATCATGTCTGCTTGAATGTTCTTTTCTCTTTCTCGTTTTGGACCTATTTAATTCATATTTCACTTAGGAAGCTGAAGAGGCAGTATAGAAAGTTCAATCATCATATCTTACAGATATATTACGTTGCTGGACTTTGAATTGGGTGGAATGTTAGATTAACAGTCTTTAACTTAATATTAATTTGAGCTCCTCTTTATAAATGAAATAAAGAGTGGATAGTGGTAGATATTCCCGTTATCCTACCAAGCACAATGGAAATAGAAGCTATGCTCATTGCTCACTTGGTATTGGGTATGGAAGGTATCTTTTATTCTGAGGATAACAATTCTACGGTGGTTGCTAGAATAGCAATATCCCCCATGTCGGCTCACATAACAGCTAATTTTCATCTTTCCTAGCCCTGCACAGTGGGATAACACCCAGAGCTGAAGCAGTCTTTTGAGATTCCTCTGTAGTACATACAATGTGTGGAGATGCGTATGCTTAAACTGTTAATTATTTGCCGATGGTACTTCAGTTGTGATCTTTGTGAGGTGATTTCAGATTTTACAAATGTTATCTTTGTTTGTACCTGATAAAGAATCTTTTCTTATGAATAATGATCACTTCATGTTCTAAGTATGCATGAGGTGAACCTGCCAATTGCACGAGTTTTAAACATAGGAAACCACTCACCTTCTGATTTATCATCTAATCCTATTGTTTTGCCATCCAGCCAAGCAATGGAAGAGAATGGTCACAAAAGCGACCTTTGTCGGGCCAGGGTTTACGAGAAAGCCGCCAAAGTACGAGCGCTTCATTCGCCCTACAGGCTTGCGGTTCACTAAAGCTCATGTGACTCACCCCGAACTGAAGTGCACTTTTAATCTTGATATAATTGGCGTGAAGAAAAATCCTAATGGACCAATGTACACTTCTCTTGGAGTAATGACGAAGGGAACGATCATAGAGGTATGGAACGAGCACCTACTGTTCTTTTTTCATTCCATATTTCTTTCTCCTTCTTAGGGGGGGCTTCAGGGTCCTTTTTTCCCAGCTAGTTGTTGGCTAGCTCTTCGCAGTTTTAAAGAACCAACCTTGGTGCTCTTCGTCGGTATAGCTCTCATTGGCCCCCACCAAACACACCTGGGACAAATGGGGTGTTAGTGCCTTCGTGAGTTGTCTTCAAAAATATTCAGAAATAGCTTTTGTACTTTGACAAGCAGGAGCTTTTGCTGTAATATGAAAGCTGTAATTGCGCTTTGAGGCTCTAAAAGCTAAAGATTCAATGTAGGGCTTTTGCTTCTATTGCAGCTAGAAGCTACAGAGGGGATTTTGATGGGGAAAAAAGAAAAGCTGTCGATGCTTTTTATTTATTCGAGTACTTGTTACTCAAACAGGCCTTAATTGAAAACTATTCTATGAATCTCGAATCTGTGATATTGTTCAGGAACTTCATAAGCATTATTGTGACGATGTTCGGGAACTTCATAAGCATTCTATCTTACTACTACTAACCAATTTTCTCTGACGTATAACATTGCTGTCTCTCTATTCAGGTCAATGTGAGCGAACTTGGTCTTGTTACACCTGCAGGAAAAGTAGTCTGGGGTGAGAAACTCAGATCTACACATCTCATCGAAGATTTGCATTCTCCTCAACTCTTTTTCTTTCGGAATCCTAATTACTTTTCCTGATGGGTGCAGGTAAATATGCTCAAGTTACAAATAATCCTGAAAACGATGGTTGTATCAATGCTGTGCTACTTGTATGAGAAGTGCTTTTCTGCTTAGCATTTAAGGAGGATTTTTTGCGTTCTTTATCGTTACATTTTAATGTACTTGGTTGAGTTTGATCTTTATGACAACTTAGTTCTACTTCTGATCTTGTGTTTGTCCCGTCGCAGTACGAGCAATGCTAACCGTATATTTCATTTGGAGTGTACGATGCACACTTAATTCATTCCAGAATGAGAAATTTTTTACTGATCATTTCGAAGTGATTAATAAAATTCATCTGGATTGAGTGTAAGATGTAAACTTTTTTTTTGAAATGTATAAGAATTATTTTCTTAGCCAGTTACTTTTTGGACTCCATTATACCCAGGGACTGTTTTTAAATCTTTTATGTAATCGTGGCTCGAAAATAAACATATTTTTTTTTCAAAATTTTTTTATCAAATTTAATGGAAATTGAGGGGTGGAAAAGATGTACAATTTTATATTTGTTGTTTTAATTTTGTATAGACTTGCTGTAAAGTAGTAAATACAGTGAGTGACGCAACACTACAGGAAAGCTTTTCAAAGAAACATCGAAATTTCGCTCAATAAAAGTGGAAATTTTAAAAACATTACACTAATAAAAAGAAATATTCAAAAATATTCAAAAATATTCTTTATGGATTAGAATCGTGAACGGAATAATATAAATAAGTAAGAGGAATTGAAATGATGTCCAAATTAAAACTCATAAAATTTAATATCAAAAATTTAAAATTGTTATTCAAATCTTAATAAAAAATTGAATCTAAATTTAAACTTACAATTTGAATTTACAATTCCAATTCAAGGTCAAAATTTAAATTTAAATTTAGAACTATTAAATTAAAAGTTAAGAAATCAAAATTAAAATTTTAAATTTACATTTTGAATTCAAATTTAAAATTATGCTGATTTATATTTAAATTTAAATAATTATTAGTGGAAGTTTTTTTTTTTTTTTTCCAATCACTCCCGAGTAGCAAAGTCGGCTCCCACCACCATGGACTCTTACTTAATTAAGGAAGGCCGAGGGGTTCATGTGAAATTATGCCAAAAAATATAATTAAAGGTGAAACTTAAAATTTCCCATAGTTAAGGGGGCTCGATGCATTATTATCATCAGTTTACTAGTTCGTGTATTTTGAGTCGACCCGGAAATGTTTCATCCTCGCGGCGAAGCCCTCTCTCTCTGCGTCACGTTCGTGCGATTCTAGGGTTTCAAGAATCCTACTTCCAGTCACCAAAAACTAGGGTTTGCTCTCCCACTCTCAAATCTCTCGATCTCGTGATTTCTTTAATCTCTACTCTCTCAAGGGGCGGATTTGGAATATTATTTGATCTTTGTACCCTCTCTTTTGAAGGAGTATTTCCTCGATCACTGGTTTCAGGAGTGTTTCCTCGATCCGTGCGGTTTATTAGTGCCCGGGAAAGATGGTTCGTTTCTTTTTGGAACTAATTTTGATGTGTTTTTTTGTTAGATTTTTGATTCGGGTGCTAGGGTTTCTTGATTACTTTTTTTTTTTTTTTTTTTCCTTTTTTTTGGATCTTAAATTGAATCTTTTGGTTTGTTTGCAGCTTCCGCTGTCGCTTTTAAAGACGGCTCAAGGGCATCCCATGGTAGGTGTTTTCGATTTTGAAAGGTTTTTTTTTTTTTTACGTCGATTAGGGTTTTGAATTTGTTGTATGTGCTTCGATTGGATTAGCTGGTGGAGTTGAAGAACGGGGAGACGTACAACGGGCACTTGGTGAATTGCGATACGTGGATGAATATTCACCTGCGAGAGGTGATCTGTACCTCAAAGGTGACTCCTTTTTTATTTTGTTTCAAGCTCACGATCTCTGCTCCGTTTCTTTTAATTTTATCTATTGCTTATAAAATGTTGTTGTGGTTGTAGGATGGTGATAGGTTTTGGAGAATGCCGGAATGCTACATTCGCGGGAACACCATAAAGTATCTGCGAGTTCCTGATGAGGTTTGAGTAATATAATCTTTTTCTAAAGATATTTTATTAGTTTTCTAATGATTTGCATTTCATTAAGCTTTTCAGGGAGTTTTTGATTGCTGCTGCAAGCATGTTCGTAATTAATCAGAGTTTTATTTGATATTGATGTGATCTTGATTCGCTGTAACCTTTCGTAACATGTTTTACACTTACTATGAGTAATTATCCCACTGAGCTGATGGAAAAATCTTTCTTGATTAGAGCTTTATTTCTCGCAAACAGTCGACAACCTGAACTGCTGAATCGTGTTAAATTTCCCTTCTCAGTTCTTTTTATTGAACCAATTATTTTGTTCTTTTTGCCATCTTCAGCCTAGTTGTTGTCTTGTGTTAGATGGTTAGTATTTTGTTATTTTGGCTATTCCAATGACAATTCTTCAGTCAGTCAAAAATAATTCTCTGTTGTTATTGCATCTGAAAGGAATTTCGTTTCACTCTGCTTGCAAACTTCTCTACCTTACAGTGTGTTATCAAATGAATCTATTAAAATAAAATTTCTTATAAAAGAGACTAATTTGCTGGGCTTTTTTTTGTAATTGAGACCAGATTGAGTGTGATCTCATGCTTTGCTTTCCTTTTTTAAAAACTTGTAATTAGTTAGATGAGTACTTCATTATTTGCATGAAGTTATGCCCCAATCATATCAGTGCGGCCCCTAATTTAGTGTAATTTGTTATGATTATTATACAGTTCATGAGCTTACAAGCCCTTGTATAGTACTTTTTCAAGTGGGATGGTATTATCTTTTCTTCAATTTCTTAGTTTGGTTATAATATTTTTTCTAGGTGATTGACAAAGTTCAAGAAGAAACCTCGAAGAGCCGTTCAGGTATTCCTCTCATCTTTCCATAAGTTAATGAACTTTTAGGGCCTGTTTATTTAATACAGATCTTTTTTTCACTCTTCATAGTTCAATTTCGCTACCATGATATTTGAGGCTTAAAGTATGTTTGTCTCCTTTTTTCTTAATTTCCATCCTATATTGCCTTTCTAAACTCAGGCGTGGAATATCTGGGTAGTGGAAGAAGCTTGGTTTGAAAAGAAAATTGTAGCTTGATATGTTTTATTTTCTTGACTTTGAAATTTTGGGAATGGCATAATCTCAAACATGACCCTCCTGTCCAACAGAATACGAAATAAACATGTTTTAACTTCGTTAACTAATATGAAACTTAATTAAAACCGAATCACCAGCAGATAAGTACAACAGCTATTGCAAGAATTGGACTCAATGATTGTTTTCAGTGAGCGAGTCAAAGTTTTTTTTTTTTACTGTTTGACATAATTAAATTTTGTCAGAAAAAAAAAAATCTCTGAACCTCATTAGCTGCTTTTTTGCTCAAGTTTCACCATTGGCTAAACTTAGTGGTATGAATTTTCAGAAGAAAAGGATAAACATATCAATCTGCTCAAATGGAATTTATGTTTGTCACACCTTACTAAGAAAAATGCTATTTTAGATTACATATAAGCTATTGTAAGGGTTTTTTTTTTGTTGTCAAAACAAGTTACGCAGGATTAAGTGTGTTGTATCAGTGTTTCCTTTGCTGAGTAAGAATAAGTTTTTGACATTATTACCTGATCCTAACAATTGTGATTTAATCAAGATAGTGTATTCACCTTATGATGTAACTTGTCATATCCATAGTATCCATAGAATGGAATTAATTACTTATGCCGTCTTGCTTTCAACGCCTTTTCCTGCCTCCCAGCCAACCAACCAAGAAATGGTCCTGGATAGGTTATTCCAAGCGCTGTCTACTAGCAGTCCCAATCTTTTTCTTGTATTGATTTATCTTTCTTGTTTGCAGATCGGAAGCCACCTGGCGTAGGCCGAGGAAGGGGAAGAGGGAGAGAAGACGGCGGCAGTGGAAAGCCCGGCGGCCGTGGAAAGGATGACGGAGGCATCAAGGCTGGTGGCCGTGGAAAGGGAGGAGTTGGTGGGAAAGGTGGTGGTGGAAGAGGTATTTCACTTCATGCTTTCTCTGATCACGAGGAGAAGTACTTCAAGCTAATTCTTTCTGCTTTTGATTAGTAATACTTATTTCTGCTATGGAATATAACTTAACAGGCGGGGGACGTGGCCGGGGCTGATGAGACCTCAACTCGGGGAGGAGAATGCCGCTTTTAAAAGGCTTTTCTTTTGGCTTGCATTGCAAAGCGTATGATGGGAAGAACGAATTATTGATGGTGTAAGATTGCTTTCGCTACTTTTTTTATGAACTACTGCTATTTTATGGTCGGTGGAGAATGCCAGTGAGAATCTGTAGTTGGGATGAGGGTAATTGTGTTAAGAGTTGCTTTTCTTGTTTATGTTAACTCTCTATCAACATAAGAAACTCTGGATATGTAACCAGGTACACGACTCTTTTTTTTTTAATCTTAAATTCATGTGCTTTTCATGCATCTTTTACCTCATATTTCTCTTAACTATAGTAATCTCTATGTTTATGCGCCACCTGAGTTAGAATGCCATCTTATGTCTTTATTATCTTAACTGGCGAAATACACCTTTTGTACTGTCTCAATAATCCTGTGGTCCACATCAGCTGTGAACTTTGTTTCTATTCTACTACCATCTCTATAAATTAAAATTACAATGTGAGGTGCCCGATCAGGATGGAATCATCAGAGAGTAGTTTGTTAGTGTAGTGTACATGTGCCACTACCCAAGTGAGCATTTTGAGTAATTTTATAGAAACCAAGTCGAAGGTTACATGCATCAATATTACTGCAATACTGGGGCACTAGCTATATGCACAACAAAGCTAACCTCTGAAGAACCAATCATCTCGATTTTTTTTTGCATTTGGGAAGATCCCTTTTATAGCTACTCATTTGTTCCCAGTATGGGTGGATGATAAAATGAAGCAGCTTTATGCACTATTTCAAAATAAACACCCAAACAATAATGAGGAATAAGAAATTACCATACAAGTGCAAGTTTCAACTTGGTTGTTTCTTGTCCCGGGGAGAATCCCTTATTCTCAGGATTCATCATGTCTAAATTTCATGGTTCAACTCGAACTACACAGTTTGAATGCCATGAATATAAGAAATTCTTTACAGTTACAGTATGTCCCTTATGCTACATGGTCAGGAGCAGGCGAGAGTTTGCGGAGATCATGTAATCTGACAAGTTTTTAGGGAATGTTGCTATTTCTGAGAATTCCATGTTCTTGGAGACGGAGCTGGAACTTTACCAGGCCTTTTTGGAGGCTGGCGAGGTCAGCAGCTTTGCGAGATAGCAGAAGGCTTAATCGCGCCACATACTTGTCAATAGGGTTCCCCGGCTTGTCCACTTCCACAAGCAGTTGCATTTCCTGATAACACAAATGAATTATGCGTGCAAGCACCTAACGCATAATGGATTTTGGAATTCAACGTTTGGAGTACTTTTATGCTAGATTGGCACTTCAAGATATAATCTAAAATGTTTAGTATGTCTAGAACCCTAAAATTAGGGATTTGGAAACTTTTTGAGTATGCATCAAGCAGGACAAAGGATGGCGTATACGCTGTAAACTATCAAAGGGTTAGTACTTCTAAAAGTTGTGAATTGTCGGGAACTTATGTAAGAATTATGTTAACATTTCAACGGAGATTAAAAAGATTCTCACTCGACTTACTTGATGCATAATATTTATTGTATTTTCCAGTAGATTAACATGGGCAGATATCAGAGCATCCTCTTCCTGCGCAGGAAAGAATGTGACAACAGAAATGTCTTTTTTTATTGTAAAAAGCAAAACCATTATTTTATATAGATATTAGAGAATCTGAATTTGACATACTCGGTTGATGTCGCGCTCCTGTGATGGAGCTTCCTCTTCATGCAGGCTTACTGAGATATTTGAGCCACGATTGTGTATCTGCACTTCTCCAGAACTTTTGGGAAACAATTTAGATGCTCTATCTTCCTTCGTACTGATCTGTATCTCACTTTTCTCTTCCTCATTTAATTCTCCAGAAGGTGATGAGACTGCTGGGCTGCTTTCCCTATCATTCAAATTCAGTGTACCATGCATGCTGGAATCTGATTTGTAAGTCGAATTATTTCTATAACAACTTCCTATGTCATTCTGGCCCATCTCAAGTGTGGGGGATCTTGGCCCGCCGTCTTCTGTTCCGCTAGAGTTGTTTCCATATTCCGAGCTGAAACCATCGGTAGTTTTGGTCTGTTCTGAGTAAGTAGGTACTCGACGACTCTCTTCCTGCAAGAGAAAATAAAAAAGTATGAAGATGAAACTTTTATTATCCAAGTGTTGGTTGGCTTTTAATAGATGGACCTCTTTTTTACCTCGACTGCGGTGTTGATATCTCTCGTACTGAAATCCGGTTTGTCAATGTTGGATGTACAGCCGCGAGTATTTTGCGTGTTATTTCGACCCATCTCGAGCGTATGGTAAGCAATACCATCTTCTTTCCTTTCATTAGAGTTGTCCTCAAACATAAAGCTGGATAAGTTACTGTCTCTCTCAGACATAGAATCCTGGGATGGAGCTTCCACTTCATATCGGCTTGCCGAAGTATTCGAACAAGGATCATGTATCTGATTCTTTGTATGGCTCTTCGGGGCCATTTTAGACCTGCTTTCTCTCATAGAAGAGTTGCTCCTTATCTTGCTTTTTTCGTCCCTCATCAAGTTTCTAGACGGTGAGGAGACTCTCGGCACATTCTCATTCTCGTGAATATCTGATGATCTTTGTGTTGTCAAATCTGATTCGTAAGTAGAAGAATCGCCGCAAGTGCTTTGCGCGTCATTCCAGCCCATCACACATGAGAGAGAATTCGACTCCGAGCTCAAGCTCTTGGTTGTTGAATAAACATCGCAGGCAATATCTCTTATATTTTCTCTCTCGCTCCGAAGAGAAGATATTAGATCATCTTTCTCCTACAAAAGAGAGAAAAAACAAAAAATGGAGAAACTCCTGTTTGAAACATGAAAGGGAAAACACAATTTCCTAGTTTCAGAATGTAGAATCATTGGTTTAAATTACTGTAAAGAAAATCTGCTTTTACCTCAAATTTTGTGTTGATTTCCTCACCGTATAGGCATACTACGGTACTCGAAGAAGAACCATGCATTTGCTGTTTTTCATAGCCTTTAGGAGAAACCATAGACCCACAATTCTTCGAAGAACATGAATGTTTCTCTTTGCGTTTGGGCTTTTCCTTGTAATAGATATTCAAAGAAAACTGTGCTGTAGCATGTGTTTTATAGCCAGAAGAAGTATTTTGTGCGTTATGTTGATAAATCTCGAGTACATTCGAACTTGTCCCGCCTACTTCCCTTCTGCTATAGTCGTAGTTTGGCTCGAACCTAAAGGAGTTCCTACCATTCTCAGGCACAGGGTCGTTTACGTTGTTTTCTATTTTCCGCCCAAAGATTGTTGTATGTTCTGCCTCTGCATTGTCTTGCTCATAGATGTCCTCCGATTCGACTAAGAAACGAAGTGATGATGCTAAAGGCGACTCCTCTTCAGCGATAGCAGAATATTCCTTTGCAGAATAGCTACCCTTTGATAGGCTTTTGAACCTGTTTAAGTAAGTAACCGATGTTTATCTATTTTTGAATTTGGAACTTTAAATTCATATGTTAGATATTGGATACTTCACCTATCAGCATATCTCAAGGTATTCAGGGTAGGCTCGCAGGAACCTGTGCTCGGAGAAATACAAGCTATCACAACAGTCCTCGTATTGCCGACAAAGGAGTCGCGAAGCACCTCAGTTAGTTTGCTCCCGCGGAATGAGATATGAATCTGATCACTGTCGAGGGCTCGGATGCACTCCTTTAGGGCCATCAGGTCTTTGTTGATTTCAGCTCCTTCGGTCCTAGTGCTTGAAGGACAAAAGTTTGCGTCAGCGCAATATAGTTAGGGGTTTGGTTGTTCTTATAAAAAGATCTTCGATTTCTGTAATTTTAGCCAACGTGATGCGTTGTCTTATTGATCTATGCAAAAATTCAAACAAATGCAGCAGTAGTCCATAATTTTTCATAGATTGTTTCGAAACTGTTTCATGGTTTTCGCAATTTTCAAATAGTAGGCTAAAGAATTGTTTCATTTTCGGCCTAGATTAGTGTTATACAAGATTTAACATATGAGAAATCACCAATGAAAACTCTTTAGGAAAAGCAATAAGTAGATGCAAAACCTTTTAATTCGGTCATTGTTGATAGAGTCAGCCCCGCGTTCCGTTCCGGCAAGATCGATAAACGATATCTTGCCAACAAGCTTGCCATCCTTCGCCACACGCTTTTTACTGTTTCTTCTTGTGTCATTTACGTCGTCGTGGTTCTTAATAGTCAGTTGTAGAATAGCATGGGATCTCGATGATTCGTCATTGGCTCCGGTAGAACCTGTAATTCTCACAGAATTTCCTTTCTGAATCAGTTCTTCAACAATCTGTACGTCCGAGACTTCGTATTCCTGCAATCCGACGATGCACACTTGCTGATGGCCATCTTCTCTCATGCACAACTTCCTGAAAAAGATCAATTAGGCCATAAGATTGTAGTTGAAAGATATATATTCTGCTTCTGTTCCTGATAAAAGCCGAATAAGCATCAAAGTTATGCTTAGTTGAGTAACTAAACAAAAACAAGATAGAGGGCATTAGAATTTGATGAGAAAAAAACAGTGAAAGTTGAGAAAATAGGACCAGAAGAGTGGTCCGAGGGAACTGAACCTTCTGTCATTAAGGAGGTCGAAAAGGTTCCCGCAATAGATCTCGAAGTAACTGAGCCACAATTTCAAGTTCTGATTGTGGGAGTTCGTCTGACGCAACAATCGAAAAATTTCTTCTGAAGCTCTAAGGGGCAAGGGCTGCATTGTGAATGTTTTGCCGCTGCCTGAAAACCAACAAGCCATTCTACCGATAAGCCAATACTTTATCGCAACCAGCAACCAGAAAGTAATCCGTAAGTTAAAACAAAACAATGCAATTATCGATAAAATACTGCTGCAAAACTATGTCCAAGTAATGCTGCATAGAATAAGTTTTTCCCCATAAATGCCAAGATTGATAGTTCTGCACTGAATGAGATTACACTTCAACCAAAACTGACATACTTTTATCTAATTCCTCATGAAACTAATTTGTTAAAGCAAATTTACATAAATCTTTATGAAGAAGTAATTTCTGCAAATCTAAAGTCGACTTATAATTTTCTGTAAACCTACACTCAATGAGTTCATCAAGTCAGCACGACACCGACAGTAATGCATATCAGTAAGCAGAAAATTACACACATTATTAGATTATTCCGCTATGCAGCTCGCACCTGTTTGCCCAAATGCAAAGCATGTCACTTTTCCTTGCTGGAAGATTGTCGGTACAATTGGCTCCACTGTGCCGCGATAAACCTGATCAATAATGGAAGTTATAATACAAGTACGAGGATCGGAAGTAACAGACGTAGCGTGGTGCAGTGCAATGTTACCTCATCATTGGTGACATTCTCATCCAGAACAGCATCAAAATGAAACCGATGTTTCTCCTCGTATGCGGTCAAATCTACCTTGAGTGCCGAAAAGTATTTATTCAGATATTGCGACGTAATATAAATGAGAGAATGCTTCTGTCAGAAAAAGTAAGCACATGTTTTTGCTCATAAAGAGATCCATTGAAGTATCAAATTCCTGATTCATAGCATGATACTTACTTTCAGAAAATGTCAGAATATAGAATTGGAAAAGAACGACAAACCTTTAATTTAGGCTCATGTATAGTTATATGCGAATTATCGTCTACGGTGATGATATCGCCCTCCTTCCTAGAAATCTCCTCCTCACTGGGAGGCCTTTTACGAACCTGAAATAAGATATTGAAAGTTTTTGACTAAGATGTATATCTACAAGCCAGTGCTTCAGGTAATATCGACGGATACCGACACAGTACCAAGGCAGTTATTATATGATCATCAAATTCGCACAAGGTCGAACGTTACCTACAAGTTGGCGATACATGTGCAAAATGATTCTGATAAATAGTCTGGAAAATTATATGGGAAACATTCTGGTCTCTTATTTAAAGCATATGCATGTATTGGCATGAAAAATCAGTATATACTCGTCGTACCACAACTCGAATCTTAGCCACTTTTTTCTCCTTCGCACCAACCGATGCTCTGTAATTGCAATCTGGCTGGCCTTCTAAATTTGCTGCTCCCTGATTACGGAATCAAAGTCATTACTCGGCCCCCTTGATGGCGCAAAAAGTGAAGGGTTGAACAGTTCAGCCATCAGATTCTGCAGACAAATAGGATTAAGCATGCATACTCAGTTAGATACGGACTCGACAGCTACAAGTTAACTAGCATATCAAACAGATGATATTGCAATTCCTAACTTCCTCTCCTACTAATCACCACCAATTCTAATTTGAGTCCCAATTTGATTTACAAATTCAGTCAAATTAGTAAATGCGCGAGAAAGACCAAGAATGGGAAGCTCGCACCTCAGAAAGAAGCTCGGTGTCGTCCACAGCATGAAGATCGAGAAGCCCAGTTCCTAACTTTCCTGTAAACTCAGTTGCAACATCTTGTTCTGTAGTACGACTAGCGTCGTATGCGTCGGTACAGGACTGAGCACTACTAAAATTCGAGTTCCTCAATAAACTAGAGAGTATCTGATTGCCCTCGGCGATCTCAGCGCCATAACCCTGCTGAAAATTTGAGATTAACTGAAGTTGCTCTCAGCAATGCAACATTGAGTGGTAAAATAGTTTTGAGCTTTGAAAATTCAGATGCCGAATTAGAAAAGTACACAAAAACGAGCACACCTGATGTTCTTTGAAATATTGAAAGAAAAGGTTTCTTGCTACCATATTCATTTGAAGACCTATAAATCAAGTGCTTTTGGTACCAAGCTATTTATTAGTCTGAATCAGTTACAAATACCATAAAATCAGTAGTCCTCTTGTAACGACCCGACCCACTAGCAATAATAATTTGTTGGGCCCAAACCACAGCCCAAAATGGTTAAGCTCAGTTATTATTACTAGCGTGTATGGTCTCATATATCCAATCAGAATTTTTTTCTCATCCGATGCGAATTATTGGGTATTACAAACTCCCCCCGTTTAGATCCTGACATCCTCGTCGGGTCCAAACCAGATCACAAACAAATAGATCAAATTACCAGGCGATGTGAGATTCTAAAGGTGGTTCCCACCAAATTCATGGTGTAGCACTATGCTCCGCATAGCACTTAGCTCTCACACTTCCGGCTGATATTCATCTCTGATTCATTTCTTAGGTTGCGCACTTGCATAATATCTGAGATTCGTTTCAAAGTTGAACCCAAATTACAACGCAAAATACTTAAGTCCGGTTATTATTACTGGTGGATCAGGTCGTTACACCTCTAAAAATTGATAAGAAATTTCATTTACGACATCTAACCGCGCCGCAGTTGCATATTTACAAGAAGGGCTACAAAATTTGTCTATGCTAGAAATTCTCGATAAGTGAAGAAATTCCCGACACGTGCTGGAGTTTGATCCGAAATTAAGAGAGGCAGGCACCAAATCAACGGATTATTACTATTCAAAATGTTTAAGCAGAAGTTTCAAGTTAGAGCTTCTTTTTCTTTCTCAGTTAGAACAGACGCCGCCGAATTACTACTCTCTCTCTCTCTCTGCTCTTGACTATCTAAACAAGGAAGGAACCAAATCAACGGATACGCGCGAAATGACTGCAGACCTGCGCGAGGAGCGAGCGGAGGCGGCGGCGCTGGTCGGCGGAGGCGGCCGGCGACGCCAGGTGCTGGAGCCCCGCGTATTGGAGCCACCGCACCGTCACCGCGTCCACGCCCTCCTCCTCCTCCGCCACCGCCGCCGCCGCCGCTGCCGCCGCCCTCACCCCGACTCGGCAATTCGCCGCCTTCGCCGCCGCCGTCCCCGAACATCGCCGGAGCTTCATCTATCTCCCGCCGCCCCGAGAAGAGCTCAACGTTTCCGCATTGAGATTCGAGCGCAAGTTTTATTTTTGTCTTTATTTTGTGGGGACTGACATGCCGAGCAGTCATGCTGCATCTTCTCTTCGCGTTGACAGAACACCCGGCGGTTGTTGTATTCTTCCTCTTCTTCTTTTCTTATTATTATTATTATTATTATTATTATTATTTCCTTCGCAAAACGGTTGTGGAGTGTAAAGACGTTTTTGTCCCTCTTATGCTCGGGTATAGATATTTAAAAAAAAAAAAAAAAAAACTTTTTTATCCACCGAATGAATGCTGGGCATATTTTATATTTCACTCATTTTAAAATAAGATAAATTTTATTAGTCATTTTATATACCAAATTTTGAATATACGGTTATTATTATTATTATTATTATTATTATTATTATTATTAATTTTTTTTTTTTTTTTGCAATTAGCCTTCTAACTATTATTATTATTATTTTTTTATAAATAGTCCTTTAGAATTTATATTTAAATGACTTTATCGCTGCTAAGCGAGCACCACGTAAATACGAATTATCAATAATCTATTTATCTGATATAATAAATTATTTATCGTATTTAAATATAATGAATAATTCTTCATGTTTATCGTGTTTATATTAACTATTATATACATTTGAGATTTCTAAACAAACATTTTTTAAAGGCAAGAATTTTTTTTCAAGCATTTGAGTTGGTATATGTATTTTATCAAGGATAGAAAAAATATGTTTATTTTTATAGTAAAAAATACTGGAAGCATCTTTAAGATGTTTTTTTTTTGAACTTGTTAGTTGTTATTTTAAATTATATGGACATAATTTTTTTTTCTAAATTTAATTTTTTTTAAAAAAATTAAAATAAGAAAATGCTGTAGAAATCATGACATGTACTAGGGTGGGAAAACCTTCAAATAGTTACAATCCACTGAATTTTAGTTTTAGTTTTTTTTTTAGAAAAAAGAAAGAAGAGATTTTGACACTATATAAATTTTTGTTGATGATCAAAAAGGTAAATTACACTTCTGGTCCTTAATAAATGATGAGGTGGGCGACATTTTAATTCTAAAATTTTTATTTGCAGTAATTTTTTATATGATCTTTCAATATTATTACAATCAAATTTTATAATCTAATTTAATAGCCTAAATTTTAGTATAGAAGTAATTAATATAACATCTTAATTATTGTTGCTTTATCAATCACAATATTTTTATATCACTTTTATATTTAAATTTATTTGAACCAAAAAATTATAATAAATAAAAACTTGGGGACCAAAATATTATATGCTTCATACTTTGAGGACCAAAAATGTAATTTACCCTGGTCAAAACCACATTGAATTAACACAACAGCTTAATAGCAGAAGAGGTTGAGATTACAAAAAAAAACCATAAACAAACCAACCTCCTAGTAAGCGCACAAATAAAAACGAAAAAAATAATAATTACAAAATAAATAAATTTTAAAATACATAAAAGAAAAAATAAAAATATAAGAATTTACAGAAAAAGAAAAAAAATTACGGAAAAATAAAACTACGGATAAAAAAAAAAAAAAAAAAATTTACTATACAATAACAATAACATAGAGTATAATGTTGAAAAACTTCTGCACAATTCATCATCTTTAGGGCAAAAGAATAAAAAAAATTTTATCAGTCCGAACCCTCTGCTTTTATCACTTTTTTAGACGTACAAATCTTTTTCCACAAAATATTTTGAAAAAAATTTCGAGATACATCTAACAGAAAAGAAATTCTTCATTGCTTTTTCACGATATATATACAAATTATTATACGAAAGTAGGGGCATAAACAACCCTTAAAAACAAGTTGAATAAATTGAGCCAAACTGGAAAGTTAATAACAAGTATTTTGATCATATTCCCATGAACTTGCGCAATTGTAAATCCCAGTGTTGCTTCGCCTGACGAACACGCTCGACTCTTTCGATCCGAACCCGCTTCTCCCAGTAATCAGAACAACTGTCAGATAGCAGAGCAAAAACAGTTTGAAAATTTTCTTAATTTTTTAACGATAAAACCGATCGATCAACTGTTCACGATTTCGTCAGCAAGAACTATACCTATGTCTTAGCAGAATGTGCAGCTCATCTAAGCGTACAGCGCTAGCGAACACTCCTTGCTGATACGATCGAGAAACATTAGTTTATCACGATAGTAAGATATATATATGTATTGATCTTTCGCCTACGCATTTTGTAGCACAAAAACATATTCACATGTATATGGCGTAGAAAAGTACTACGAAAGGTGTAGAACAACAAAAAGTCGATTGTTTCACCGAGTTTTCGAATCATCACATAACATGAAAATGTTAGTATGTTGTTCAGATGAATAAGATAAGATTGGCTCGAACGTACCTGTCGACATAACGGACATTTTGCTTTAGGATTTGCCGACTTCAGCCCATCGACGATCGTGACCGATGCAGCTGAGCAGCAACACATGTAGCAGAATATATGGCCGCAAGCAAGAGAAACTGGATCGAACACGGTATCCTGCAATTAAAGCTTCTAGCTAATTGCGACTTAATTGTGAGCTAAACACATATATAGAAACATAAAATACAAGCTCACCAAACAAATCGAGCAAGTCAAATTGATGTCAACCCTCATGGAATCGAAGAGGCTGCAGGAGAGCGTCGGCTTGTCGTCATCGAACATGAGGGCACAATCTGCGAACAGATCCATGGCTGCCTGGCTGGTTTTCTCGGTCTGTCGCAGATTGATGTAGAAGGCCATCAGCTCAAAGAGCCACGGAGATTGAAGGATCTCGATGTGCAGGCTCTGAGCTCGCGCTTTGAACGCCTGCCCCTTCTTCGAGTAGTGAACCTACAGATACATTTTTGATCGAATTGAATGATTTACGAACGACGATTGTAGGTACATTTTTCACCGACAAGTTATCTAAAAGGGGCACGACGAAACCTTGTCATACTTCTTCAGTATTTTCCTCATCGCGACGGCGTTTACGATAGCGTAAGTCACCAAGTCTTTGCCTTCTTTTATCAGAGCACCGCGATTCCTGCGAATCCTAAACAAGAACAGCAGAAGGTACTTCTTGAATCCAGATGCCAGATGAAAATTGAGCAATCTCTTCGCTCGCTTGTTAAAGCAGCCAACGACGGCCGACATCTCCTCCAGGAGGGAGGGAAAGAAAGACCCATCACACACTGCATGCATGCATTTGAACAATTAGTTAATTTCCAGTCAAAAAAAAACAGATGTAAAATGCTAGCTAGTATAACTCCTTTGATCTCTCTTTTGCGGCGAAAAGATTGTTTGATAATTGGTGAAAGTGCAGTACCTTCATTGATAACAAGATGATCTGCAATTGAATTATGGAAAATAATTACATTGCTCACAGATAGCATGTGAATACAAGTAGGAAATACAATCATGTGAATGGTGTCGTGATCGTGATCGACGCGGCGGTTAAATACTGCGAGAGAGAGCCCGGTAAAAACGAAAAAATGTTCAGTATTGGTCGCGGAGTTTAATGAAATGCAGAGCTTATCTGTGCTTTTTTCTGCACCAATTGATATAATTGATCATTGCAATTTGCAATTTTTTCCATTCATAACACGGAGAAAATTGCACCCATTTCTCCATCACCAGATATTTTTTTTCAAACAAAAAATCATTCTAAAAAAAAAAAAAAAAAAGAAACAAAATCACATCAAAATTCAACCCCAGAAGAGATCTAAAATCCCCTTTGAAAACAAAGAAACCATTCTAAATTATTTTAACCAAAATAGTTCATAAATAACCTTATCATATATTCATAATAAAGAGAGATCAAAGATGACTTAGAACTGATTCAGATACCATGTTATTTTTGATACAACAGATGGTAAGGAATGGTGCAGAAATTGTAACATGGACATAGGAATATTTGGTAACAGTGAGAGAAGAGGATAAAGATATATACTCCAAAATTGATCTGACAAGAAAAGAAAGAATAACAGTACCTTGACAATGCCCACTTCTGCATCTACTCTCCACAGAAAAAGTCCCATCCAAGCAATTATTATTCCCCTCCTCTCCCTCCTCACTTTCCTTTTGATGGTTTCCTTGGAACTCTCTCCTGCACCTCTTGAGCATCTTCTTAAGCTTCTTCAATCCCACAGTTGGGAGCTGCTGCTCCTCTTTCCCCTTCATGTATTCCTCATACTTCTTTGCAAACTTCATCTCTCTAGCTGCATGAACCACCCAATTATAAAGATTCCAATTTTGAGAAGCAAAAAATTGGAGAATTTACCCAGTTCACCTAAAACACCTGAGAATCTATGTGCCAACAAATGAATATCTTCTATATATAATGGGTAAAATTGCATAGAGACCCTTTGAAACTATACTTCATATATATATATATAGAGAGAGAGAGAGAGAGAGAGAGAGAGAGAGAGAGAGAGAGAGAGAGTTGCACAACTCTATACACAGAGAGAGAGAACCAGGCTTCTAACAAATTATTTTTGATGCTAAAATTTCTGAATTGAAAATTGACTTCATTAAATATAATTTAAAATATTTTTTAAAAAAATATAAATTTTATATTTATTATTTATTTAGTGATTAAAAAAATTTAAAATTAATAATTTTAATGACAGTAATAAATCGTTTGTATATTTAATAGTATAGAATTTTTAAATTACGTAAAATTTTTATAAAATTTACTTTATACTCTCTCCCTATATTTATAGACACACAAACATACAGAAATCAATAAAATTTTTTTATATTATATGATAAACTAAATTACACCCTTGGCTCTCAAGCTAAGAAACGCGTGATACGTCGGTTCTTAAATTTAATTTGTTGTAATTTTTTTGTCGAACTTTCTAGATTGATGCAATCAAATTTTTTGATTTACTATAGTTGACTAAATAATAATAAATACAGTGGTATTATAGTCGATAATATAAAAATTGATAATATATAATATTACTGTCATATTAGTGGTACACTATTATTCATCTAATTAAATTATATTATAAAAATTAATTATAATAATTTAAAATATTTTTTTTTGCTAAAAGTTATAATATATTAAATTTTGAGGGCCAAAGTGTCACGTACCACTTAGTTTGAGGACAAAAGGTGCAATTTAGCCCATAGAATATATTAAAGGAAAATGCTAGTGCTCATAAAAGCAATATTAAAAAGGAGTTCCTATGGACAATTATTTTAGTTTAGAGGACCCATAGCAATACTCTTTAGCTTTATTCAATTATTTACTTTTTTAATAAATCATTTTAAACTTAAAAAGTTTTTTAAAATTGAATGTACTGTAGATATTAATTATTAACAATTAACAAAGAGTTGAAAAATAAATTCAAAACATTTTAAATTTCGTATAATTATTGTCAAAAAAAAAAAAAAAAAAAAAAAAAAAAACCTAGCTCAACAATATTAAATTTTGTAATTAAGGGGGTCATTGTACATTTTTCACTTTGTTTTCTTTGAAAAATGATATCTGTACACCCATAAAAAATTATGAGGTGTACATTTTATATCTATTTATTTAATTTAATAATTAAGATATAATTATTAGTCAATTGATGTGATTAGTAAAAAAATTTTATTTATTAAGTAGACGAGGTGTAAAATATTTAAAGATTAATTTTATATAATTTTTATAAACATATCGAATATCAGATATATTCTTACAAAGTTTAATTTTTTATATGTATTCTTTTAAAGTTCTAAGTTGTTCGTATAAGTCTCTCTGATTTGTTATCGCTTATTATTTATTTTTAACAAAAGATAAATAAAATATTAATTTTGTCCTAACAAATATATTTTTTAAAAAATTTCAATTGTTAAAAAATATATTTACGGTTAAGTATAATATCTAAAAATATAAAAAAGTAAATTTATCTTACTCACTAATTAAGATTAAGTATTTAATTTATGGTTAATTATATTTTTCTAAAAGATGTTGACGATTGGAATATATATGAGCAACTTAGAATTTTTAAAGGAATAAATAAGAAAAATTAAACTTTATACGAATATATTTTCAATTTGATATATTTAAAATAATATGTATAAAATTAATTTAATATATAATTTGAGCTATGCTACCCACACACCCATCCAAGGGAAGCGTACTTCACTTGTCATTTTAAAATTCACTCTACTTCAGAATAAATGGGATAAAAAATATACACCATTTTTCGGATGTATTAATAAAATTTTCTATATAATTTGTCTTGGGTGTACAAAACATAAACCATATTTCGAGTGTATTAATAGAATTTTTTATATAATTTTTTTGGGTGTACAAATAAGATTGCTATTTTTTTTTTTGCTCAAGAGTTCTAATGAAGCACGTGATCTGATGATCAGGACGTGAAAGTCGAACTGTAACAACTCGACTCATTAGTAATAATAATTTATTAGATTTAAATCACTGTCTAAAATTTTATTAATAGTGTCCAATCCTATTTTCATCTGATATGAAATTATTAGAGTGTCACATAGACTCACCTCGTTTGGGCTTGACGTTCTCGACAGCCTAATCCAAACACACACATAATCCAAGATCATCACGTGATGTGAAATTTATCTCACTAGTCCAGTCATTTAGATTTAGGTTCAGTCGAAATTCGTCACACACTTTCGGCCTAACGTTTTCGTCAATCCAAAATTACCAAGCGATCTGAGACTTGTCTCGCTAGTTCTGTCATTTAGATCCAGATTCAGTCGAGACTCGTCACAAACTTTCGACTGATGATTGACTTTGATATCAAATGTAACAATGCGATTTATTAACAATAATAACTCGTTGAATTCAAACTATAACAAAAAATATTTAAGTTCGATTATTATTATTAGTATTCATATATCTTATATCACTAATAAGATATATGATATCAGATTCAGTCGAGACTCGTCATAAACTTTCGACTGATGATTGATTTTGATATCAAATGTAACAATCCGACTTATTAGCGATAATAACTCGTTGAATTCAAACTATAACCAAAAAAATTTAAGTCCGAATACTATTATTAGTATTCATATATCTTATATCGCTAATAAGATATATGATATCAGATTCAGTCGAGATTCGTCATAAACTTTCGACTGATGATTGACTTTAATATCAAGTGTAACAATCCGACTTATTAGCGATAATAACTTGTTGAATTCAAATTATAACTAAAAAAATTTAAATTCGATTATTATTATTATTATTATTAGTATTCATATATCATATATATTTAATTATAATTTAATTTTTATCAGATATAAAATTATTAAAATATTACATAGGATCGGACGGTGGAGAAGTCGAAATGAGATAACGGGCGAGTCAAAAGCAACATTTTTTTAATCATTTTTGAATAAAATCAATTTTTAAATTTCAACGGTCCGTATCATTGGGTCGTCGATTTTGCACCGTTGGATGTTGGTCGTCGTAAAAAAAAATGACGTGTAACGTGGTGAGGAGAGACGGGTTCGAAAAGTGAGTTGTTACTTGTCACGTACAAACACGTGACCTTACGTGGTAAAGTACGTTTTAATAATATTTGACTTTTAATACGTGGAAATGTGATAAATTTTTTATTTTCATTTAATATTTTTGATTCTTAACCTACGAATTATCAATAAATTTATAAATATAAATATATTTTTTTTATTTAAAATATTATGAATAAAATTAATAGATACTCATTTACTTATAATTATTTTGGACAATCCGTAGTAGGTACTCATGAGTACCCGCATATATTTTTTAAATTTAAAAAATATATTAGTTTTATTTATATATTTTTAAAATTTTATTCTAACTTTAATTTAGCTTTATATTTTTTTTATTGTGACAATCTCTCGTAATGTGTTATTCTTCTCGCCGAATAATTCTATCAAATATATTTTATAAATCATATTATGTTTTTAAAAATTATGTATTTTATATTTAAAATATATATAGAAGTCAAAATAAAAAATTTTAAAAATTTTACAAATAACTCGTATATCTGCTCGCCGATGGATAGAAATTAAAATATTAGTTATCCAAAAAAATTACGAATAAATTTTATTTATATCGATCCGTAGATATAATAATTTATTCGATCTACAAGCACATCATCTATATATATATATTTATTATGAATTGAAAAGTACTGTTAATTAGATTGAAATTGTTTCCCATAAAAATTTATTTATTATTTGATGTTTATTTTTGTGATTGTGAGGCTGAGCTTTTTTTTTCTTTTAAATTTATTAATTATTTGATAAAAAATTAATAATATAAATATTAAAGTTTCACGTCGCTAGTATTTTATTATTATTTATTAAATTTTTTTTATTGTAATCAACTTCAACCCATTATAGCGAAAGTCAATTTATGATATCTCTAAAATTATTTGATAGAAAGTCAATAATATACAAACTAAAGTTTCAGTAACGACTTCCGCCCATTTCGACTGAGGGAAATCAATTTTATTTTTGATATCTCTAAGATTTGAAATATTTTTTTATATATAATTAAAAATTAATTTTATATAATTTTTTGTAAATATATCGAATAGTAATAAATATATTTCTATAAAGTTTAACTTTTTCATATTTATTCTTCTAAAAATTTTAAATT
Source organism: Tillandsia fasciculata (assembly GCA_029168755.2). Taxonomy (NCBI): domain Eukaryota; kingdom Viridiplantae; phylum Streptophyta; class Magnoliopsida; order Poales; family Bromeliaceae; genus Tillandsia; species Tillandsia fasciculata. The sequence continues at coordinate 12,800,403 of CM054951.1, forward strand.
GTTTATATATATTTTTCTGATTTATTACCGCTAGATCACTGTTTATTTTTTTAACAGATAGTGAAATATTAATTTTATTCTTACAAATGTATTCCTCCAAAAGCGAAATTCTTAGAATCAGTACAAAAATGTCCATTTTTTAGAATATATGTGAAATATTAGTTTCACAATTTCAAATATGTCCCTCCAAAAATTTTAACTATTAAAATAATATAAAAATACTTGAAAAGGTGAAAAGGTAAATTTACCTCACTAACTAATCAAGGTTCACTATTTAATTTATGGTTAATTATATTTTTCTAACGGAGATTGACGGTAGGTACATATATAAACAACTTTGAACTTCTGAAAGGATAAATTTGAAAAGTTAAACTTTGTAGTGATATATCTGCTATTTGATAAGTTTACAGAGAGTCGTATGAAATTAACCCCAAAAAAATAAAAATTCAATCCCCCATTAATCTCCACCTCTTCTCTCTCATTTTTCCTTTTTTATCTTTTGATCTTAAATGATTCGAGACTGAAAAATTTAATGTTCGAAACTAGCATGAGGAAAAGAGAAAGAGAAAGAGAAAGAGAGGAATAGGAAGAGAGAAAGAGAAAGAGAGAGAGATAATGAGTTATAATATAAAAAGTGCTATGATCCACCTTAATAAGTTATAATGCAAAAAGGATAAAAAGATAAATTGACTTTATTCACTAACTAAAGTTAAGTATTTAATCTATGATTAATCAAAATTTTCTAACAGGCATAGACGGTAGGTATATATATGAACAACGTTGGATTTTTTAATACATAAATATGAAAAGTTAAATTTTGTAGGAATATATTTATTATTCGATATATTTTTAAGAATATGTATGCAATTAAACCATAAATATAATAGAACTAAACCTTTTAATCCGAATATAGTATTTTTAGCGGTGCTTAAGCTAGAGTAGCCCTAGGATGGATGACCTTCTAGGAAGTGGGGCATTACAGTCGGTATCAAAGCTGATCCATCAGTCGAAAATGTGATATGAGTCTTGACTGAGTCAGTCATATAGCGGATAGAGCGCGAGTATGCTTAAATCTAAATGGTGCCTGCGAGTGTGAATGAATCTAAAGAAGAGAGAAATGTAAAATCCTTAGAAATTACTTGCAAGTGCGCTTGAACCTGTCCCTAAAAGTTGAAATAGTTATATATATAAAATATAATAAGACTAAATCTCTTAATATGATATAAAATTTTAGCCGGCGATAAAATTCAAGAGGTTAATAGAGTTAAGCATGTTATATCTACAATAATTTTGAATGAATGACTCCTTGAGAAGTGACATGCTATACAATTACGCTATTTCGAAAATTGAGTTTCAGCCGAAATTATAATGAATTTAGTTATTAGTGTGTTAACATATTAGTAGGCAATATGATGTAAATTTTTTTGATTAATTTATTCATTCAATTTTGTAGTACATATAAGTATATTTATTATATACTAATTAATACTGAATAAGGTCAATATTACTTTTTTTTTTTTTTTTTTTTTTTTTTTTTTTTTTTTTTTTAAGATTTAAAGATGATTTCTACTTAGATGATGTTGCATGCAGGAAAGAAAAAGAAAAAAACTTATCTTCTTAATTTTCTCACCACTTCTGAACAGAAAAATATTAATTAAATTATTTATTTATTTACTTACTTATTTCTCATGCTTTAATTTAAATGAAAAAAAAAATTATCTCAGAGTTTTTATTTTTTTCCTCTAATTATCTTTTCATCCAAATAGTTATGTTCATATTTCATTTTTTTTTTTTAGAATTTAAAATAAAGAGAATAAAGATTAAATAAGGGGGTCACTCCAGCTGTTGAGCAAAATCTAATAAATAGATTAATTGAATTTAGTCACTATTTACAAATTAAATTTGACCAAGTTCAATGAATCTAATTTTTTATTGTTTTTTTTTTTGCTAATTATAATAAAAAACATAATTAATTAATTATATATATATATGGATAATTGCCTGTGTACCCCTGAAATATGAAAAAATATCTGATTTACCCTTCTTATTTTTTTTTTCCAATATACCCCTCATACGTTCCACCGTTATTAAAAATGCCCCTACCGTTTCCCTTTGTTAAGTTAACTAGGGTTAAACTAGAGTTAAATAATAATCGGAGTTGAAAACTATCAGATATACCTATTTTGCCCCGGTTTAGGGTTTAGGGTTTAGGGTTTAGGGTTTAGGATTTTTTAGGGTTTTAGGGTTTAGGGTTTAGGGTTTTAGGGTTTAGGGTTTTTTAGGGTTCTAGGGTTTAGGGTTTAGGGTTTTAGGGTTTAGGGTTTAGGATTTTTTAGGGTTTTAGGGTTTAGGGGTTTAGGGTTTTAGGGTTTTAGGGTTTAGGGTATATTTGAAAGGGCAAAATAGTAATTACACACCGATAACGACAGTTTCAAACGGTATACTAACAGAGTTTAACTTCAGGGGTATTTTGGAAAGAAATTGGAACGTAAGAAGGGTAGTTTTAATATTAGCCTTCTAAGAGGGGTAAATCTGAAAATAGGAAAATTTTTAGGGGTACGTAGAAAATTGCCCCATATATATATATATTTGGACTTTCTAAATTGGAAAAATTGAAAATAGATACTACTATTTAGCCTATTTCCAATTTGGGACCCTATGGTTTACAGTATTTTACTTTGATACTGAACTTTTATTTTTATCTCGCAATTAAATATCTGTCACTAAATAAGTACTAAATTAATATATTTTACAAATCACTGAATGACTGTATAAAAATATAAGTTATTTGTAAAATACTACAATTCGCCCCTCGACTTAACCATGAAATAAAATTAAAACTACAAAATAAAAAAATAAAATATTTCAAGCTACATAAATAAAATTAAAACTGCGGGACAAATTGACATTTTTTCTCTTCTAAATTCCTTTTCTGTGGCCATTTAGCACCAAGACAGTTTGAGAAAAAAATTTTAAATTGGGGTTCTTTTTAAAAATGACCTTCTAAAATTTTATATTTTTGAAAATAGCCCTACAAAATTTATAATTACAAAAATGGCCCTATAAGTGCCAACTGGGCGCCACGTGTACGCGCCACGTCAGCAGGGGAGGACTCGGATTGAGTTAAACACACACTTTAAACATGCATGTCTAAACATGCATGTTGAAAGTGCGTGTTTAAACAAGCACTCTCAACATGCGTGTTTAGACACGCAATTTGAACATGCGTGTTTAGACACGGCGGATGGAGAGATCGAGGTAAGCGTCCCACTTTGCATCAAATTTTTATCAAATTTATCTTAATCTTTTTATCAAATCTTATTATCTTAAACTAAACTTATCTTTTAAAATCTTAATCTTATTATCAAATTTTTAAATATTTATGATTTAAGTCAGTTAAATACACTTTATATATTCTTCTAAAACTATAATAAATTTATTAAAATAAATAATTATTTTAAATTTTAAAGTTAAAAAGTTGTCTACCCACTGAGCATGCGTGTCTCAACACACGTGGCGCCTAGTTGGCAGGTATAGAATTTTTTTTACAAATATAAATTTTGTAGGATTATTTTGAAAAATATAAATTTTTAGAGCGCCATTTTTAAAAATAACCCTTTAAATTGTTGTGTTTAGTTATTATTGTTACTATTATTATCATTAATGCTTCTCTCTCTTTTGACTTCTAATTGAAGTGTAGTTGTAAAATTCCAAATTGTTTATAAGCATGTGTTATTATGTGCATTAATTAAGATATATTAAAAAAGTTACTAGTGGCCAATAAATTTATTTAAATTAGTTGCACCCATTTTTTTAATCAAATTTATGATTTTTAGTATTTATTTTAATCAAGTTCTGGTACTAGAAACTGAGGTTAGTGTCAAGTCAACAACTAATTAAACTTACCATGTAGTAATTTTCGTTAGAACTAAAAAAGTATTATTAATAATTGAAAACTTAATTAAAATAAATACTCAAATATTAACAGTAATTTACAATTTTCTTTTATAGGTGTTAGGATCTAATTACTATCTAAGATCTTTATAGTGTTAAATTATATGAAATAATTATTATTTTTTAAAAATTTAAGCTAATAGAGAATTGTATTTTTAATATTTTATATTTAACAATTTTTTTTTTATGGGCTGAAGACTCTTTGATAAATTTATAAGGTGAATTTAAATTAATTATATTAAAAGCTTGATGTGGTTCAAATTAAGTTTTTTTTTAAAAAATTATATAAAATAATAAATATTTTTTTTTTCAAAAAATAAGGTTAAGATATTTAAAATAATTAATTTTTTTTAATATTAAATTATATAAAATAATTAATTAAAAAAATAAATTAAAATATTTTTAATATTTTATATTTAACAACTAGGGCCTATAAAGGAACATCATCACCTAGTAATTATTGAGACCAACCTTTTTTTAAAGAATAAAGTGGCTTTTCTTTAGAGCCATTATCTAGAATAGATAGTGGCTTCTTTTTGGACTCACAATTCTTTTTCTTTATCATCAATAAAATTATTTAGTTACTATCAAAGATTCTATTTTATCATCAATTTAGTTACTATTTATTTTTTTTTCTTATATATATATATATATATATATATATATATATATATATTGGAATACTATCGATAGCACCAAGCTATTGGTACTATCAAATTTTTAGCTTTTAAATTAAAGGATGTGTGGTTAAGATAATAATGGTCCCCTAGGGTTTACTAGGTGGTTGGTTGAATAGTAAAAATCTTAGAGAATCACTATAATTTCAACCGCATATTTTTTCATCCAACGGTTGAAAGTACCAATTACTTGGTGCTATCGATAGTATTCTAGCGGAACTCTCTCTCTCTCTCTCTCTCTCTCTCTCTCTCTCTCTATATATATATATATATATATATATATATATATATATATATATATATGAGTTCGGCTATTATATTTGCACAAGTAGCGCGTAATTAGTGTTTGCAAATTTTTTATCATTAGATCTATTCATTTTACTAATTTTATCTTTTAGATCATTCTATTTCACCAACTACTTACTTAGTTTAACGGGGTCACTATCATCATAACCATACATCTTTTTATTTAAGAGCTAAAAATTTATAAATATCAATAACTTAATATTTTTAAAAGCATAAAAACTCAATTCATAAGATTTGGTTAAGTGATCCACAAGCACTTGCTAGCTATTTCTTTTTTAAAGTTGCCCAACAACAAAATTATTAATGCCGACAATTACTTATTTAGAAAAATAATATAGGTCTGTTTGAAATTAAAGATATTATGCGTTATATATATATATATATATATATATATATATATATATATATATATATATATATAGTAAAAAAGTGTGATTAAATATGTTTTGTTGTGTTCTCTAATAAGTCTTTATTCGTCATGTAGACCGGCAAATTTTTTTTTGATTTTTTATGACCGCTTAATCCAATATATATTTTCAAAACATACAAGATTTGTAAAAAAAAATATTAATATTTAGTCAAAATTTTACAAAAATAAGAGAGGGGGAGAGAGAGTAATTAGGGTAGAATTTGATTGATTTGATCTTGTAGGCCAGCAAATATGGCCCAATAACTTAAATTCTATATATATATATACTTAAAATATATAATATATATTATTATACATAATTATTTATATTTATAAATATTTTTTATATATATATTTGAGCTTTTCCACTATAATTCAAGCGAGTCTAATAATACTTAAGCTCAATTTGAAATATTTTCATTTTTTATTTTTTATTCAAACTCGACTTATTTAATTTCGAATCGAGCTTGAATGAACTGAATACCAAGACAGACGCAAGACAAACACGAACCAGCTTGCTCATTTGCCTGCCCTATTATCTACATGGCCTTTTTCTCTTTCTCTCTCTTTCTTTTTCTCTCTTTCTCTCACCTACATATCTTGTTCCTATATACTCTACCTCTCCGTTCTCTTTCTCTCTCCTTTCAATTATTATCTATAATCTACATCTTCTCTCTCTTTCCAATTATTATACTCTCTCAATCTCTTTCTCTCTCACACACATATCTAATGAGATCTTTTCATATCTTATAAAATTCTCATCTCTCTTTTTCTTTCTTTCTCTCTCTCTTTCTCTCTCTCTCTCTTTACGGGCTTCTCTTTGTTTTCCACACACTCTCTCTCCATACATAATATAAATCTATATCTACTCAATTACAATTATTATTGTCACGTCCTGAATCGAAACTGCGATCCGGACTCATCAACAAATCCTCCATCTATACGAAAAGCCCCGCATAGACGAAACATCTAACCTGCAAAGTCAAATCTATAGCTAAATATGCATTAGAGCAGTAAAGAAAAGTAACTAAAGATAACCAACAATTGAACATCTGCCAAATATACAAAATTCAACTTCCAAAAAAATAAATACAATAAAAAGTCTCAGACTGTCCAGTACAAATACATCAGTTTACAGAGATACCATTATGTCTCTCCAAAATATAGGGAATGGAACTACTCCGCCACACCCTTACCATTATGTCTCTCCAAACGAGCTGAAACTGGAACAGGTACCTCGGAAACAACAACACCGCAGCGGGTGTGAGAATTACATCCAACATTAGTTCTCAGTGGGTACCGTCTCCAAGACCAATGGTCTGCCCACTAAGTTTACTAGAAGCATAAGATAACAATATGGTAAAGGTGGAAATAAAAGCTGGAAATAACTCTACAGCTATCATGCCTCTATCTATCATGCTCAAAAGGGTGATATTGATGATAAGTATGCATCTACTCGATATGCTCAATTAACCCAATCATCCTGACTGCCGCATAGGGTCCAGTCAAACCTGCGCCCACCTACTACCACACATCCACAAGAGGACGGGATTTACGTAGGGCATCCTACACGGACTGCATCGACAAGTCGCGATAGCAAAGTAACAGGCCCAGCTCCGGAGCGGCACTCGAGGAGAGCGACCTCACCGAGGAAAGTATTCGCGCATCTCTGTCGAGCTCAATATTGCTCCTGCAGGCTATAGTCCAAATCCACTATCAATCAGATCGACAATAACATCGATCCATCACTAACAATAACAGTCGAAAACTCCATGGCTTGGGATCATCGTCTACCTACGGCTCCCTAACTCTAGTACTGAACTGACCTCAACTACCAGACTCTACTCGGCCCCCAGGCACGAGCGTAACATGCACGCTACACTATCCCGACCACTCGGCCCATTACCCGGGCGAGGAGAAACATTATGTCCAGGAAAGTAGTAAAAGTGTGTAGAGATGTCTAAATACAACAACTAGCCCAAATAGGAGTTTTCTACTAGTTTGGTTAAAATCATGCAACACATGACGGGGTGCTAGTCAAAGTTCCACAATTCTCTCAAAATCATGATACAATAATAATAGCACCTATACTAGCATGCTGAGTCCTATCATACTAAAATTAATAGAAAATATGCGATTTTGGAGGAAAACAAATCCACCTGGATGCGCGCGTCGGTCGGGAGTCCAAATGAGCTGAAACTGGACGTGCACGATCCTCAGGTTCCCACAGTTCCAACGAACCAGAAAACACCCGAAAACTTCTCCCGGTCACTGAGATACAAGCCAAACACCGTGGTAAGCCCAAATCACCCAAAACAGTAACATCGCCGCAAGTCTGTCCACAAAATAGTAAAATATCTCCTGTGAGATGCCCTCCAAAAATTCCAAAAAAAATATGACTACGATTCTCGCGAAGTGTAGATAGAAATCGAGTCCTTAAACACCAAATTCAGCCACCGTAGGCCGAGAAAAAGCAAGATTACTCCTCCGTTGTCCAGAAAAATACCGTAGAAAAAGAGGGTCTGAAGAAGCTTCGAAAAACTCCAAAAAAACTCAAAACGGAGAAGAATGGTAAATACAGAAATCGAAGGCCTACCTCTTGTGGAAACGTTGGCGCAAAAATTGGTAAAAAACTCTAAGAACTCAGCTCAGGGGAGCCCACGGACGAAACGTCGACGAAAAAGATCGGTATCGAAGAAGTGTCGAAGCTCGCGAAGTCGGGGAGGAAAATATGAAGCAGTTTCTAAAAATCCTACGGAATGCCAAAACGCGAAGAAAACCCGATGAAGAAACTCTTTGTCAAAAATGACCCCAAAAACAATTCGAAAATCCCTCAAAAAAAGTCCAAGAGGACTATTTATAGCCCAAACCCAAAAAAAAAGCTCTCTTGGATTCGGGCACCCAAAATCCACAATAGCGCGCCCGAATCCACGTGGCGGCCATTCGCGTCCTCTCTGCGCAGCACTCGGAAGCACCGGATCGCGCCATGTGTCCTGCGCCCGTGCTCCGCGCACACGCGGCAGCTGGCGCCCGCCAACTGCATCGCGCCACGTGGCAGCTGGGAGCACGCGGGGTGCACGCGCCGCGCGACGCGTCGGGTCTTCCGCGCTCGCCGCCCAACCAATGGCGGGCCGCCATGTGGCCTGCCCGCGGAGATTGCGGCGCATGGGGTTCGCCCAATCGCGCCGTGCCTCGTGGCGGTGCCCGCGTTCGCTGGTCCCGGTACACGCGCCTTAGGCCATGGACCGGCCTGCTACCAAATTAGGCCCAACAGGCCCATTTAGCTTGAAAATATCGATTTTGACCGTTTTCGCGCGCTTTTTGATGTCCGTTTGACGCATAACGTATTCGATACACCAAAAATAAGTATTTTCTCACCGCCAACCACACAGTCAAGTCACCCGGGGCCCAGGACACCACAATTATACTCATCTCTTCCCTCCCACAGTCTTACTCTATCTCCCTACCTTGCCCAAATCTTATCTATTTTTTTTTTTTTTCAAATCTTTATCATTAATCCTACTTTTTCTATTCCAGAATAACTCTCATTCTCATTCTCTTTCTCCTTTTCTTTCTCTCTCTCACTCGCGCTGGAAACAGCCGTGATAATCTCTATAAATCTTGAAAGTTGCGTCCCCTACACCACCTCACCCTCTGCAGCATAAAGATCGAGGCAATAAAAAGAACGATCAAGGGCTCAGGTGGCCGATCTCTTTATGTCGCTAGGGTTTCTTTGGACACTCACGGGGATGAGCGCGGGGATCAAGAGGGTGCAGCGCGAACTCGATAGGATGGACCTGTGAGGGGGTGCCGTACGTCGAGCTGCGAGAGAGTGCCGTTGAGGGTGGATCGTGGCGAGGGCGGTGGCGCAGTCGATCACAGCAGAGTCGCCAAGCAGCGCCGGGACTCAGAGCGGCTCCGATTCGTCAGTGGAGTTCAACACATCTCTCAATTTAAGATGGAATATATATATATATATTTTTTTTTTTTTTTGAATAAATGTATAAACTATAATGTACTATTTTTTAGAACCACAATCTCCTATATTTTTTTTAGTACAATTTTATTAGTTTTTCTTTGCTGTTGTACTTAGATTTATAATGTATATAATAAAAGCTACTATAATTTTTTAAATATAATTTTTTTAATAATTCTGAATTGTCTAAAATAATATCTATCAATTGTAAATCGCCAACATTACACGAGTAAAAAATTAATTTGTATAAAGAAGTTGTTTGTAAAATATAATAAGCAAAGAATAATAATTAAAAATAAAAATTTATAAACTGTCCCTAGTGGAAGTGGCAAAAGATTTGATAGTTGATATTCGATATCTGAATTCGACTTAGTTGCTTTATATTTTTAGCTAAATTTATTTCAAAAATAAACAAAACAGATAATCTCTCCAAAAAAAAAAAAAAAAAAAAAAAAAATCCTTTCATTTATCACATCGCTTGGGCTAGTCTTCCTATTCCAAACCACCATACTTCAAAATAAAAATCTATTTTATTAAATATATATTTTTTATATTCAAAAACTTTGTATACAAAAAAATTATAAAATTTAAATTTAAACTTTTTATTATTAAAAAATTTGGTGTGGAGTGCATGAGTAACGATGCAAACGGGACGGATCTTGGGACGGGAGCCGAGCCCTGCCTCCCGCCGCGGTTATCAAAATACTATCTCGTCTTCTGTTTCGAATTTGTGACGGATCAAAAAACTTATTTCATAATCTGTTTCGTCTCATAATCTGCCGACGCTCAGAATTCCTCCCACCAATTAATATTTTTTTTACAAATCATAATATTAATTAATTAATATTTTGTAATAAACGATATATGTATATCAAAAATATCAATTAAAATTAGTAATAATATTTTAAAATTTTAAATACATATATATTAAACAAAAAATATTACTAAAATTCCAACACTAATTTATTTATAGTTACTTTTTTATAAATATATTATTTTTAAAAAAACATAAACAGGTTTTGGGACGGACTTAGAGCGGGTCAAGATTTTTGCTTTTTTTTTTTTTTTTGCTCCGAATCTTTTTGATCATAAAATTTATTTCTTTTTTATTCTGAATTTGTTTATTTTTTTTTATTTACTATTTCATTCTGAGTGAGAGCATTTCTAAAATTTTTAAGTTTGAGAATGAATATTTGAGCTTCCAACTTTTGAAGTTCATCCATCCGCGCACTATATATATAAATTTATATATCTTATATCTACTTATGCTTATAATTAATTTAAACTTTTAAATTTTAAATATAGAAAAAGTAAAACTTAATAGATGATAAAATTTAAATAAATATAAGATGAGAGATTAAAGATGAATAAATATGTTGTGGATGAATAGAGAGATGCCTCAGTTGTAATAAATGTATTTTTTTCTTCTACTGATAGGGATTTTTTTTTAAAAAAAAAAAAAAAATCTAAATTACACCTTTTGTTCTCAAGTGATACTTTTGTCTTTAAATTTTATCTCATAATTAATAATTTTTGATCAAAAAATTTAAAATTATTATAATCAAATTCCAAAATCTAGTTTAGCTGAATAAATACGAATACCTTGATAATATAAAAGTAAAATAGTATTATTATGATTAATTATGCAACAATAATTAAAATATATCACAATACTTTCACAACAGGACACATCAAAATTTGATAAACTAAATTGGATGTAGGATTTGGTTACAATAGTTTGAAAAGTTTACTATAATTTGAAGTTAAAGGACCAAAGCGTCATATGTCTTATAGTTTAAGGATCGAAAGTATAATTTAGCCAATAAAAAACTTTGAACAAGAGTTTTATTATTTTATATACCCCTTTGTACCCGAACCAAACAATACCTAACAGAGAAGTAAAATGAACATTGGTTTCGTAACAATGACGCGACATATGGAACGGTCCCTAACACTCGGTTACCCAAATCGAACGGTCGATCCTAAACCCGCATAGAAATATTCATGCAATCATCCTCACCAACCTTTTTCACACATAATTCCTAAACATACGCTCCTCTCTCTCTCTCTCTCTCTCTCTCTCGTCTCTGTCTCTCTCTCTCTATATAATATATACACACACTTGCCCCTCTCTCTCTCTCTCTCTCTCTATATATACACACACACTTGTCCTAAAGAGAAGGTGCATTTCGTGTCTCGAGATTCGCGACCTCTTCGATCCCGATCGCGATAATGGCGGCAGCGGCGGCGGCAGCGACTGCGGCGGAGGCGCCGGCGGTGGAGGAGACGACGACGACGAGGACGGCGACGGTGATGGTGGTGGGGATCGACGATAGCGAGCACAGCTACAACGCTCTCGGATGGACCCTCCGCCGCTTCTTCGGCGGCGGAGCCGCCGCGTCAGGGTTCGATCTCGTTGTCGTTCACGCCAAGCCCTCGCCCGCCTCCGTTGTCAACCTCGCCGGTCCCGGTAACCTTTTCGATCTCATTAGGGGTCAGGTTAGGGTTAGGGTTAGGGTTAGGGCTAGGGTTAGGGTTAGGGTTTCTTCATGAGTAATGAGGTTACGCGTGATTAAATTGGGTGGTAATTGCGGGAGTGCAGCGGCTCCGGATGTGTTGCCATATGTGGAGTCGGATCTGAGGGCGATTGCAGCGAATGTCGTGGCGAAGGCGAGGGAGCTCTGCGCCGCCAATTCGGTAATTGATCCTGTTTTCTCGTTATTTGTTTTGATGTTGATATAAAAGGACATTACTTTAGGTTTTAGATTGGTAAATTGTTGGCATATTAAGGTGTTTAAAGAGATTTTAGGTGTCGAATTTGAGTTAGATCTTGTTGTGAGAGGGGTTTTTCTTTTAGTTTTAGGTTTTGAACATGAACTTAAGGTCTAACTTGCACTTTGATCCCTGTGCTTTTAATTGGACATTCAAGATGCCCATGTATTTGGAAATGTTTCACTTTAGTCCTTTTTGCAGACTACTATTAGATAAAACGTTATTTCCTCACCTTTTTCTGCATCATACTTCCAAAGCGACCATACAATATTTAAGTAAGAAAAGGTTACAACCTGATGGATGATAGTAATTGATATGAGGGTTAATTTTATACAGATCTCTGTAAACATATCGAATAGCAGATATATTCCTACAAAGTTTAACTTTTTATATTTATTCCTTCAAAAGTCCTAAGTTTTTTATATATATTTCTTTGATTTGTTACCGTTTTAAAAAATATGCCTATGGTTATGTATAAAATCTGAAAGGATAAAAAGGTAAATTTATCTCATTCACTAATCAAAATTAAATATTTAACTTATGATTAACTATATTTTTCTATCGGACGTTGACGATAGGGACATATATGACCAACTTAGGACTTTTGAAGGGATAAATATGAAAAGTTGAACATTGTTGGGATATATCTGCTATTCGATATATTTACAGAAAGCTGTATGAAATTAACTCATATGAGATGGGACCAAGGGTCGATAGATGCACGGTGCCCAAATTTATGTATGCACCGGGTGCATGCAATGCTTTTTTTTTTCCCTGATAGTAAAGAGGATGAGGGGTGTTGAAAGTTTAAGTTATAGTTTGCTTACCAAAAGCTGCAACTCAATTAAAAGTGTGGCGACCTATGGTGCAATTTACCCTAAAAGAATATACAGGTTCTTGGGTGTTTGGCAAGCAAGAAAATCTGGAGTTCTCGCCGAAGCAAAAAAAAACGAAGAGAGAAACTAAAATAAGCTTCTCGTTCCCAAAATCAGAAGCCTGTGAACTGCTTATACAAGCTACTAGAGGACTTTCAGGGAAAAAAAAAATTTATTTGGGCTGCTTCTTACAGATCTACTTAAGATGAACTTTGCAGAAGGCCAAAAGCTTCACGGGGCCAATAGGCCCATGAGATCTTACTACCTTCTACAATCTTAAGATTTAGGAGAATTTTGTTGTGGCCTGTGGCAGCAATAGATTCTGATTTCAAATGCAAAATAGGTTCAGTCGCGGAACAACATGGGGATAACCCAATTTAATCCTCTTTGATGGTTTCTTAGAGTGTAAGTTTAGGGCAATACATAAGATGTACTGGTGCAAACTTTGAACAGAGAAGATAACTTTAAAACTGGGAGAACTGAGTGTACACGAGCCACAGGAAAACCAAATCTTTTTTTTGTTTTTGCAGCTTCTCCATCTTGGTTATATCAGAGAAGCAGAATTGCTGGGGATTTTGACATCCCATTGACAATCATCTTTAATTCTACAGTGCGATGGGAGATGCCCTCTTTCGCAGCAGCTCTTTTATGAGTTGCAACTGCAGAAGATATTGGACAGTTAGTCCAAGTCTTTTAGTTTTACCATATGGCGCTGTGCCTTTTTATAGGAAAGAGGTTTCAATTTGTTCATATTTTGCCCTTTGAACTTCCACTTCATTTTCGATGACAGAGCAACTGAATTGACGAACCTCACCATTTGAACATTGTCTAGATATGTGAAGTATAGTAGATATGGGGCACAAGTTGCAATTACTATCTATCAAGCGATAGACAATATTAGTTGCGGAAAAATGCTCTTCATCAGAGTAGTGTATGGCCCTTTCTTCTAGATTCATGCTTGTATTAGCTATTTCTTATGCGCTTGATTTCTATGTGGTTGTCCAATGGATCAGTAGGCAACATTTCATTCAAAAAACGTTTGAAGAGGCTTTTACATGTGTATTAACCCAATAAAACTGCCACATATATGCCAGTGTAAAATCTGAATTTTGATATCTACCTCTAAAATCTACAATTTCTATCAAAAATACCCTTGACTTTAGAGAGACATCTAATTCATGGGTGGAAGTTGGTTTTCTATCAATAAAAAGGTAACTTTTTTTGCAAGTACAGGGGTACCTATGCAAGAAATTAAGTTTCTAAAGGGCATATTTGAAAATTAGTTTCTAAAGGGCATATTTGAAAATTAATATTCTGCAGGGATATATATATATATATATATATATATATATATATATATATATATATATATATAATTTTCCTATCTCTGTAATTTTTTGTATTGGGATTTTGTTGAATCATCACAGGTTAATGCTCTGGTTGAAGTTGTGGAGGGTGATGCGAGGAATGTTCTTTGTGAAGCAGTCGAAAAACACCATGCGGATATACTTGTTGTGGGCAGTCATGGCTATGGAGCAATTAAAAGGTCTGAAACATTCTCCATTGCAATTTCATTTGTACTAATTCAACTTGATCGGTAATAGATTAATGTTAGATCATTTTTGCTATATCATTTCCCAAATTGTGTTTTCTTTATGGTCTCAAACACTTTATCAGATATCACAATTAATTTTTTTTGTTCTTTTCTTAGTTTGTTTACTTATATTATTCGCCTTTGAGAAAGTTCAAATAATATATACTCTTTCAAATAATGCAACTAAGCAATTTGGGGTTAAGCTCCTTAAGAATGTCGTCGTCTCAATATCTGCGCATTATTTTGGGTTTTGCATTTTTCTTATTGATGTGTTTAACATTACATTGCTCTTGAATATTATTGTAGAGCTGTTCTGGGCAGCGTGAGTGACTACTGCGCTCACCACGCGCGCTGCACCGTGATGATCGTGAAGAAACCCAAGTCTAAGCACTGAACGAAATCCCCACTGTGTCATTGTACCATCGAGTGCAAAATACAGAACTAGGTTGTGAATTTGTATAGTGTGATGTTGTTGTGAATGAAATTCGTGCCTTGCGTTCTCTACCCCTAGGTTGACAGCTGAATGAAATAATGCGCCAGTCTGTTGTTCTTGTTGAGCACCGACTTGTTAGTCCCCTTTTGAACCTTGCCCATTTACTTAAATGCTTGGTGGTTTGCTCAGACAAATGCTTGTATAAATGAATTTGTTCTGTTGGTTGCGGCAGAATATATATCTAATAAGAAGCATTATTTTTCATTTTTGGGTAAAAGAATAAAATGTTGTACTGTTACTGTTTTATTGTAGTTTCAGTTGCTTGCAAATCTAAATAGAAGTGTTTGGATCACTACATTTGTGTTGCTGAACTGTTACCTCATTTTTTTTAAAAAAAATAAGGCTAAATTGCAGAAAACCCTTCTGTAATATACCGCTTTTTTACTTTATCCTCTGTTTAAAAGCTTATATTTTGCCCATTCGTAATTACCGAATTGTCTTTAGGGGGCAACGGCGTTAACGGAAGAGGTAAATTGACCAAAATATTATTTTTTTATATTGGAGAGAGAACGGAGGAGAGAGAACGGAGCAGAAACAAAGAGCGGAAATGCTCTGAATGCTGTATGCTGTGCCCTAAAAAAAAACATTGGAGAGAAACAAGCGGAAACAAAGAATCGGTGAGGCGAGGAAGACGAGCCTGATTTGAAGCCTGAGGTGAGGAAGACGATCCTGATTCGAAGCACAAGACGAAGGCGAGCGCCATTGAGCCAACAAGGAAGGTGAGAGAGGCGAGGTGATTTCTGGGCAATGGGGGATTTTTCTATTTTACACTTCAGAGGTTCATAGATTTTTTTATTTTTAATTAATTTAAAGTTTGTCTGGGCAATGGGGGATTTGATTTCTGTGGTTTTTTTTTGAGGGGCTCTGTTGCATTTACAGGTCCCTCTCTCGGTTTTCTTCTCTTCCTCTGGGCCACGCCCTTACTCCTTCTGTCCTTCAAATAGGGTGTTTTTATGTTTAATCAAAAATATATATTCTAAGATGAAATATTTGTTGTCCCGCCATCTTTTTAAAAAACTTAGGTGTACCACTGCTTAGGGATTAAAAATGTAGTAAATTTACATGTGGTCCCACTGCTTCACTGCTTAGGGATTAATTGCATAAACATCTTCTTTTTTATTGTTTGTACGTATTTTTATGTTTAATTAATTTTTTTTGCATTGTATGCCAGTTAATTTATTCAACCAGATGGAATTGAGAACTCTTGAAATTCACTATGGGAGATTTCTTAAAGGAGATTCTATAACAGAATAC
Source organism: Tillandsia fasciculata (assembly GCA_029168755.2). Lineage (NCBI taxonomy): Eukaryota > Viridiplantae > Streptophyta > Magnoliopsida > Poales > Bromeliaceae > Tillandsia > Tillandsia fasciculata. Next base: position 12,816,713 of record CM054951.1, read on the forward strand.
AGTGGAGGCAAAATATTATATGCCGATAATGTGGACCCAGATTTTATGTCTATTATTGAAATATGGAATATGCTTGAGAGCCTTTGATTAACAAAAGATTCAATGATATACTACACTAAGTTTATTAGAGATTTAACTAATGGTTTGAAGCTTGTGGATGGTGACAAAGCAGTGCTAGAGATGCTCACGTGCCATGATGAATTTGGTATCATTATTCTCTATGTAGTTAGCCCAGAAATGGTTAATGATGAGGTTTTAAATGAGTTCACAATAAATATGGCTGCACAAGGGGAGCAAGTGAAGAATGTAGCTGAGAATGAGCTCCATAAAGATGCAGTCAGAGTTGGAGATGATGAAATGAGGCAGTATATTGACGAAAATGTAACTAAAGGGGTTCAAGATGACATTGTAGATATTGAGGATGATTCTGAAAGTGATAGTGATGATGAAATTGTAACTAAAGGGGTTCAAGATGACATTGTAGATGGTGAGGATGATTCTAAAAGTGATAGTGATGATGAAATTGTTACTAAAGGAGTTCAAGATGACATTGAGGATGATTTTGACAGTGATAGTTTGTATGAATGGAGCAAATTTGGTGATAGTGATGAGGATAGCATTAATGATAGTGATTTCTTCATTAATGATAGTGATTCGGATGACAATAATGGGAGAAGTGAGGGAGGTGCCACTAGTTCTAAACCAACACTTGCTTCGGTTAATGAGCAAAGATCAAAAAATGGTGAAGATAATGAGCAGGGTTCAGACTATCAGCCTAGTGAAGATCTTGGTGGTATATCCTCATCAGATGAACATGGTACTTCATGGCCAAAGTATCCTGTCTTCAACAAAAAAGATTTGGAGAGTACACAGCTAAAATTAGGAATGAAATTTGCATCAGCTGGAGAGTTTAGAACATTGCTGAGGCAGCATGCAATATCAAATGGATACGACTTCAGTTTTGTCAAGAATGAGGGTAATAGAGTTACGTGATCTGCAAAAAGGATGCTGAGCAGGGGAAAAAAGATACTGAGCAGGGGAAAAAATGTGGATGGAGGGTGCATGCATCTTGGAATGCATATGAGGAATGCTTTCAAATCAAGTCTCTGCAACCTGAGCATAAGTGTGGTAGGCAATTCAAAAACTTCCAAGCTAATTCATCATGAATTGCAAATAAATACTTGGAGCACATGAGAGATGATCCTATATGGTCAACATCAGCAATGAAAAAGACTGAGGAGGGAGTTGTGCATCGATGTCTCTAAGAGCCAAATATATAGAGCTAAGAGAAAGGCAAAGGAGGTTATAATGGGATCACATCAAGAGTAGTTCATGAAATTGTGGGATTATTGCAACATCATCAGGGTCAGAAATCCAGGCAGCCTTGCGTTTTTAGTTGTGGAAAGGCCTCAACTTGTGTTAGCCCCAGTGTTTCAAAGAATTTTTGTATCATATGATGCTCAAATCAAAGGATTAAAGGATGGGTGTAGACCTATCATTGGCATAGATGGCTGTTTTCTAAATAGAGCATTTGGTGGACAGCTTATCAGTGGTATTGGTAGAGATGGAAACAATCAGATGTTTTCAGTTGCAATTGCTGTTGTAGAAGCTGAACTAAAGGATTCATGCAATTGGTTTCTAACCAATTTGCTACAAGCTATTGGACCATTAGAGGCTTATGGATGGACTTTCATATCTGACAGACAAAAAGTAAGTTTGCTATTGTAGTTCATATTTGTTTAGTATTCCACTCAATAATATGATGAAAGAACTTTTTACATCATGATTAATTGGTAATCTACTAACTTTCATTTTCTTTTGATATTAAATGTTTTAGGGTCTGGTAGAGGTTTTTGATGACCTACTGCCAGGGGTGGATCATAGGTTTTGTGTGCAACATATGTACAATAACTTCAAAGAGCAATTTAAAGGCAAATTACTGAAAGATTTACTTTGGGAGGCAGCTACATCTTATACTAGGCGAGATTGGGCAAGGGCCATGCAGAAAATAAAGAATGCAAATATAGCTGCATATGATTGGCTGATGAAAGTGCCACCAAGATTGTGGACAAGATCTTATTTCAGACCTGAAATCAAATGTGATTTTCTATGTAACAATATGTGAGAGGCATGGAATCGGACAATAATGGATGCAAGAGAGCAACCAATTATTGATCTATTGGAGAAGATTAAAAGGCAAGTGATGACAAGATTTCAAGAGAAGAGACAATATATGGAAAGTCAACCTGGTATGCTATATCCTAAAATGCAAACAAATTAGAAGAAATAAAAGATAAGGCTAGACATTGTGAGGCACTATGGGCTGGAGATACTATATATGAAGTTCATTACACAGGAAGGCAATTCACTGTTAACTTAGCAGTATCAACTTGTGAATGTAGACAATGGGATGTCACTGGTATTCCCTGTAAACATGCTATCTTTGCTATATTCAAGCAAAAACTGGATCCCGAGGACTTTGTTCACAAATATTTTCTGAAGGAAACTTATATTAGAACCTATAGCCATATGATCATGCCTATACCTGATTCTTCAATGTGGCCTAAGGTTGGGATTGAGCCTATAATGCCACCTCCATATAGGAAACAACCAAGTAGACCTAAAAAATCAAGGAAGAGGGGCAGCTGATGAGCCCAAGAAAGGTGTAATTAGGAAATGAGGTAAGAATAAATGTAAGAAGTGCAAAGAGTTTGGACACAACACTCGATCTTGCACTAACATTGCATCAAGAGAGAAAATATCTGGTGAGGGAACAAGCCAATTCAGGGAAGTGAGACCTTCAGTGAATCGAGGAGGGAGGCCACCATTGAATCAAAGAGGGAAACTACTAGTGAGTCGAGGAGGCAGAACACAACTTGGGAGAGGAAGCAGTGGAGCTAGGGGAGGGGGAAGACATTCTGCTACCAGGGGGTCCATGCATGCTACTTCCAGGAGAGGGGAAAGCAATACTGGGAGAGGCAGGGGGTCCATGCATGCTGAGAGAGGCAGGGGGTCCATGCATGCTGCTTCCAGAGGAGGGAAAAGCAATACTGGGAGAGGCAGGGGGTCCATGCATGCTGGGAGAGGCAAGGGGTCCATGCATGCTGGGAGAGGCAGGGGGTCCATGCATAATCTTTCCTACAATATGCAGTCTGCATCTTCCAGTCAGGTTGGGATTGAGCCTACTGGGAGAGGCAGAGAGTCCATGCAATATCCTTCCAACAAACTGCAATCTGCATCATCCAGTCAGGTAGGGATTGAGCCTACTGGGAGGGGCAGGGGGTCCATACATAATCCTTCCAACAATATGCAGTCTGCATCTTCCAGTCAGGTTGGAATTGAGCCTACTGGGAGAGGCAGGGGGTCCATGCAATATCCTTCCAACATAGGAGTTTCAGCTACAAGAAGTTTTACCAATCGAGCCAGAGGAGCCAGTGGAGCTAGTGGAGCAATGGGTGGAGCATCTAAGACAAATGAAGAATCGGTTATAATAAGATTGGGACAGGGCTTAGCATCAAGAAGACCTTATGGGACTGTATGTTTCTAACTTATATCACAATCTATCTATTTATATATATATATATATATATATATATATATATATATATATATATATATATATATATAGAGAGAGAGAGAGAGAGAGAGAGAGAGAGATTCTTACTTATATCACAATATATATTTGATTTGATTCTTACAGGGAGTGATCAAAAGAAGGATAGGGGAGCCAACTCAAGAATCTACTAGTAAGCCACCTTAGGGCAGGGCAAGTGATTTTGTGTTTGTATATTGAATCTACAAGTGTTTTTTTGTTTGCTCTAGCTTTTTGTATTTTGGTTCCACTTGTTCAGTAAGTTGTAAGTATTTCTTATAACACAAGTTAGATAACTTTGTAGTTGGTTATAAACTTTGGGAGGCAGTAGTACTGACCTGGTAGAAGGCAGTAGATCATTTTGGATTTGCTGAACTGTGTTTATGTGAATCTGTGAATCTGTGAAGATTTGAATCTGTGAATCTGTGTCTTATCTTGAATATATGAATTTGTGACTTATCTTGAATATGGGAATCTGTGAATCTGTGAATATGAATATGTCAATCTGTGAATATTGTGTCTAGTTGTGTTTAGTTCAAACTGTTGTGACATTGTTGTGACATTGGGTTCTTCACATTGTCTAGTTCAATCTGTCTAGTTCTTCAATCTGGGTTATTCACTGCATGTATATTGAATGACATTGTGTCTAGTTGTATTTAGCTTAATCTGTTGTGACATTGTTGTGACATGGTTCTTCAATCAGTTGTGAATTTATACTACATGTAGTGAACTAACTACATGCAGTGAACTAACTACATTGGGTTCTTCAATCTGTTCTTCACTGCATCTGGGTTCTTCACTGCATGTGTTTAGTGAATGTTAGGTTCATAGCTTACATAGCTTACTTATCCTGAAAATGTGAATATGTGAATCTGTGAATCTTTGAATCATGCAGTGAACTAACTACATTGGGTTCTTCAATCTGTTCTTCACTGCATCTGGGTTCTTCACTGCATGTGTTTAGTGAATGTTAGGTTCATAGCTTACATTGCTCCTGTGAATCTGTGTCTTATGAAAGTACTTCAATAGATGCTCCACCCATTGCTCCTGTAATGTGTTTCTATGAATCTGTGTTAGAAAAGGAAGCAATGTGTTTGCTGTGAATCTGGTAGATTGAAGACAGTAGATCATTTTGGATTTGCTGAATCTATGAATCTTTGAATCTGTGAACCTGTGTCTTATGAAACACAGTTGAATCTGTGAATCTGTGTCTTATGAACCTGTGTCTTATGAAACACAGTTGAAACCTGTGTCTTGTGTATCTATGAACCTGTGTTTCATCTCCTTCTCTTATGAATCCGTGTCTTATCTTGAATATGTGAATTTGTGCAATTTGGGTCTTATCTTGAATCTGGTAATCTGTGAATCTGTGAATATGAATATGTCAATCTGTCTAGTTGTGTTTACTTCTTCAATCTGAATTCTTCACTGCATGTATATTCAATGACATTGTGTCTAGTTGTGTTCCTACCTACCATTGTTGTGAATTTATACTATATGTACTGACCTAACTACATGTAGTGAACTAACAAACATTCCTATAGATTGAACAACCCAGATTGAACACATTGTTAGTTTACTGCATATAGTATAAATTCACAACAATGGTAGGAATTGAACACATTGATAAGTCACTGCATGTAGTATAAATTCAGCCCAATGGTAGGAATTGAACACATTATTAGTTCATTGATGTCTGTAGGAATTGAACACATTGTTAGTTCACTTCATATTCACTGCAGGTTGCAGGTAGTTCACTGCATATCTTTAACACATTCAAAACAATGTTGCTTCAGAATTGAACATTCAACATTCAGAAAAGGAAGCAATGTTGCATTCAAAAATCTGTAAATTCAACATTCAGAATTAAACAAAATATTGCATTCATAAATGCGTACATTCAACATTCAGAATTGAACACAATGTTGCATTCAGAAATCCCTTGAATAACTTAAATCTCTTGCATAGCTTACATATCAATATATTACATAATATGCCATTCAGTTGAAAACAAAATAAGGTGGCATAAATAACAACAAACATAGCACCATACTATATAGTACGAGTCTATTCATATTAGTGCATACCACAATAAAACAATTAGCAAACTAAAAATAAGAAACATATAGTGTTTGTGAATCAATCTTCTGATTGTCTTTCTCCTTTAGCTTCATCTGGTACAATATCATTTTGTCTATTAGCCTATCAATTTCCTCTCGAAGTGCTTTTCTCGAATTTTCAACACCTGTCAACTTAATACTAAGAGCATTCCTATCTTCAGCAGTAGCGAAAACTTTATTTTCCAATGCTATTATTATTATTTTTTAAATAGGTCATTTGTTCATGGAGTTCGATGATGTATTTCTTTCCTCGTTTACATATCTCTGGATTATGCCAACGAAAAAAACCACAACCATTTCTCTTGTAGTTTACGCAATCATAAAATCGTATTCCGGGATTATCAATTATTAGTGATGTTCTCAGAGGTGCCTTTAATCCACAGAAGCAAAGAGGATTATCCACATTTAATTTACCAGCAGTGAAACTACGAGATGAAGATGTGGACATTGTGCTGCAGCCATAGATGAAGAAAAAAATTAAAAAATATAAAATCGGGATGCAATTTAATATAATAAAATATAAAAAAAAACACATGATTGATCTTTAGAGAGAAATTGAAAGAAATAAAACACAAAAAAAAAAAAAAATACATGATTCAGTTTCTCTTTAGAGAGAAACTGAAAGAACCAAAAACTTATCTTGTGGATAAAATTGGAGATCACAGGAGAAGAAAAAAAATTAAAACAATAAAATTGGTGCTATTTAATATAGTAAAACATAAGAACTAACTTTGTTGATGTTCACAGGAGCATGTTCCAGAAAAATTTTCTATTGGGATGAGAAGAGTCAGGAAGCTTCTCGGTTGGAGATGGCAAAATGTTGGTAAAGGGTTTTTTTTTTTTTAGGGGGTACTCAGATCAAAGGGGAAAAGGTATTGGAGTGAAGAAAAAGGGGTTTAGACTTATTCCTGTCATTATTGAAGGGTATTTTGGGTATATACAATAATATTTTTAAAAAAATTGACGGCTCACTCACAGAATGGTGACGACAGGAAGATAAATGCATATTTCGGTAATTACGAGGAGACAAAATGTAGGCTTTTAAAAGACAAGGGATAAAATAAAAAAGCAGTATATTACAGGAGAATTTTTTATAATTTAGCCAAAAAATAAAGACATCTTTATAGCTGTAGCAGTTGTAACTGCGTATAACCAAATAAAATGTGTAGCTTAATAGCTGCATTTTCAAATGCATATGTTTCAAATTGTGTTGTATTCATTCATTCAATCAAACTATTGTTGCATTTTCGACTGCATACATTTTCATTCAATCAAACTACTGTTCTGCGCGTGATGTAGTATGCGGAGAAGCTGTCTTCACAAAATTTGTTTCATTATTTCTCAGGAAATCAGAGTACCACTTGGCGGAGAGCTTCGGTTGTCTTTTACGATCCTCGTCCTCAAAATCGACATCGTAGAGACCCATGGATACTTCATACCCAGTCAAAAACTCGAAAACGTCGATGAACGACCACACAAAGTATCCTTTCACATTTGCTCCATTCCTTTTAAATCAAACAGAAACAAATTAGTTCTAATGTGATCAAACATTCTCTAAAATGTGCCTAATTTACCAGCATTTATTACCTGACGGCATTGCGTGTGCTTTTCATGAAACTGCTCAAGAAGTCGATCCTCTTCGTGTCGTGGAGAGTTTCGTTTTCGTATCCATAACCTAGTTACAAAAGTGTCACAGCAAATGTAATCCTCAATTTTGATTAAAAGAGGTTGATTACTTGCTCGATGTTTCTACGCCTAGGTTTAACCCTGAGTCGAAAACTCTTTTCAGGAACTTAGACACCAAAATCAAAACAAGTCATATCTCGGTAACTATGCTTTGCTTGTGATGCATCATCACTCAATTCTTTAAATAACAACTTGATAAGAAAAAATAACACCAAGTGATGACAGACTAACCATTTTCCTGGATGTAGATAGGAGGGTTTCCATAGACATCCTTGAAGTACTCTAGCATATGCTGTAAACCGTCCGGATCGATTACTCTCTTGTTCGGATCAAACTGATTTCGGAAACCAATGTAAGTAATTTCTACCGAGTATGAAAGCAAAAGCTAGCAAATGAACGATTGCGAATTTACCTGACCAGGTGTTGCATTCTTAGAAACTGCATCATTTATGAACTTTGTCAGCCACCGATTACACTTAAAATGAACTGTTGAATTACTGCAAACTTTCAGCAAACTGTACCTGCCAATACTGAGAACATATCTGCCACGTAGTCGCGAGGGCCTTCTACCGCGCGGTTAGAATTGTCGATGGCAAAAACGGAAGTGTAGTGATTTATCCCGATAAAATCGAATGAACCCTGCAGTTTTTTAGATTGTATCTTGGTCAAGGATGGAATTCGCGAGCCGGCGTTTGTCTTCATGACTTTCGGGTAGTCTCCGAAAACCAAGGGATCCAAAATCCTGAATATAGACATCTTGTTGTTGCATTCAAATACGAAGAGTGATAGGAAATGTGTAATGTAGTGAACCATAAAGAGCTACGTCAAGGATTTAAGTATCATGGCACGATACGGTGACATTTGGACCTTGTCATGCTGCTCTATGTCGATGGTGTATTATATCAGCACCAACTATTTTTCGACTAACTGATTGAACTGCTTCTAATGCCGACAAAATCTCTTGAAAACTATGCAGTAAAATTCATTAAACCGATCCGCTTACATACGCTAAAAGCAGAATGGAATTGCTCTGAAAGAAATTGTATGCTCTTTGTTCGCAGAAAATTAAGAAAATAAGAGTTTTGAACTGTGCCATCGGCAAGGGGGGGGGGGGGTTCGTACCGCACTACGTGCGTGCGCGGATGGATCCTAAATCCTTGGACCCTATAACCATAATCATAAGATTGTTGTACTTAGCTTAAAAGCATTAGACTTACCAACCCACATTGAAATCAATTGTTCTTTTGGTTGCTTCCTTATCCGCCGTAGAATTCGAAAATGGATAGCACCAAAAAGTGTACACATTTATGCCTACTAATCCATTTTGCACAGCCTACATCCAAAAGCCAAACCAACAAGATCCAGAGAAATAGGAACTGATGTCGAATTGAACAAACTGATAATTAAGTGAAATATAATGACTCACTTGGTACTTTGCCCTGTAAAGCGCGACAGCTGAAGCATGTGCTAATAAGAGGTTCTGGACTGCAATATATGGCTCGACGGTCGAATCACCGATCGAGCAGTTCAACCCAAATGGATAAGAACATCGATTTGGCGGCCATACTCCGGTGTCGTAAGACGCCATCCCGATAGCATTGGGCTCCACGAGAGTAGTCCAATGCGAAACTCTGTCGCCAAATTCTTTAAAGCAGACGTCGGCGTACGCTGTGAAATCGTCCCTGATCATAGTTTTTTTTCTAAAAGAGATTAGATAGCTGGCATAGCATATAAAGGTTTAATCTTTCGAGTAAAAGGTAAGTAAATTTTTAAAATTTTATGAACTATTACACAATCTTAGGGCTCAACCATCCTCCATACTCATCTTCTAACACTTGGGGAAGATCCAGATGGTAGAGGGAAACATGTGGCTTGATTCCTATTTTTGCAAAAACAAAAATAAGTTAGTAATTAAACCTTGATGTGAGCATCATCAACCTAAGTGAGTATAATACTGAAACAAGTTTACAACAAAAAAGTACTGTATACTATCTTTGTGTTGCACTAAGTAACACATGAAATGTACATCGGATTTCGCAGTGAGTAACACCTGTGAATTATGTACATTGTTGGGTTCAAGTGGAATCAGAGTGTTTGATTTAACAAACATTGGACATTCAAATTAAAATATCGATACTCATTAGATCTGTAACGATCATACCCACTAGCAATAATATTTCATTGGGCTTAACCCAGAGTCCCAAATATATAAATCCAGTTAAAAATCTCTTTTTCATCCGATATGGGACTATTGAGGCGTTACAAGATCTGTTAAGACCTAAAACAACACAATTTCAGTAACTATCAAAAATAATGTTACGAGGTTAAGGTATTTAAAACCTAAAGACCGGTGATTGGTCCATACGAAATTTGAGGTATTATTACTATGTTTAGCCATTCCTAGTATTGTCTATTCGTCTCTAAGCTCGAGACATTTTGATAGGCCGAAAAACTTGAGATTTCCTGCTAAGATATCATATGAATGAAATTGTATGAAACAACAATTTGTCTCTAAAAACTTAAGCCGCCAGAAAATCGTGTTTTAGTGTTATATATACAAGAACGCGAAATTTTTGCGTTACTAATACTCAAGTGTCCATGAAGTAAGAGGCATTCATGTAACACATGCATGCATGTTTACTCTAGTGAGAATAAAATTAGATAAACTAACTAACCATATTTTGCAAGCTCATCAATGAGATTGTTGTAGTACTCCACTCCTTTGGGGTTAACATCTCCTCTCCCATCTACAAACAAATTGTGTATCATTAGAATTAGTTCTTTTATTGTACTATCAAATAATCTCATACATATATGTTCAAAGAAAAAGTTAAGATGCTGTACTTGGGATGAGTCTTGACCAGGAAATGGAGAATCTGTAGGCCTCTAGTCCTGTTTCTGCCATCAGCCTTACATCTTCCTGAAAAACAATCACAAATACTGCTCTATCACCAAATACTAAACTTTATACTCTTAGTGAAAATTTTACCTTTTAACGTTGAAGGTCTAGCTCTGATGATATCATATTATCTAAAAAATTGATCCAGCGGGAAATGTGACCAGCATTGGCATTCGAATTATTTGCAGATATGATAATTAGAATAAATTATATATAGAGACATAATTTGGAATAATTATATATGCAATACCTTGTATTTGTGGTAGCCATCTGAAGCCACATCTCCAGTACTGTTATCTGGCATCCCCCCTGCAATGTTTCCAATGCCCACTCAGATAATAATGACCACCATGTCTAAACTGTTGCAATCATTATTTTTTTTTTTTTTTTTTTTTTTTTTATTTCCATTTTTCTTTGGATGAAAATAGCACATTTCTTTATCCAAAAACCAAAAAGTCTATAGTAGTAAAACTCTAATACTATCAATAGTATAGGAGCATTATTCTCTCTCTCTCTCTCTCTCTCTCTCTCTCTCTCTCTCTCTATATATATATATATATATATATATAGTTTGATGTTTTTAAAAGCACCATGCACTTGGTGCTTGTAAGTTTTTCTATCTTTAGATTTAATCCTTTGATCATACTATTTCACTAGCCACCCATTAAACCCTAGGAGCCCACGATTATCTTAACCACACATTTTTTTATCCAATAGTTAAAAATTTACAAGCACCAATAATTTGATACTTTTAAAAGAATAGGATTTCAATTCTCTATGACAGCGTTTGGTAACGGGGATAAGGGGGGGATAACCCCCTTATCCCCGTTATTATACCCAAACGCAAAATAGAAGGGTGGGAATAGCTAAACCCACCCCTAGCGGGTTATCCCAGGATAACCCGCTAAGGGGTGGGTTTAGCAATTCCCACCCCCAGGCGGAATAGCGGAATAAAGCAAATATTTAATATTTAAATATTAAATATTAAATATTTAATATTTAATATTTAATATTAATATTTAATATTTATCTAAATATTAAAATTTAATATTTAGATAAATATTAAATATTAATATTAAATATTAAATATTAATATTTAATATTTAATATTAAATATTAATATTTAATATTTAATATTTAATTGTAAATATTATTTGAATTTTTTAATATTTATCTAAATTAAATATAAGGTTGATTAATACCATAAATTTATTTAATTTTAAATTATATCATAAAGGACAAAATAGTAAATAAAAATATTTATCTCCTCAATTCTTCCCATTCCTCTATACCCAACCAAACATAATTTTCTCTTATTCCTCTTATTCTTCTTATTCCTATATAATTTACCAAACACAATTTTCTTTAAACCGGGTATAACTCTTAAACCCAACCAAACAGAAATTTACACCTATCCCCGGCTAAATTTTTTTTTATTCCCGAACCAAACGCAGCCTATATATATAGTAGGGTTTAAATAAAAAAATATACAGTTAGGATAATAGTGATTATCTAGAATTTAGTGAGTGATTGGTAGAATAATATGATCCAAGAAATAAAAATGATGAAGAGATAGATTTAACGGCAGAAAATTTCTAAGTATAGTATATATAGTAACTGGACTGTATCTCTATGGTATATGAAAGGGAGAGAGAGATCACCTGCATGAGTGAAAGTATCCCAAATACTTGGGCTTCTCCCATCCTCATTAGCAGCCCCCTCAACCTACAACACACACACACACACACACAGACATACACACACATAAAATCAAATTAATGCATGCAATAGTATCATCTTCTCCTCTTCTACCAAATCATCAAAAGCAAAACCCCATCTCTCAAAACAAAATAAAATAGCCAAAGAGAAAAATAAGTAAAATGATCACCTGGTAAGCTGAGGTTCCTGCCCCAAAAACAAAATCTTTGGGGAACTCATCTTTCCTGAAGTCCTCTTCCCCAATTTGCAGGCCCAAACCCACCTCTTGTAACCACAACAAAACAAGCTGCAGCAGCAACAAAGAGGCTTCACTACTTCTCTTCATCCTTTCTTTCTCTCTCTCTAGAGTTAACCCCAACTCTTTTTTTATCCACAACTTCTCTTTTTTTATTGAGATAATGAGTGTGTGTACAAGGATTTGTGTTGGTAAACATCTAGAAGACCCACTCATATATATATATAATATATATATATATATATATATATATATATATATATATATTCGATAGCACCAAATAATTAGTGTTATCAAGTTTTCAGTCGTTGGATGAAAAAAATATGCGGTTGGAATTATAGTGGTTCCCTAAAATTTTTACTATTCAACCAACCACCTAGTAAACCCTAGGGGCCCACTATAATCCCAATCGTATATTTTTTTCATCCAACGGCTAAAAACTTGATAGCACCAATAGCTTGGTGCTATCAATAATATTCTAGTCTAATTATATATATATTTTGAAAGAAAATATTAGATGTACATTCAAAAATAAATATATATTTTATATTTTATTAATTTTAAAATGAGTGAATTTTATTTATTCTTTTGAAATGATCGGTAAAATATATTTGGGATAATTGCCTGTGTACCCCTGAAATATGAAGAAATATCTGATTTACCCCTCTTATTTTTTTCTTTCCAATATACCCTTCATACGTTCCACCGTTATTAAAAATACCCCTACCGTTTCCCTTTGTTAAGTTAACTAGGGTTAAACTAGAGTTAAATAATAATCGGAGTTGAAAACTATCAGATATACCTATTTTGCCCCGGTTTAGGGTTTAGGGTTTAGGGTTTAGGGTTTAGGATTTTTTAGGGTTTTAGGGTTTAGGGTTTAGGGTTTTAGGGTTTAGGGTTTAGGGTTTAGGGTTTTTTAGGGTTCTAGGGTTTTAGGGTTTAGGGTTTTAGGATTTAGGGTTTAGGGTTTTAGGGTTTAGGGTTTAGGGTTTTAGGGCTTAGGGTTTTAGGGTTTAGGGGTTTAGGGTTTTAGGGTTTAGGGTTTAGAGTATATTTGAAAGGACAAAATAGTAATTACACACAGATAACGGCAGTTTCAAACGGTACACTAACAGAGTTTAACTTCAGGGGTATTTTGGAAAGAAGTTGGAACGTAAGAAGGGTAGTTTTAATATTAGCCTTCTAAGAGGGGTAAATCTAAAAATAGGAAAATTTTTAGGGGTACGTAGGAAATTGCCCCAATATATTTTATTTTTGGATGAGTGTGAAATATACATCATGTACCTAAATTTTAGAATGTACAAAATAAAATTATTTTTTACTTATAAATTAGGAATAATTGCTTTTGTACTCTTAATTTTTTTTAAAACTTTTTTATTTACTCCTCTTAGAAAAAAAATAATATTAAAAATATTTTTTTAATATTTTAAATTATTTCATATATACATCTAGAGTTTAGAAGTAAGTGTTATTTCTATAAAATTATTATTTTATTTTTTTATATAATTTTTTTTATATCATCATCTATTTTTTTTAAAAAAAAATTTGTTCTCAAGGACAAAAAAGTATTTTAATTTTTTGATCTTTACAAATATATATATCATTTAATTGGTGCTATTTACTCAGCCGAAACGAAGTGGAAAAGAAAGAAATTTTATTTGCACACTTCAAAAAATAAGGAAGGTAGATTTTATACTCTTATTTTAAATTCATAAAATTTTAAGTAAAAATAAAAAAACATTTAATGCGACAAGAAGATAATTAATGACTTATTAAAAATAATATTGAAAAACTACAAATCAGAAGATTCCACGTTCTGTAGTGAAAATTGTATAGGGGCATTTTCGTCCTATCACTTTCCCGTCGTTTTTTTTTTTCCTCTTTTCACCCTTAGATTCTTGCTCTTCGCAAAAGCACGAACCGGCGATTGGTTCCGATATAAATTTAAAAAATATAAATTTTTTTATATATGACATCATTTTTATTTTAAAATAATTAAATATAAAAATTAAATTATATTTATTTAAAAATTAATATTTTTTTAAATAAAAAAATTATGTTTGAATAAAATTATGAGATAGTAGAAAATAATAGAAAAAGATGATAAATTTTTTATCAAAATACTAATTTTATCTTTATCTTTTATATATATATATATATATATATATATATATATATATATATATATATATATAAATTTTAATTATTATAAATTAATTAAAATAATAATTTAATTATAAATAAAATAAAAAATTATCATAAAGTTTACATTGATTTTAAATAAAATAAAAAAATTTGGTGACTCTAAAAAATTTTATAATTTTAAATTTTAATATTTAGATATATAATTTTATAATTTTTTTAATTTAAAATTTTAAAAAAAATAAAAAAATAATAATAATTTTATATTTTAAAAATTTAAAATTAAAATTTTCATAATTTAAAATGAAAAGTTAAAATTTTGAAATTCGAAATTAAATTTAAAATTAAAATTTAAAATTTCAAACTAAAAATTTAAAAAATTAAAAAATAAATCTAAATTTGAAATTTAAAATTCTAAATTGTAAAATTAAAATTTATTAGTTTAAGATAATAAATTTTAATGTTTAAAATTTAAAATCAATATTATAAAATTTAAAATTTTGAACTTTTAAATGTTTAAATTTGAAAATTTTTAATTTGAATTTTGAATTTTGAATTTTTAAATTTAAAATTCAAATTTTAAAATTTCAATTTTTGAATTTGAAATTCAAAATTTTAAATTTAAATATACATTAAAATTGTAAAAATTTAAAATTAAAATTTTTATGTTGAATATTTAAAATTAAAAATTAAAAATTAATTATATTTTGGAGGTGAAGTAGGAAAGGAATGATAAATTTTTTTTTTTTTTTATTTTCTTAGGTTGGATTTTTATTTTATTTTATCTTTTATCTTTTATCTTTTATAGCGTTTAAGATAACTATGCTATAAAAAAGATTATTATATTTTAAACAAATTTTTTTTTTTTTAATGAATATAACATAGTTTAATTATGTATGTATTTTTATGAATATAAAAAAATTATGTTGGGAGGGGTAGGGGTAGAGGGAGAGGGAGAGGAGACGGGGAGAGGGATACCTCGAGGCGACGATGACGCCGCGAGCCGTGAACTCGCGCCACAGCATGGTGGAGTCCGTGGCGCTCCAGCTCCACTCGTGGAAGCCCTTCCAGATCCAAACCCTAGGCGTCGATCCCTCCAAACCCTACCCCGCCTTCCACGCCAAGAGGCCCTGCCGATCCGACCGCTCCACCGCGCCCCGCGCCGCCGACGCGCTCGACCTCTCGAAGCTCACCCTCCTCGACGATCCCACTCCGCCGCCGCCGCATCACAAGCCGAGGGATGAGCGGCTCCGCTGGCTCACGGCGCGGAAGCGGCGGCGGCGCGGCTCGCGGTCGGTGTCGGGGCGGAGCAGCGACCGCAGCGCCACTCGGCGCCTCGGCGGCGCCTCGGCTGCCTACGCGACGTGCTCGGACTTCCCCCTCGCGGCGGGGGGCACGGACTCCAGCGGCGAGCTCTTCGCCAACGGCGACGGCGGGAGCTGGGGCTCCGACGTGAGCGAGGCGCGGATCCCTAGGAGGGGGGAGGGCAAGGAGATCGGAGGCGAAGGAGGGGCGCTAGAGAGGGAGGCCTCGGCGTTCGCGGCGATTCAGCTGGTCGGAGGAGGAGGAGGAGGAGCTGCTGCCGCTGCTGCTGCTTCCGATTCGCAGGGGAACGAGTCCGGGTACGGGAGCGAGCCGGGGTACAGGGGCGATGGCGAATTAGGGTACGGCGACGAGCTCGACGAGGAGGAGGACGATGGCCGCCTCCTCTTCTGGGGAGAACACATTGGAGGAGTAGGAGGAGGAGGAGGAGGAGGAGGTATAACAAATACAAATCTTCACTATTTATTTTTGCTAATAACTATTGTGATGCATCGTAGCTTTGATACACACCATGTAGAGGCAATATGCTAAACTTGTTAGCTGTTTACATTACGAAGATGAATTGATGATGCTAATTTGAACATATTGCTGTATCTAAGAGGAACTTTGAAGCTCTATTTCTCTTTGATTTCTTGCTTAAAAAACCGACAAGATATGAAATTGATTGATATTACTTCCTATTTTTGATTATTATTAGCTATTAAGTTACTGCTTGCACAGAAGGTGGTAATGGGAGTTTGAGTTTTAGTGGCTAAAAGTAAAGTAATGTGGATTAGGAAAGACAACTTAGAGCAGGCGAGGTAGGGTAATGTGGATTAATTTTCGTGTTTTCGATGTTATATGATAGTTCATATCCCATTTGTGACTATTTCTGTGATTTCAGAGGTGTACTATTGGTGAGTTTCAGCTTCTAAAGTTGAAATAAATTAGGGTTCTGTTTCAAAATCCTCCATTTTTGTTTTCATCACTAATCACTCTAAAGCTTCTAAACCCGAATCGCAGGACTTGCGCTTAGATTTGTGTACTCTGGTATCTGCTTAACTGGACATGAATATGAGTTTAGTTAATCAACTGTGCAGTTTGTAAACTCTTTTCGCCTATCAGGGAATTCCCAATTCTAGTTTCAATGCTTATATTTAACTCATGTTCCAATGCAATTCGAATATCTCGATTTCATTTTACGCCTCTTGTTCGTTTACTGATGCTGTTATCTATTGCCAGATATAGATCGGATGGAGATTGTAGGTGAGAATAATAAATTTTCCGAGCAAAAGAGTCATCACAGGTGCAGACGCCGGAAGCACGACTGGAGAATGACGGCTCCTCTGCGGTGACGAGTTGTTCTCGCAATCTTACTAGTATTTTTTTTTTTTTTTTCTTTTTTTCGCTTCTGCGTTGTTGAGGTTGCATCATCGGAAAATGCTTTTCCTGCGAGTTTAGTTTCTCTTTTTCTTGTTCTAGTGTACATAGGACTGGAAAATGGCATGGATATTTATGAAGTGCTTGCTGTCTGTTGTATAAATTCGCGCTATAATACATAACCTATTTTGATGGCTATTGTCTTGTGCTCTAACTTATTTTATTTATGCTCTTGCATTCTCCTTTTTTTGTTTTTGTTTTTTTTGTTTGTATGGAGTATGATTACGGTGCTTTTAAAAGCACCAAACACTCGCTGCTTGCCGTTCTAAAGTCTGTTACGAAATTCGTCCTCAAATTTCGTACTCTTTTTTCTAGAGTCTTTTCTTATGCCGCTCGAGCAGTTGATAGTTGATTCTGACTGTGCTTTCTTTATCGTTGATGTGATTTGATATTTGTCTTCAGTCGAGGTCGGTCTCGGATGAGACGATACTCCTTATCGGCTGCTGCTCCTATTGGCTGATGCCTTTAGCTGATAGCGTGTGTCATGTGCCACACTTTCGCGTGACGGAGGTCGGTCTTGATCACGACGTGGGTCTCTCTTTGTTGGCTCATTATCTTTTCAGCTGACGTCCTTAGTCGATGGTATTATCATTTTTCTAAGTGGCAAAAAATTTTGGTCTCAATAACTATTTTATCAAATTTTCATCCAAAGATTGAAAATGGGCAAGCACTAATATCTTGCTGGTTTTAGAAGTTCATGAGCATGTTCATTTATAGCATTAGTAAAATGGAGAGATCAATCTCTAGACAATTTATGGAATCTATTCATCTTTTTGACGAAAAAGATGATGATCCTGCCATCGAAATTTGATCAATCTTATTCTTTTTATTTTAATTATTTTTATACTGAAACCTCTTTTAAAATAAACAAAATAAATGGAAGAATATGGGCCATAAGAAACTTAGGATGTTTTTAAAGATTTAAAAAATTTGAAAAATATCTACGAATAATGAGAATTGTCACCAAAAACAAAATATTTGTGAAAATCCAAAGAAGTAATTATTGGCTATTTATTAATGAACTAAAAATAATTTTAACTTTCTGTCCGTGACAATAGGTTCAGAAAGCTGCGGTCCAGCAATAGACCTAACGTTCAGATGGATTGAATTCGATCAAGACTCAGCAATAGACCTAACTCAGCAATAGACCTAACGTTCAGATGAAATGAGTCCGGTTGAGACTCAGCAATAGACCTAACGTTCAGATGAAATGAGTCCGGTTGAGACTTGTGGGCGTTGTATTTATTACATATTTATAAGGGCTCGAGTTTTTTAGATTAATGATTAGCGTCACTGAATTCGATTCTCATCAACGATGACTCGACAGTAATTGAGATTAATGATTAGCATCAATGATCAGACAGTAATTAATAATATAAATCAAACGCTTATATTATGATCAACCGAATCTAGCATAGTTAACTAAAAGAGATTTTAATAATTAATATTTGAAATTTCAAAATTGAGAATTTTTTCTATCACATATGAATGGCAAAATTGGTGAATGATAGAGAATTTTTTTTTTTTTTTTTTTTTTTTTTTTGGGTTCTCGCTACATTGGATCTAACCCAATTAAACCCGACCCGACCAAACTGAACCCGCAAACCCACATCGACCCTAAAAATGGCGAGGCGAGGTCGACTCCACCGTTCCCCTACTCGAGCTCAGAGAGAGAGAGAGAGAGAGAGAGAGAGAGGGGGGGGGGAGCTCTAGAGAGAGAGAGAGGAGGGTGTACATACAACAATGGCGGGGAGGAGGGAGGGGTTGGAGGCGTACAGGGCGCTGCTGCGGGCGGCGCGGCGGGCGTTCGCCGGAGACGAGCTGATGCTGGCGGAGTCGGCGGCGGAGATCCGGCGGCGCTTTGAGGAGGCCTCGCCGGCGCCGGGGAAGAAGGAGGAGGAGGAGGAGGAGGAGGTGCGGCGGCGTCTGGAGGAGGCTCGCGAGGCCGCCCACTTCATCTCCCACATGATCGTCCAGGCCCGCCGCTCCCCCTCCGGCGCCTTCGGTTCATCCCCTCACCCTCTACCCCCTCTCTCTCTCTCTTGTTTTAGGGTTAGGGTTTTATGAGAACGCGAAAAGCAATCGTTTCTAATTCCTCTTTTAAAATGGGAGAAAAGAGAGTAATTTTCGCTCGTGTTGGTTGTTTGGATTGATGATGCTTTCATTTGGATGAAGAGATTGAGATGAGGAGAGGAAGCTTTTTTTTGCCCTTTTTCTGTCCTAACTTTCTCTTCTTCTCTCTCATTTTCTCTTCATCCAAACCGATTTCAACCGAGTTCTAATGATTTTTTCAGAATGAGTTCATGGTTTGAGGTCGGATTTGCCATGATCTGTATTTTCTAAGCATAAACAAAATCAAATCAAATCAATTCAAATGAATAATAGAATTGAACAATGTATAATATTTCATTCCAAACAAATGAATTTAGCCCCAAATCCAATTCATTTGAATTCACCGAGCTTGATGCATCTCATGTTGGAGATGAAGATGAAGTTAGGTATTGCCCACATATCCCTAATTTGTCCCTCTCAGAGTTTATGGTGATAAAATTAGCTGTTCTAATCATAAAAGTTTGCAAATTTATTCTTCTTACTAACTGTTAAATCTTTATTCCTATCTTATTTCATAAATTCGTATTCAACTGCCGCAATATCTAAGCATACCTTTTTTTTGTTTTTGGCTCTAGAGATGAGATATTCATATTAAGGAGTTACTGAACTTTTTATCTATGCTTCTTTTTTTTGCTTTATAATTTAATGTGATTATGGACACTAACTCGTTTATTGCCAACTTTGTTAAATTAAAGTGTTTGCTCACATAGCTAGTGCTTGTTTTATTGTAGATGAATCGAATTCTAAAAGTCGACAGATTCAAAGATTTAAGTGTTAACATGAGTAATGTTTTGTGATCTTGGACATAGTGACATTTGCTTGATGTGGATCAAAATTTAATCAACGTAGATATCTTTGTAGTACTCATCAACATTTGTATAGGATCGCATGTCACCGGTATGTAATCTGGATGTATTTTTTTGCATCTCGTCTCTCCCGTGACGACTGGCTATTTTTGTAATTGCAGTTGTAAAGCCTGGGAAAGAACATGCTGGAGCAACATTGGATATCCCTTCAGAAGAGATTATCTCCAAACCATCATAATAAAGTTTGAAAATGGCGAAGGTGATCATCATCAACATTTCTGGGCAAATACTTACTGAAGTTTTAGTTAGCTAATGGGTTGTGTTTTAGGACTTCGGTTTACTGGAGAAGAACCGAACTGTTGTATTCTTTTCCAAATTTTCTACACTTCCAACCTCAGCTTCTTTACAAGCAGAACTCTAATGGGCGGAGATTTTCGTACTGGTCTAGAGCTTTTCTGCAAATTTGGAGTATCTTCTTTGTATGAAATAACTTGAAAAATATATGAGGCGATCGAACTTGTAATAACGGCTACATATTGCTCTTCATAACTTATTTTCTGTACAGGATTTGTTTTTCAATCCTATTTTGCACTCTGATTTTGTTCTTCATTTCTTATTCTCTGATTTTGGAATGATAAATCTTGAACTATGTTTAAGAAGTTTATTTAATTTGCACCATTTATTTTTGACTCCATTTGATTTACTCCATTTCATTCACTTGGAAACTGTATTGGAAAACCATGGATTTGGCTGTTGGTAACTGCAAGCACCACAGATCATTTATTGCTGTTTGTTATTAATCGGATCTTCAGTTCAGAATCTTCAGATACTGTAATGTTGTTCTTGCAAAAGAAGAATTTGGATCAAAATTTTCTTGTGAAGATAAATTTAATAGAAATCTTATAAAATTTTATGGAAAATACTACTAGTACATCTTACACTCTTGATTACGGGATTGATAGTCTCTCTTTGGGGTATTAGTTAATAAAAAAAATTGATAAGATAAGTAAATTAACATAAGCCACTATCATGTAAAATTTACAACTATATATATACTTATATATACCATATATATATATATATATATATATATATATATATATATATATATATATATATGGGTCCGGCTAGAATACTATCGATAGCACCAAACAATTAGTGCTATCAAGTTTTCTGCCGTTGGATGAAAAGATATGCGGTTGGGATTATAGTAGTCCCCTAAGATTTTTACTATTCAACCAACTACCTAGTAAACCCTAGGGGACCACTATCATCTTAACCACACATTTTTTAATCCAAAAGCTAAAAACTTGATAGCATCAATGACTTGGTACTATCGATAGTATTCTAGCCTAATTCTATATATATATATATATATATATATATATATATATATATATATATATATATATATATATACCCTATATATATATAAAGTCCGACTTCTATACTATTAATAGTATAAGTTATTGGTGCTATTAAGTTTTCTATCCTTAGATCAACCCTATTGATCATTTTCATCCGTTAAATTTTACTATTTCTCCAATCACTCATTAAACTCAAGGGACCCACTATCATCTCAACTACACATTTTTTAATCCAAGGATTAAAAACTTAATAACACTAATGACTTGGTACTATTAATAGTATTCCAGCATAGCTCTCTCTCTCTCTATATATATATAGAGTCCGGCTACTATACTATTAATAGTATCAAATTATTAGTGCTATCAAGTTTTTTATCCTTAAATCAATTTCTTTGATCATTTTTATCCGTTAAATTTTACTATTTTTTCAACCACCTATTAAACACAAGAGGCCCACTATCATCTCAACCACACATCTTTTAATCCAAGAGTTAAAAATTTATCTTTTAATCCAAGTATTAAAAACTTAATAGTACTATTAATAATATTCCAGCTTAGCTATATATATATAATTAGACTAGAATACTATCGATAGCACCAATGACTGGATGAAAAAATATACATTGAAATTATAATAGTCCCCTAGAATTTATTAGATGGTTGGTTGAATAGTAAAAATTTTAGAAGACCACTATAATCTCAACCGCATATTTTTTCATCCAACGGCTGAAAACTTAATAGCACTAATTATTTGGTGCTATCGATAGTATTCTAGCCCGACTATATATATATATATATATATATGAGGAACATTATTAAAACATGGTTGAATGAATGTTAGATTAGACAAAATTCTCTAGCACAATTTGCAACAAAAATACTCTCAACACATCCTATGCATATTTTACACGGTTCTCTTCCAAGTAGAGTTACAAATCCTTTTAAATTTTTAATATTAAAAAAATAATAATAAAACTAGTAAGCAAATAATAAGCTTCGAATGAATGAGAAGTAAAACTTACACCCAATTTAGGAGTATATATAAAAAAAAGAACAGGTATAAAAGTACATACATAATTTGCCACTGTTGTGTCTTATTATAATAATACTGCTATATAATTAAACATATTGATATTTATATCAAGCCTATAAAAGTATAAACTAGTAAGTACAGGATATCAATTAATCACTTAAGTAGCATCAAGAACAAACTAATCATTTCATTGTCCAATTTCTCCCTTTACACATTTATATCGTTGTAACAACCAATACCTACGGATCATCAATTAACCGCTTCTGGCGTCAAGCACAACTAAATTACCAGCGCAGTAACGCAAAACATTATAAAATGTTCATATTAATACTACAAAATTTCACTCGCAAAAGAATTCAGGTTTTTCTCTTCCAGTTTCTTGGAAAAGAGAAGAAACCTATTTGGAATGACAAACTTCTTCTTCCATTAACCCTGCAAATTAACCCCCAAGAATAGAAATATGATCTTTTCCTACCTTCCGTCTTGTTCAAATCGATGATACTTCGGTTCGGCTACTGGGTTCCCTCTTTTTGCAGTTGGTCTACAAAGAGAGCTGGCCAGGAAACTAATCTTCTTCCCCTCTGCTGTACTGGCTTCGCCACCACTTTTCCTTCAACATGAAAAACGAAAAAAAGAAAAGAAAAAAAAAAAACACAGAAAACACAGAAAACTTAATATATACCAATAAATGAGGATGATGAATCATGAAGAAAATAAAATCTTTCCAACAATTGTTCAGAATGATGGCCACTCGCATCATTTCGACAGTATAGGGCCTACAGGGATGCGTGAACAAACATCTTTGTTCAAGAAGTATGCAGTCATTGGTTTAAACAAGGTATGAAAACATGTCAACAAGCAAATAGTCATATAATGAATAATCCTAAATAATGATAATTATTGAGTTTCTGAGGACCTAGCACTAGCAAGGGAGAAAAATCAAATTCCCAGATTGCATTCTGAAGGGAAATCACCGCACTGCATTAGTTATCACTGGATTTAATTGTGCAGTACGCTGATTTCCTATTATTATCGGAACCTAGGATATTTATTCAAGTCTACAGCAAGGTTGTGAAACAGAGAAACGGTAAAGCTCGATCCGAGTCGCAACCGCTTAGATCCCCGATTGCGAGCTAGGATGGCGACAGTGACGATCACCAGAGCAAACGCCCGAATCGGAGTCGAAGACGCGATGATGATACTCCTCTGAGGGCCTTCGGCGATGATGATCCGGGTGTGGAATCAGAATTCTCAACCAGGTTCCGATCAAGAACGTAGCTCCAATTTGAGAAGGTGAGTAGTGGGAAAACGAGGAAGAAGAAGAAGTAGAAGAAGAGAAGAAGAGAGAGAAAGTGAGAAGGTTTGAGAAGAGGAAGTAAGCTCTGTTATTCAAGTCCTCCCGTTTTTCAGTTACAACCACCTATTTATAACCCTTGTTCTGGGCTTAAATGTCAATATGTATATGATATGGACTGTACTGTAATTGTTGTAAAATATCTCTATGGGCTGTACTTATGCTATTGGGTAACCATGGTGTGGGCTTTCCCGCCTGGGCTTGGGCCTTCATTGATCCGTCGTAGCGGTTCGGATCCGTCAGGGAACCCGACCCGCTAGCTCCTCCTTCTACAAGCTTCCAGTGTCATCCTCCACAGCTGGCTACCACCATCCATTCCTGCTTCAACCCCGGTTACCCCCTATGGTTACCAACCACCCTCTTCTCTCTGGCGATTACCCCCCGATCCCCTGGCGACACTACCACGGCGTAGCTTCCTTCTCTTCGCCGGTTGCCTGAAGCTATAAACCACCCGACGGATGCGTGAAGACTGTCGTGAAGCTGGAGTGGACTACTACTCCTAAGCTAAGTACTCCTTTATTTCCTACTTCTATGCTACCTCTGGTCTTACTCCCTCTTGCTCTGACTCTTTCCTTATTTCCCTCTTGTAGGCCTTACAATCCCTCCTCCTTGAGTCATTACCTGTCCTCAGGGAATGAACTCGGGATATTTGATACGTAAGACCCGTACATCCTCCCACGTTGCAGCTTCTTCAGGGAGATTGTACCATTTCACTAGGACTTCCTGTACAACTCTTCTTCTTCGCTGGCCTGTACGGCGATCCAATACCTTTTCGGGCCCGGTCAACAGCTCGCCGGTACTATCTGTGAGGGGCGCAGTAGGGCTAACTTGGCTACTTGGCGGAAGTCCTGGCTTTAGCTGAGAGACATGAAATACCGGATGGATCTGGGAGCCTGGGGGTAGCAGCAATCGATATGCCACCCTTCCCACCCGGCCTAGCACCTCGAAGGGCCCGTGGTAACGCGCTGCTAACTTGGGACTCCTCCTCGCAGCCACCGAAGCTTGACGGTAAGGCTGTAGCCGCAGGTATACCCAGCTTCCCACTGTGTACTCTTTCTCCCTTCTGTGCTTATCGGCTTGCTGCTTCATGCGATTCTGGGCGATTTGTAGTCTGTCTCTTAGCTCCTTCGTCAGCCTCTCTCTCTCTAAGGCCCACTCCCTTACCTCTGGATGTGCAACTGCATCAGCAGTAGTTACCAAGGTAGACGGGGGATCTACTCCATACAAAGCTTTGTAAGGAGTAGTGCCTAGAGATGAGTGGAAGTTGGTGTTATACCACCATTCTGCGAGTGATAGATACTTAACCCACTTCTGGGGATGTTGGAAGCACATACACCGTAAGTATGTTTCTAAGCATTGATTTATCCTCTCTGTTTGGCCGTCGGTTTCTGGGTGATAAGATGTACTCATTTTTAATTGTGTTCCCAGTAAACGGAATAATTCCTTCCAAAATAAACTCGTGAAAACCTTGTCCCTGTCAGTGACTATGCTTCTAGGACAGCCATGTAGTTTATATACTGAATCCAGAAAAATTTTGGCTATTTCTTGCGCCGTAAATGGATGTTTCAGTGGGATAAAGTGCGAATACTTAGTCAACCTGTCTACCACTACCAGAATTGCATCCTTACCCTCTGACCTTGGTAGAGCTTCGATGAAATCCATACTGAGATCCTCCCAGATCTGTTGTGGTATAGGTAGAGGTTGTAGCAGACCCGGAATAGCTTGAGTAGATATTTTATTTTGAGCACACACCTCACAATTCCGGATTTGTTCCTCAATATTTTTCTTCATACCGATCCAATAAAAATGACCTTTAGCCCTCTGATAAGTGTGTAGCACCCCCGAATGGCCCCCAGTCACAGAATGGTGGAAATGTTTGATTAATTTGCTTCTTAGATCACCTGTACTGCCCACATATATCTTGCCTTTATATCTCAAAACCCCCTGACTGAAGGTAAAATTTGGACACTCCTCAGATTGATTTTTAACCTTCTCAATAACTGTGGTAGCATAGGAATCATCTCTGTAGCTATCATCTAGCTCATAGGTCCATCCAGGAGTTATAGAAGTAATAGCCATAGCTTGGGCTGGTTTCCAATTCAATCTGGATAATGCATCTGCAGCCTTATTCTCTTTACCCTTCCTATACACAATGGTATAATCAAATCCCATGAGTTTCATCATGCCCTTCTGTTGCATAGGTGTAACAATCTTCTGTTCCAGGAGGTATTTTAGGCTCTCATGATCAGTCCGTATAATGAAACAACCAGTCATTAAGTAGTGCTTCCATTTTTTGGTAGCCATTAGAATTGCTAGGAATTCTTTTTCATAAGTAGATAGGCTCAAGTTCCTCCCTTTAATAGCCTTACTGAGAAACGCTATAGGCCTTCCCTCTTGAGACAATACAGCGCCAATACCTTCCCCACTAGCATCCACTTCTAGGGTAAAAGGTTTCTCATAATCAGGTAAGCGAAGCACCGGAGCCGTAGTCATAGCCAATTTAAGTGCCTCGAAAGCTTTTTGAGCTTCAGGACTCCAATGAAATTGATCTTTCTTCAACAATTCAGTGAGAGGCCTACTAATCACCCCATAGTGCTTAACAAATTTTCGGTAGTACCCAGTTAATCCCAAAAACCCACGCAATTCTTTTATGGTTTGAGGAATAGGCCACTGAGACATGGCCTCTATTTTTGAGGGATCTGTAGCCACCCCTTCTGCTGATATTACATGGCCCAAATACTCTACCTGCTTCCTCCCAAATGCACACTTGCTCCTCTTAGCATAAAGTTGGTTATTCCTCATAATCTCCAGAACCACTGTTAAGTGCTCCAAATGCTCCTCCAATGACTTGCTGTACACCAGAATATCGTCGAAGAACACTAATACAAATTTCCTCAATTGTGATCTGAAAACCGTATTCATTAAGGACTGGAACGTAGCAGGGGCATTGGTTAGACCGAAAGGCATAACCTTGAATTCGTAATGTCCCTGATGAGTACGAAATGCAGTTTTAGGGATATCCTCGGCATAAACTCTAATCTGGTGATACCCTGATCTCAGATCTAGCTTAGAAAATAGATTAGAACCCCCCAGTTCATCCAACAAGTCATCGATAATAGGAATCGGAAACTTATCTTTGATAGTTGCTTTATTGAGTTGCCGATAGTCCACGCACATTCTCCAACTACCATCCTTTTTCTTTACTAATAACACTGGGGCTGCAAATGGACTATTGCTGTCCTGAATGATAGATGCGTCAAGCATTTCCTTCATTTGTCGTTCCACCTCCCCTTTTTGCTCATGTGAATGCCTGTAAGGTCGGAGATTGACAGGTATAGTACCTGCCTGGAGAGGTATTCTGTGATCCTCCTTTCTTTGTGGGAGTAATCCTTTGGGTTCACTGAAAACATCAGAGTATTGATCCAATACTCTTGCTAGCTCAGGGCTGACAGTCACTTCCTCCTCACTGTCAACTGAAGTACACTGTTGGATGACACAACAATTCCCATAAGGTAGCTCCTGGTACCATTGGTTGGCCGTGATTACTCTCAGTTTTGCTCTTTCACCCATCCCTTTCAATAGTATTGGTTGACCTTCTTTGGTTATAGTGATCGCATTCTGTTGGAAGTCAAAAGTCACTTGTCCATAAGATCTCAACCAATCTATACCCAGTATTACTCCAGAGCCCTCCAATCTGATGATCCTAAGATCAGCTTGGAAAGATTGGCCTTGCATTGTCCAACTGAATCCCAAGCATTGCAATTTACTAAGGACCTTTTGTCCATTAGCTACTGTGACTATTAGAGGACTAGCAGCTACTATCTGAGCCTTAATGTTTTTAGCCACTTGTAAATCCATGAAGCTATGTGTACTTCCCGTGTCGATTAGTACTGTCAATGAGTGCCCTTTGGCTTCTCCCTGCAACTTAATAGTTTCTTGTGGCTTTTCTCCACTTAAGGCATGGACTGAGATGCCTTCTTCATGGTTAGAATAAGCTTCCCCCTCTTGACTGACAGTATCATAGTCGGCTTCAGGATTTTCTTCCAGAATGCAATCCTCATCATAAACTTCCAGAATATTTTCTTGAGCTTGCATATAGTTAAGGGGTTTGTTGGTACATACATGCCCAGGGTGATATCTATCACCACACTTAAAGCACTGTCCCGCCGCCCTTCTTTGTTCCAAAAGTGACTTATTACAAGGTGCCTGACTGCTTCCCCCCTTCTGAGGATTAAAGGAATTGGAATTGTAAGTTGTTGGCGCTTGCGGCTTAAAGAAGCTACTGGGTTGGTATCCAGCTCCAGAACCCTTTGGTGGAGTTCTATACTTCCTGCTGATCACAGATAATGCCCTCTCATGCAACTTTGCCTGCTCATATGCTTCTTCTAAAGTGTTTGGATGGGCAATATCTAGAAAAGGTACTAAGTCCTCCCTCAACCCATTAATGTAGCACGAAATGAAGTGCTCCTCCGTTAATTGGGGGTTATAATAGAGTAACTGAGTCTTAAGCTCTTCGAATCTCTCTTGATACTTTTCAACTGTGCTCATTTGTTTCAAATTATTAAACTCCCTGATCAGGCATCTTTCCCCCGTTTGCGCAAATCTCCGATAAAGAGATTCCACAAATTCATCCCAGCTAACCATCTGCCTTTGGACAAGGTAGCTTTGCTTCCAGGTTCTAGCTCTGCCATACATGTGCATAGTGGCAATGTTCAGCCATTGCTGTTGTGGGATTTGGTAAACTTCAAAATATTGCTCGCAATTTTCCACCCAGTTCCGTGGTTCATCACCATTGAAAGTAGGGAACTCCAGTCGAGGATATGGGTGATGGTGACCCTTACCAGATACAGTATCACCTTGATCTCCTTCTCTAGAATCAAAATCTCTCAGTGGATGAGGTAACAACCCTTTACCCTTGCTCTCTTTTAACTCTGGCTTCACAAACTTACTACCACTACTGCCTGGGTTTTCATACTTGAGATTCTGAGATGGGTATCTTGTTTCTACATGACCCGCTTGGGGATTATGAACTGTTAAAACCCTTAATAACTCTTCGTGCCTCCGCAGTGCCTCAGCTTGCATCAACTCATAATGCTTTTGCTCATTATCACTTACTCCTTTAATCTGTGCAGATAATTCCACTATTTTCTCCTGGTATTCAGTGGTAAGCTTATGCATTCGAGATTCTAGGGTTAACATGTGTTCATTAAGATCCTTAAGACGTGTTCCCTCAGCCATCGGATCGAGATCAGTAGTAAACCTAAATCGGTTTTGATTCTTTCTCCCAATTTTTGTATACTCAATGAACCAAAACTGCTAGATCCCACACTTACTCTATATTCTGTGCAGATCTGCTCTAAGAATGCTCGATGAACAAGGAAAGAATGAATTGAGAAGGGTACCTGAACGGATCTTCTCAAATTCCACAGTCCCTGGGATGGAACTGCTCTGATACCAATTGTAAAGCTCGATCCGAGTCGCAACCGCTTAGATCCCCGATTGCGAGCTAGGATGGCGACAGTTACGATCACCAGAGCTAACGCCCGAATCGGAGTCGAAGACGCGATGATGATACTCCTCTGAGGGCCTTCGGCGATGATGATCCGGGTGTGGAATCAGGAATTCTCAACCAGGTTCCGATCAAGAACGTAGCTCCAATTTGAGAAGGTGAGTAGTGGGGAAAACGAGGAAGAAGAAGAAGTAGAAGAAGTAGAAGAAGAGAGAGAAAGTGAGAAGGTTTGAGAAGAGGAAGTAAGCTCTGTTATTCAAGTCCTCCCGTTTTTCAGTTACAACCACCTATTTATAACCCTTGTTCTGGGCTTAAATGTCAATATGTATATGATATGGATTGTACTGTAATTGTTGTAAAATATCTCTATGGGCTGTACTTATGCTATTGGGTAACCATGGTGTGGGCTTTCCCGCCTGGGCCTGGGCCTTCATTTGCTCCGTCGTAGCGGTTCGGATCCGTCAGGGAACCCGACCCGCTAGCTCCTCCTTCTACAAGCTTCCAGTGTCATCCTCCACAGCTGGCTACCACCATCCATTCATGCTTCAACCCCGGTTACCCCCTATGGTTACCAACCACCCTCTTCTCTCTGGCGATTACCCCCCGATCCCCTGGCGACACTACCACGGCGTAGCTTCCTTCTCTTCGCCGGTTGCCTGAAGCTATAAACCACCCGACGGATGCGTGAAGACTGTCGTGAAGCTGGAGTGGACTACTACTCCTAAGCTAAGTACTCCTTTATTTCCTCCTTCTATGCTACCTCTGGTCTTACTCCCTCTTGCTCTGACTCTTTCCTTATTTCCCTCTTGTAGGCCTTACAGAAACTTAATAAGCCTGTCTTAGGGAAAGAATAAAAGAGTTTTGAATAAAAAGTTTCCGATATATAAAGACAATAGTATGACTGAAACTGGAAGATTAGCAAGAGAGAATGATATAAACACAATGTGATGTGATTTAGCAGTTTGTCGACAGAGCACTTACCAAATTCAGTGAATATGACACCTCCAGAGCATAAACCTTCTTCGATCTTGACTAAACGGAGAGTCATCCTAGGTCCAATCTCCTGAAGTCTGACAGCACTCTTTGTCGATGCTCGGTTGACTCTATCCAAATCACTCGCCAGACTTACAGTTGCTGCTTCTTCATCTCCTTCACTTTCCGATCCATAACCAGCCCTGTGCAGATGATTAAAAAAGCTTAAGTAAATGAACAACTGGTTTTATTAATTTAGGTTGAAAGAAAACAGACAAAGATAACAAACAGCGGAGATAATTACAAATATGATTAACACTTTACTACATTAGTATGGCCCACATAAAATGTATGAACAAAAACAGAATGAAAGACGGTAAATGCTACTTGTACACCCCAATCGGGGTGTACATCTTACACCCCACCCATCCAATGGGTGAGGTGTTTTTACTAGTCACATCAAGTGACTAGTGAGTATACACCCACTTTTAGGTGTATGTGTAGTATTGCTCATAAAGGATATTGATGTGTATTTTCCCAGAAAAGTAAGTTGCATGTAGTGAAAGATATAGCAAACAACAACTTGCTAGAAACCCTAATCTTCGACCATCCATTTTTCCAAAACACAAATATGCTAAGTTTACTTGTAGAATGATCAGCTCTTACTTGGTGACAAAGTCGCTAACATCTTGAAGGTTCCTCAAATCTGGCACTTGATGATTCTGCACAAGTTTCCTAATTCTACGAGAGACACCAACTGGCTGCAACCTGATTGAGTAATGCCGAAAATCAATAAGTTTCTCTTCGGAGTTGTAATTTAACAGTACAATCCTTTGACAAGAAGCAAGCTTCACCTGCAATGCAACAAAGCAGAAGGACATGTTTCACAAGTTTTTGACAAACTCAGTAAAGGGATTTGATAAAGGACTGGAGAGATTAGATTTGGTGAGATGTTGCCCTAACACTTACAGTATTTATATCAATTGTAGGAAATATATTCTGGAACATAATTGTCATTAGCTCCAAATGTTTCAAATGTTGACCTCCAGCTCCGAAGCCAGAAAGTACGATCTGTCGGGAAAAAAAATCGATATTAAAGAAAATAACATTATTTGAAGGGACACAGGCTATACCTCATAAGAAGAAATAGGTGAATTAAGCAGTTGGTTCCTGAACTTTGATCACATAAGCTGATGTCCCTATTAATTAAAGTGAGATGCCTACTTAACTATTAATGACAGAAAGAGCAAGTTTAGGGCACTCATCAGAGTTTACAGTGTAGAATGTCCATTGTAAGATATTCACAATGAAAGCAAATTTTTTAAAATGTTCAGAGATCAACAGAACAATTTACTCAAAAGCTAATATAGCTTATTAATGCTTGGCATAAGTAGAACACAGCAATTATGCCATTTCAAATACTCGATGCTAAAAGCTTACCAAGGGCGAATTTTTGAAAAGATCTTGTGGACACCTTGGGTGTGATTGGGATCGAGCAATGTCAGCTGCCAATGCATATTCATGTATTTCAAAGGTAAGGGTAGGGCCTTGAGGTGTCCTTGCAACGCGCAAATGGGGAACACTCTTTGGATTTGATAAAATCAGAAAATGAGTAACACCCATAGGCCCTGCGACATTTAGAAAGTCCTTGAGATTATTTCGTTTCTTCTCCTGTTAAAAGGAAGAAAACATTAGCAGTCAGCATACATTTGTTTCTATAAAAATGTCTAGAATCAGCATAAAGCAGAATTAGATGAAAAAAAATTGACATCTAAATATGCATAAATCAACACATCAATCGTGGGAAGAGTAAGATATAAGAACTAGAATTTGGTTCAGTTGTTAAGAGGTTTCCTCTGTGGCATTTATGTTGAAACCCCATGTTGCAAGCCAACTTAATTAGTTTAACTTGAGACAAATATAAGATCCAAAAAGGGTCAAATCTTAAAAAACTATTAAAATAATTGCAAAATAGGTTACAGATTACCACACGACACACTTTAACTTTTGATCTAGTACTTAATACAATTGGGGATTTATAGAATTCATTGATGATCCCATCACATTTAATGATTTTAATATTTTTTTTAGCAAATAAAACTGGAACAATTAGCATCTAATCATCAATCAATAAAGCCATTAAATCTGATAAAATTTTCTCAACATAACTAACTAGAATAACTTGAATTAAAAAAATAAGAAGTAGAAGGGGTTCAATCAAATAAAGGCCTTTTAAAAATAGGAAAAAGTCTTCTTTGTAATAGTTGTACCACATAGGATATACTCCAAAACAATCCTATTGTGCCATATAAAATGGTTTACACTCTTATGAGGGGTGATACGGTAATTTCGTATTCAAATGATTGTTTAAAAAATTTTTGTTCTCATATTTGTGTGCAACAAGAATTTAAGTGCCGTGGCCGAAAACTTGCCGGCACGGTGCGTGCCGAACAGTGCCGATGAATACCGGTCACAAAAAATACATAGGTGCCGACACATAATGCCATGAAATATTTATTTTCTTTAACAACAAAATTTTTTAATTACTTATTATGTATCTTTATTAAATCTTTTCAACTTTATTAAGAAAATTATTTAGTAATTTAAAGAAAAGAGGATTTTCAACTGTGCCATCGGCACGGGGGTTGTATCGTGCCGGTATCTTGTTGGCACGATACAACACGGTGGATACGGACAGTGTTGATGGATACTTAAATCCTTGGTGTGCAATATGTAGGCCTTTCATTGAATTTTGTTACTCCCACATAGAACAACTGAAACAGAGCAGACTTTTCTTAAAAATGGACTATAGGTGAGGGGTTCTCAGTGAATCTTCACCAAAAAAGAGAGCAAGTAATTATATCTAAGCATACAATTGATAAAAACCTAAAGCAAAAATTTAAATTTGCATGCTTCCAACAGAGAGACAACAATTAGTTATATAAAAAAATTGAAAGAAAACAATCTAAGGTTATCTAAGGTTTTGCCAATCAAGTAGATTCTATGATCCAAGAATCAGAAACAGATTAAGGTAATAGCTTATGCAGTATGAATCTTGAAGTTTGATTTTAGTTTCGTGAAAGGTTTTGGCATCCATGATCTAATCTTATTCTGAAAAAATAATGACATGCTGTTCTAGATATACGATCGTACTCCTCATCTACGAAATTCCACAAAATTCTTGAATAAATAAAAGATATGAGCTCATGCATCGAAACAGGACTTATACATCGAATTACAGTAATTTTCTCAAAAGAAAAAAAAAATCTGAGAAACACCTTCAATTTGAGAGCAGTGTAGGGAAGCATCATCTTGCGAAGATCCAACTCCAACTGCTTGAGCGGGCCCGGGAGCTTTCCCCTCGCGAAGACGAAGCTCTTCGGGATCTTACTCCCGGTGACGTGATCGACGCTCGGCGGCTGCTTCTTCAACACCGAGGGCTTCGCGCTCCCCCCCTTCTTCTTCCTCCTCGTGTTCTTCATCAAAAAATCCGAAAAAAAAATTCAGAAACCAAAAATTTAAAGAAAAAAAGAGAGAGAAGGATTGGAGAAGCGAAATCGGAGCAAAATATGGAGCGATTTTGGAGAGGATTTGGGGGGATTACGTGCTTGAAGCGAGCCATTGATCTCTCTCGGTGGATCGCGGAGGGGTCGAAGAAGAGGAGGGGGTTAGGGTTTTGTGAGGTTCGGGGACGACGACGAGGAGAGGGTTTTGGGGACGGATTACTTATAGTTAGGCAAAATTGTACGGAGACCCCCATCACCTAATGGGTGTTGAGAGACATAAAGCCCCCAACTTTTACTTGTTTTTGTTTTCGGATTGAGACCCACAACTTTTTTTTTTATATGACTTTTTTTTTTTGTTTAATGAAGTTAGAAATTTTATCAACTTTAATCACTTAATTTGTTAGTAATTATTAATTAACTTATTTTTGTTTATTTAAAAATAATTAAAATTATTAATAAAAGAGATAAAATCTTTAATTTTTTTAAAAAAAATTACTCATTTTTAATTAGAAGTTGAGGAGTCTTAATTTATGTCCTTGAGAATTTAAAAATACTAAAATTTGCACTTTATCTCCTATTTTTAAAAAAATTAAAATTATAATATTTAATTTATTACCATTATTATTTCACCATATTCTCATATACGAGAAATGTATAATTTTTTTTATATTTTCTTAAATTAGGTGATTTTATGATAATAATTTTTGTAAAAATTATTTTTAGAGATTAAATGAGTATATCAATAATTATTCAATCCAACTTTAATAAGTGCTATAACTTTAAATTTGGAGGTATTAAAATAAAAGTTTTTAAGAGATGGAGGGTAAAATACAAAATAAAATATTTATATGGGGTTCTCTGCATTTTAGACTAAATATCGGGGCCTCTTCCTCTTCTTTTTCTCTCTCTCTCTTTTCTCCCTTCTCCCTCTCTCGCTCTCTCTCGTGAGCGAGCCGATGCCCGGAGCGGCGGCGGCGGTGGCGGTGGCGGTGGCGGTGGCGATGGAGCCGGTGGAGCCGCAATCGCTGAAGAAGCTGAGCCTCAAATCCCTCAAGCGAGCCCTCGACCTCTTCTCCCCCTCCCGAGCCGCCGCCCACCACACTCCCCCCGACCCCGAAAGGTTCCTAAACCCTAATTGTTGATCTCTTCCCATATTCTTTCTTACTCTGTGATTTCGAATCTTTTGCTGCTGTATTGATGATTTTTTTTTTTTTTTTTTTTTTTTTTTTTTTGGTTGCAGCAAGCGGATTCGGATCAGCTACAAAGTTGGTTTCGCCTCTGCTCTTTACTTTTCCCATTTTCTAGTTTTTGTTCGCCTTCTTCGTAGAGCGCGGTGTGAGTTTTAGAGAGAAGAGTAGGTTTAGGGTCGTTTACGAGGGTTCCTGTGGCTTTCCGAGGTATCCGGAAGAGGGGTGGATGATAAAAAGATTAAATTTAGGGTTGAAGTTCGATTTATGAAAGGTTGGTCGAGACATTATAAGGAGAAACTAAAATGTGAATCAAAAAAGATATCTTTTCCAAGTTTTTTTTTTTTTTTTTTGACTTGGATATGATTCAAGTGTGAGTAGCTGTTTTTTGCACCACAATTTACTCGGTATGGTTTTAAAATTTAAACACAGCTGAGAGTGCTTTTTGGAGTGAATTA
Organism: Tillandsia fasciculata; assembly: GCA_029168755.2. Lineage (NCBI taxonomy): Eukaryota > Viridiplantae > Streptophyta > Magnoliopsida > Poales > Bromeliaceae > Tillandsia > Tillandsia fasciculata. The sequence goes on from CM054951.1 coordinate 12,852,152, forward strand.
TTATATATATATATATATATATATATATATATATATATATATACAAGGACTAATTGGGGACTAAAATTTGATCTACAAAGGGTTATCCAGCACATTAGCTGTTTTTAGATCTAATTTTTTTGGTTTGGAAGGTGGTTTCTTGATTCGAGGATCAATAGCTGTTTTTTACAACACAATCAACTCATTATGGTTTTAAGTGGATTGTTGGGAGTGTTTTTAGAGTTAATTCTAATGTTATTCATTACTTTTCGTTTGGTCTGGTTTAAAGCTGCATGCTGAATATGGGCTTGTGAAGAATATGCCAAGTGAACAAATGCATGAGAAGGGAAAGTCTGGTGCAGAGGGTAATACGGATCAGGCCGCAAACGCTAATATATTAGCTCTCCCAGGTTTGTTAAATACTTTGTCCCCTGCGCCAATGACTCTTTAAGTTATTTTGCCTAAATAATTCTCTTTTCATTTTCATTAGTTTCCGAATTGTGTCGGTTTAAGAATTTTATGCTATTAATGTGTATGTGACTCTTACCATTGGTATGATGCTCTAGATTACTGGCAAAATATTTTTTCCTGAGCAAGGAATCTTGTTCTTTGAAAACTTCACTTCTCATTATTCGTTTCAAGTATGCATCTTCTATGTCTTATTTATAGCAGTATTGAAGAAGAAAAAAAATAGCTTTATTACAAGGCGAATGCGCTTTATAGTCATCTTTCTTTTAAATTTACTAGGATTATCTCCTTAGAATTAACATAATTTTGGTTATGTTGTTTGTAATATTTGTAAGGAAACTAGTTTACTCTAACCTGTTATCATATATGGAGGAGTACGGTGGAATTTTTATGGCATTTTTTACCCTGGATTCTCCTTTTTAAAACTCTGTTTGTTTTTTAGTGGGTTTGTAATGACTTTCTGATTAAGAAATCAACCTTTTACCGGATTAAGGCTTCTTGTAGCATTCTCTGGTGGAAATCTCGTGGAGCCTTATGAAGTTCTTAATGCTATTATAAACATGGTTTTTTGGTTAATTTCTAAAGGCTGGCCTAAAATCATGCTTGCAGGAAGTGAGGACAGCAGATCTTCACAGAAAGATGGGACTCAAGGTGCTATTGTTCCTGTTCCTTCTATGCTTCCAAAGGGACCGTATGTGTGCAATCTTTACAATTTACGAGAACACAAAGTTTGCGGCTATTTTAGTATACTTAATTAGACTTCTTTATACAGTGAACCTACTTTCCCCAGCCGGAATCCGAGCACTGTTGTGTCAATTCCTGGGTCCTCTGAGAGGTATTTTGCTTTTCTATGATATGTTTGACTTTATAATGTTAGCTCTAGAAGCTTTCTGACATGGTATCTGGCTCTACTCCCTGAAGCTTTTCCCATTGGTCAGAGCAATGTGTCAAAGAATGGTCCATTTGGTGAAAAGTTTAAGAAGAATATCCTGATTAGTAGATAATTTTCTTGGTCAAAGGCTCACAGGGACATTAGTGCTGCATTCAGTGGCAAAATTTTCTTCATCAGTTGCCATATTATAATAACTCGAAGTCAAATGCAGTTCCACACCAGAAGAAACCTATAAAATAGTATGGTGGATAAAACTAGAATTAAGGCTTTGTGGGCCTACTGCTACCACGAAAGATTAGTAATGCAGTAGGCTGAGAACTTTGCCGAAGTTTTTTAGGGATGTATTCTTCTAAGATTGCACACAAGTGGGACAACCTGTTAGTAAGTTGAAAAATGTTATGATTGCCAGCAATACGGTGTAAATTGAATACATGGCCGGCAGTTTTAGGTATATATAGATTTTACTGCCTGGGAACACAGTTCTTTATGAGTGGTTTTCACATGTATAATTTAACATCAATAACTCGGTGCATTGGACGACTTCTCTGGTTTAGAACACCTATAGATTGGCACCACTTACATGGGCTGGAGGAATTTTCTATACCCAAGTTATAGTGAATTTGCTCCCTTTTATTGGGTAGTGTGATTCTAGTTTAGTTACAATGTGAGCAACTATTTTCAAAGTTTGCAAGGAAGATTATTAACTTTTGATAATGGATTTCAACTAAGCTATGAGTTCTTGTAGGAGCTCAAAAGAGGAATTATGCTCTTCTGGCTTTTGTGAGCCTATAGTGGTTGCTGCATTGAATTCAATTGTTTATGATGTGCAAAATTTACAATCAGATCATATAGTTATATTATTATGAAACTTTTTTGTGAAATCATCCTATCTTATTTTCATTTATCTACCAAAATGTCTTATCAATCTAGTTTAAAATTTGTGTGTGGCCTCTCAGGTTCTCAACGTCTGCATTGATGGAGAGGATTCCAAGTAGATGGCCTCGACCTATATGGCACCCACCTTGGAAAAACTATCGAGTACTCATCTTTTTTTATCGTAGTTTCCCTTTGTAGTTAACTCTTATTTTATCTTGCTCCTGGATGTGACCTCAAAGACTTAAAGTAAAAACATTCTTACACCATATAACACCCTCGATTCTACAATTTGAAGTTTGTTTTTCACCATATATGTTGTACTCTTTCCAATCATGTAACTTGCGGTTAACCAATCATGTACTTGCGGTGAACTAAGTTCTGCCAATAAGGATCTATTTTTGTGCATGCCTAATGATACTGAACAACAATAGATGCTGCTTCCATGCATTTATCTATGCTGATTAGAGTAAAAGATTTTATTTAGCTCAATGTGCACTCTCATCTTTGGGTTGGAAAAAAAAAGAGTTTTTCACATATGTAAAATTATCATGTTTTTATTGTTGGATTTGTTACATCTTGATAGTGCAAGATCAAAAATATTTTTACTCATTCGCTAATTCGTAAGTGAGGTTAGCAGCAATGTTTAATTTAAGAGAGGAGATTTGTTCTGTTAATTTGTTAGAAATCTGAAGAGGCCCCTCGTTTGAAGAAGTGTTTTGTTTTTATGTTTTTTTTTTCTTTCCACTTCTCAGCTTGTAATGTTATCTTGTGGCAATTTATGCAGGTCATCAGTGGTCACTTGGGATGGGTGAGGTCTATTGCGTTTGATCCTGGCAACCAATGGTTTTGTACTGGTTCAGCTGACCGTACAATAAAGGTTAACCCCACATTTTGTAGCACTTGCTATCTTGGGTCTGTAAGATTATCTATGAAGAGGTTCATCTGTATTCTGCATCTTAGCTTGTTTGTAGTTTTACTGCAGTAAGCGTGCGTGTAAACGAGCTGTTAATAATATTTTTTCTGTGATTGTCTATCTTATCAGCTTCTCTTTCCTTGACTATGATTATACTATCATATTAATCCAGCTTTTTGTCTTTTCCTCTTTTTTCCTCTCTATAGATTTGGGATGTTGCAACTGGAAAGTTAAAGCTTACACTTACTGGACATATTGAGCAAATACGAGGTCAGTTGCATTTTGGTATAATTCATGTAATTTGGTAGATAATTTGGTAGTGTTGATGGATGTACTCTACTATTTCTCTTTGAGAATTATGTGGTGCCAGCTAGAAAAGTACTAATATATTCTTTACTTGAATATCTAGGACTCGCTGTTAGTCAACGGCACACTTACTTGTTTTCTGCTGGTGATGACAAACAAGTTAAATGTTGGGACCTTGAACAGAATAAGGTTAGATACTGCGGAGTTAATTTCTTACTTTTAAGAGGATATCTGCTATGTCTTATCTGCTATATTCTATTGACGTTGACCTAATATTTCCTCTAATGTGTTTTAAGGTTATCAGGTCTTACCACGGGCATCTCAGTGGTGTGTATTGCTTAGCCCTTCATCCAACCATTGATATTTTGCTAACAGGCGGTCGAGATTCCGTTTGCCGGGTATGAAGTTTCCTCTTCAACTTTGTGATTAAGTTTGGTTACTGTTGTTAACTTGTTATGATCCCAAGTATAAGTGAGGTTTTGGGCAGGAAATACACATGAATTTTACTACTAATGCTGTTTTAAGTTTTAAACTCTCAGAAATTTTTTAGTACACTTCATACTATGAATTGTTCTTAAATTTCTATGACTTTCACCCTAGGTGTGGGACATTCGGACGAAAGCAATGATTAGTGCTTTAACTGGGCATGATAACACTGTTTGTTCGGTTTTCACTCGTCCTACGGTAAGCAGAGATTTAACTCATAGCACTACTTGGTTAAGAATTTTTGGGTATTGTTGTTCAACATAATATGCTTCTTAAGTTTATCCCCAAGTAGAAAGGCTGCTGGGTGTTTAATGTATTAAGGAGAATATTTTAGGACAAATGATTAGAGATTTTGGGGCAAGGAGTTTGATGGACATCTGTTGCTGGATAACAACTTGTGCAAAAGAACCCTTAATTTTTTCTGCGCAATAACAATTTGTGCTGGAAAATGGTTTTTGAGCCATTTTGACTGAATTATATCTTTTGATCAACCGACAATTATTCCATATTATGTAGTATCAAAGATGATGCTGTAATTAAGGAGAGAAACATTTTGTAGTACCTATTTTTTTGTATCTTGGCATGCTCTGTGTTTTTCCAATTCAGTTATAATTTTTGCATATGGTATGGACGAAATGTTATGTTGTGTAGTTGTTTATCAATGCGTTTTCTTTTTCAGGACCCACAAGTCGTAACTGGCTCTCACGACTCAACTATTAAGTTCTGGGATCTTGTAGCTGGTAATTACTTGTTTGCAATTACAACTTCTACCAAAAACGAGTCACATCTGTTTTAGTGTATCATCAGAGTAACTTTCTGCAGGGAAAACAATGACAACTCTCACACACCATAAAAAATCTGTCAGAGCCATGGCATTGCATCCAAAAGAGTATATGTCCACTTAACTCATTCTCAAAATTTTCTTGCTTCGAATGAAGGAAAATTGATCTTTGCCCTTCTTTTGTGTAGGCAATCTTTTACTTCAGCATCAGCAGATAACATAAAAAAGTTTAGCCTTCCGAAAGGCGAATTTCTGCACAATATGCTGTAAGTATGCTGTTATTTTTTTTTGTCCTCTCCTTAACATATATCACTTGTTCAGCGGCCAAAATAGTACTAATTTGAGCTGTAAGAATATAAGTTTGAATTGTTATTTTTTAGATAATTCTACATTCGGAAGAAAATAATCTAATGTTTTCAAGAATTATATTATGTTTCTTTGTTTAGATGACGACTATGACAGGGCAAAGAATTGTTTGTCGGTTCCTTGCATGCCCTTACTATCTTAATACTTTTATTTTTCAGGTCTCAGCAGAAAACTATAATAAATTCAATGGCTGTTAACGAGGAAGGTGTCTTGGCAACTGGAGGTATTGCAAACTTGACTATATTACTTCACTTTTCAATGTTTTGCAAGAGAATGAACGCTTCTACAATCAATAAAAATAAGCTGAAGACCATCTAAGGTTCCAAGGTCTTTTCTATGAATGGAGATAAGGTCAACATAGTTCATTATGATCCAACTTGTTTACACTACCGATGGATAATAAAAAAAAAAATAAGTTGCTGGTCTCTTGCTTTTGCATTGGTGCTCAAAATTTGGACTAATGTCATGGTTTAACATGACATTTCGTTGAGAATTATAATTTAATAGCATCAATATATACATCTGGTTTGTCATATGGTTTCTATATCGTGTTGCGTTTTCATCCTTTCTGTATCAATTTGATTTAGTGGATGAGCGGCCTCTAAATATTTTTATACTGTAAACATTTGCACTTGTATAGACAGAAGCAACAGGACAGATCATCAGTTCGGATGATCTACCAATGACTTTGGACCAGAGAATCTTTTGCAAAAGATTTAGTTTGTGCATATACCCAACCTCTCATGTTTATGTTGGCAACTGAATTAATCACCACGATCTCATCCGGCCACTTTTGCTTTTCCCCTTCTTTATTCTAATCAATCTGTAATGAGACTGAAGCTAGTAATTTCTCTTAATAGAATTAATATTTTTTTTTCCGCCTCTTAAGGTGACAATGGGAGCCTCTGGTTCTGGGATTGGAAGAGCGGCCATAATTTCCAGCAAGCTCAGACAATTGTCCAACCAGGTCAGTGCTACTTCTCTCGAAGTGCATATTGGAACGTGGTACAGCGAAAAATGTTTGGAGTTCACTTTTTTCTCTCTCTAATCTCAGGATCACTGGATAGCGAAGCATGTATTTATGCTCTTTCACACGATGTTAGCGGCACGAGGCTCGTTACGTGTGAAGCAGATAAAACTATTAAGATGTGGAAGGAAGACCTGAATGCGACCCCTGAAACCCACCCACTCAACTTCAAGCCGCCAAAAGAATTCCGCAGATACTGACGATAGCTAGGTTAGTACTTCCTGACGGTTCTTTTGGTCAATTTTGAAAGCTGTGTATGAAATGTACCATTGGGGGTTACCTGGGAGATTGTTCTATGTGAAGACAAAAGCAAAACTCTTAGAAATTTTACACTTGTCCTAGCTGTATGAGTTGATTAAGCTTTCGAAAACAAGAACGTAGTCATGTAGACATTTTTTCTGATATAACTTTTCTTTAACTGTTATTTTGTTTATTGCCAGCAAGATATTTGTTTGGGGTAGATCCGTAGCTGAAATTATCACCATTTTCACTTATCATAAACTTGAATTCATTGCAGTTTAATTGCCGAATTGAAAGGGTATCCTAGCAGTTGATTAAGCTATCAGATGATTATAGCTGTTTACAATAGTATTGAGACTGCGTGGGTGGCACACATCATTGCCACATAAATTTCTAGAGATGATGGCGTAATTGAATCAGCTGTCGCATCATCCCTTGTTGTCGTATTATCCCTGATTTAGGTTTTTAGGTAAATAAACACGAGAGTTCGATTGAGTGACCTGATAGAAACAGGAAGATGCTGAGTGCATCAAATGTGACAACAAATTGGAGTTCCCTGACCTTGTTGAAACTTTGCTTTCGGTTTCCATTGGAGTAGTTTAGAAGAGCCAACAACCGAATATATTTTGGAATATATTTTTTGGTCTTGTTCTAAGAATCTCTCTTGTAGGGAAGAGCCTGCCACCTAACTTTTTTGTACTAGTACATGTATGCCTCCCAATTTTTATGCAGAATAAATTAGCAGGTATATATTAAGATCCACATTATATGATATATGCCCCATGTTCTTCTTTTGAAGGCTAAAAAACTACATCTTGTTTGTTTTCCTTCTCTTCATCTCCTTTCTGATTTATTATTTAGCACATGATGATGACCTTGTAGTTTCATTTATTAGGGATTTGATTATTCTGAGTTACAGGAAGAGAGTTGAAAATTTTGTTTGGTATCTATCATAGGTCAACAATTCTTTTTTTTTTTTTTTTTTTTTTTTTTTTTTTTTTTGTTAGCCTTAATGTGTATTCAAGAAAAGCAAAAAAGAAAATAAAAAAATCCTAAAGACCTTATCTTTCTGTTGATTAAGATTGATATTAAGGTAGATTCATCCACCATGGGAATTTTGGGCTTTATATGTGTGCATGAATATCTTATTCAACATAATTTTTTTGAAAAAATTTGTTAAAAAATATATATATATATATGAGATTTGGTAGATGAGAAATCTGATCAAATATCTAGAAAAGTGTATCATATTCAGTATATATATATATATATTTTCTCAAAAAAAACTTGTAACATCTGATCATAATATATTTTATTCAGTATGTTAATAAATTATATTCATAATATATTTTTATTTATAAATTGAGATGCCAACTTTGACTGAAATGGTGCTGGCTCTCTCTCTCTCTCTCTCTCTCTCTCTCTCTCTAAAAAAAGGTAAAGAGTGAATCAAAGGTGGAAACCTTCAAAGGAATTAGACAATTTCAAATACAGTGTCTACCCCAGGAAACTTCAATGAGTGTTCCTCCATTTGGACAAAAAAGAAATTTATATTGCTTGGTACATTAACAGCTCAAATAAACCTGTCAAAGGTTGTTATTGTTTCTTTGTTCACATTGTGTGACAAATAAGAAAGATTAATGCCCACCCAATCCAACTGGATCCCATGGCCTGCTCCAACAAACACAAACTATTCTAAATTTATAAGCTCGTTTGGTATTGGAATTATTTGGGGATAAGGGATATCCTCTTAGCCCCCAAACATATCAGGAACTACGAAAATATTTTGTTCCAGTACAACTAGAATAAGTAGGAATTACTGTTCTCACTCTTTCCAACCATCCGTCCCACGTCTCCTGAGTATCATTCCTCACCTCATTATTACATAATAAAATTTGAGGGCAAAAAGATTATTTAAAATAACTAATACTCTTTGTTCTTATTATTTTTTATTATCATATCAAATACAAAATCTCTTATTTTTGAAATCATATCAGACGTTTTTTTGCACTAATTCCGTATTTTATACTTATTCCTAGAATAGCTAGTTCTGTCTTATCCCGTTACCAAAATCAACTTTTTCTAAGCCAAGGGATTCCATTTTTCTGCAGAGAGACAAGTTTTTTTTAAGTACCTGCAGGTATCAACTGGAGCACATGCCACACAATGATGGTGGAACATCAATGTTGCTTGGAACTTTCAATAATTGGATTTAAAGTGTGGTTAAGATTTGGTGGACTAAGTGGGGGCTCATTCAATGCGGTTTTTTTTGCCAGGGACCGCGGTATCGGATTGTTTGATGAAAATAATAAGTTGTCATACAAATATGTGTAGTGTTTAAGCATAGTCTCTTTTTTTTTTTCTTTTTTTTTTTTGGTATGTTTCTTGAATATAATTGCAAGGTTTAAGCAGCAAAAACTGTTACCAAATCCTCTCATACTATGATTTTGCACTCTACTTTGGAATCTCTCTCTCTTTCTCTCTCTCTTATTTATTCACTACACATTTGGAGCAAAAAAATGTGCTAATCAAAGGAAAAGGACATGTGGAAAGAGACCCAATTATTGCAGGGAAAGAAAGAAAGATTCAAACTACCATGGCATGTGCATGGGTTAGATGCAGTGCCCTAATCTAAACACCAAGCCAATGATTAAACAATTAAAATGGGGAAATGTCTCTCCATGTACAAACCCTAGCAGCCCACTTGTCCCTGTCACTTTCCCTACTAAAATGGCTTTCCTTTAAACTAATGAAGAGATGCATGATGCACACACACAACAACAACAAAAAAAAAAAAAAAAAAAAAAAAAAGAAAAAAAAAAGAAAAAAAGAAAAGAAACACACACACACACACACACATTAAAAGAGAAGTCCTTCTTGCTTGTACTAAACATTCTTCCTCTTCATCTAGGATTGGGTCTAGTACTAGTCATTTTTACATAATGAGTTGATTCACAGTAACTGGATAAAAATTATGAATGAAGTGTCTTGAAAAATAATCAAGAGTAATTTAATGCAATACTTGCATGCTTCTTTTAAATAGTTCTATTGAAATTCTTGCATTAATTAATACCACAAAGCCCTCTTTTTTCAAAAAAAAAAAAAAAAAAAAAAAAGTACAAAATTTATTTGAATTATAAATTATTTTAAACTGACTACCGAATATTTTTCAAATTTTGATTTTACTTTCAATTTTTTAATTTGTTTGATTTGAATTAGTCAATAGCATTTTGAGTTTAAAATTTAAATATATTATTTATCTTTATAGATTTAGTTGGTATATTTTATATAATTCTCGCAACTATAAATTTATTAAAATAAATAATTAGCTTGAATTTTGTAATTGAAGTATTCGCGACTTAATCAAATTAAATCAAACAAATTAAAAAGCGGGATAGTAAAATTAAAATTTTGAAAGTTTAGATAGCTGATTCAAAATGATCCAATATTGTTCAGATAAATTCTGTATATTATTATTTTTTTTCCTTTTCTTTTCTTTTTCTTTTTTTTTTTTGTGTGTCTTCTCTACTGACCACAAACAAATTAAAAATTCAGATTAAAATTTTGAAAGTTTAGATAGCTTCATATAAATTCTATATATTATTTTTTTTTTTTTTTTTTTGGTCTTCTATGCTAACCCCACCAAAACTTATTGTACAATTGTTGGACTTTCAAAGTACCATGCTTTTGCGTGTGAGTGTAATTTCCAAATTATGAGGTGGTTAGATGCAATGCATTTATGCATGTTACAAAGTTAGTTGAAGAGTTGCAATGCCGTAGAAGAATATATGAAATTATTCTTTGCATAGAAAATAATCTTCCAAGAATAATTGACTTTTTTTTTTTTTTTTTTGGTTTTTTTGTCTCCCATGAGGTGAGAATTACAAAGAGAACCCTAGTTAATTTGTTCCCTTGTGGGAAAAAATATATATACATATATACAGTAAAAGTAAACCATAAATGAAAATAAAAGATTAAGCAAGTGTAAGTAAAGTGTGTAATAAATGCCAAATTCTATATACAACTGTAATTTGCACAAAGCTCCATAAAAATTAGATAAATTTTATACCAGAATTATATAAAATATATTAACTAAACTCATAAAAATAAACGACGTATTCAAATTTTAAAGTCAAAATGTTGTTGACTGACTCAAATCCAACAAACTAAAAGATTGAATAGTAAAATTAAAATTTTAAAAGATTAGATAGCCAACTTAAAATGATTCAAAATTCAGATTAGTTCTGTAATTTTTTTTAAAAAAAATTAGTATCAGCTCTAGAAAAGATCTTAAGATAAATCAAGGTTCTGTAGGTAACTTGAAAAAAAGCTACAAAAAAGTAAAATAAAATCAAGATATGGAATGAAATAAAAAGTCTAAAACTAGAAGGAAACTTCTCAAATTTCATTTTTTGCAGATTTAAACATTTGTTTTTTTTTTTTTTTTTTTTTTTCTTACTTTCAAAACTTTATTTGTTAGGTGCAGGGACCTTATTGTAATTTCACATTTCATTAGTCCACTATTGTAGCTGGAAGAAGCACTTCTTCTTTGATTCTCTTATTAAAAGCTCCACAAGTGGGCAAAAGTCTCATAGTCATTTTCATGCCAGTTAGCTTTCTCACATATATGACTCTTTTTCTTTTTCTTTTTTCTTTTTTTTTTTTTTTTTTTTTTTTTTTTTTAAGAATAATTGTATATGTCTGACTCTCTGTAAAGATATTAAATAGCAGGTATATTTTTATAAAATTTAAATTATCAAATTTATTTATCCCTCTAAAAATCTTTCCGTTTGTAAATTGTTGATAAAATTTAGATAATTATAAGTTTAAAAAATAAACCACAGTTAATTAAAAAATAAAATTACCTTTTTTATCTCTTATATATATATAATTTATATTCAAATATTGAATTTTGTCATCTTTTTCATTATTTTTTTTATCCATGGCGACGGTGAAACTCTCTGCCACGACAAAAATGAGATACTCCACACTTGCCACGACGAAGTCAAGGAGAGTAAAAAAGAATAATTTTTTGTATACATATATTTGTAAGAACAAAATAGTAATTTTATGTCTCTTTCATTGAAAAACTAACCAAAATTTGTTAAGTGATATATTTGTAAATCAAAAAAAAAATTGAAGAAATAAATTTAATTACTTTAATTTTATAAAAAAAAATTGTCTACTATTTAATAATGATATGTATAAGATTAACCATTTTTTCTAAAACAAATAATATAGTTGAGCTTAAAGGAACACCAAAAATTTTCCTATTTGTTAATAAAATTTTTATTTTCAGTCATTCATCTTAAAATATTTTACCACAAAATAAATAATAATATTAAAATTTTTATATAATCGAGTTGATCATTAATTCAAAATTCTAGAAAAATAAAAATTAAATAAAAATGGCTGGAGGGACCAAGTTGACTGTATTTTTTTGGCTAAATTATAGAAAATCCCCTATAATATACCGCTTTTTCACTTTACCCCTGTCTTTAAAAAACCTATATTTTGCCCCCTCGTAATTATGAAATTGTGCATTTACATCCCCGCCGTCAGCATTCCGTTAGTGAGCCGTCAATTTTTTTAGGTAATATACTGGAAATACCTTTCAACCTCTTCTTCTCCCGATCACTCCGAGGCCGAGCTCCGTCGCTCCGTGAGGGATTCCGCTGCCGTCGTTGTCGGGAGCCCTTGGCGATCGTCGGCGCAGTCGCCGCCTGGGCCCTCCCCGGTGACGGCGCTCGAGGTCAGGCGTGGCCCGAGGTTGGTAGGGCGCCAAGTGGCGTCGCCCCACTCGCCGCACCACTGCGCACAGCACGCGCGCGCGGGGAAGCGCGCGCGCATGCTGGCGCAGGTCAGCGCGCGGGGACCCGCGCCTCCTCTGGCTAGGTAAAAAGATCTGTTGATTGGACTCCCTCTTTCTTTTCCGGAGTAAGCGGGGTGAGGGGACCGCCACGTGGCGGGCCCCCATAGGCCGCCGCGCGTTGACCTGCTCCCTGGGGGCGCCACGCTTCACGCGTCCGCGCGGGGACGCGGCTCCCTGGGCACCCCCGACCTCTCCGACGGCGGGGGAGACGACGAAGACGACAGGGTGGGGAGGAGGAGGAGAGCTTCTCGGCGGGGGCGGGGGCGGGGGCGACAGTGGAGTCAGAAGGAAGCACAGATGAGGGCATTATCGTCATTTTGCCTATTCGGTTAATCCCGTTGTCCCCTAAAAATAATAAAAATAATTAGGTAATTACGATGGGGCAAAATATAGGCTTTTTAAAAACAGGAGGACAAAGTGAAAAAGCGATATATTATAGAGAATTTTTCTGTAATTTAACCTATTTTTTTATAAAAAATAAACTTAGTTAAAATTATAAAACAGTTAAATTTAAAATTTGAAATATCATATACTAATCATCAAATTCTAAATAATCTAATAATATTATGAAAATAATTTAGTCACACTTATTTGACTTTTGTAGTACGTGCATAAATAAAGTCCACACAAAGACAAAAAAAACTTTATGCCCTGCTCTAATTTTCCCTTCACCGACAGAAATTTTTTATATTTTCTGTGATATAAAATTAAAATAAGATTAATTTTTTAATTTTTTTTATTTGTAAATATATTTTTTAAAAAATTTTGATTCAGTGATATATGTTTATGTTATTTGATTCACCGTTAATTTTTAACGCATACATATGTAAAATAATTATTTTATTTTTATAAATTTATCTTTATTAAAAATATCATGTGAGCTATTTATTTTAATTTTGTCACGGCCAAAAAAAAAAACAAAACAAAACAAAAATGTTAAACTACAAATTATATATAAGGAATAAAAAATCATTTTATTCTTTAGCTAAATATGGTTAATTTTTTTAAATCATAATTATCTAAATTTTAATAATAAAATAATATATTTGCAGACGAAAATTTTTTTAGAGAGATAAATTTAATAACTTCAATTATTTCTATAAAATATTATAAATTACCTCTCAAAATTATTAATACAAATATTATTTTTTAATTATGTTGTCAATATTTTTTCTATCAATTTTTTAAAAAAAATTTATTGAAGTAAGAATATAAAATTACCAATCTATACCTCATTATAGCTAACTATTATGTAATTTGTAATTTTCTTTGGTTCGGTTAATATCATTTATGATAGTTAATTTATTCAGTTTATAAATTCAATATATTTTTTCAATTTACGCTATCATTTTTATTAACTTAACTTATTAATTATTTCAATTGATACAAATTTGTTTAATTTATCTTTAATTTAATTTAATTTAATTGAAAGGAGATGATAGTTAGGTGTCCAAAATATTTTCAGTGTAGATAACTTTGATTTTTAAATTTTAAAAATATTTTTGATATTATCAACTTTTTGAGGACTTTTCTGTAATTAGAGCTGATTGAGAATGACATTTTTGTATTTTTATATTTAACTGGATGCAAGGACTGATTAATTAATAAAATTTAATTATGATGTTAACTGCAAATTTTAGCGTGATTCATCCGCATGATCAAAAGGGAACCAAACACGTGGCAAAATCATGGCCTTTCGCACGTGTCTGCATTTCGTGGGTCCAATGGTGGGACCCACGAAAATTAAAAGTTCGACAAAAAAACAAAATAAAAAAAAATACAAGTTTTACATCATTTTCACAACAACCACCAAACCATTTTGAATTTATATAAAGAGTTCGGCTACGGTATCTTTAAAATTTCAAATATTTTGGCACTCGTCAATTTGTTTACTATTAATTTTATTTAATTTTTTAAATTATATTATTTTATCAGTTATTCATTAAATTTTAAAAAATTATTATTATTCTAAGTATATAAATTTTTATTTAAAAATTAAAAACGCACATCTCATTAGGGATGTAAATGAGTACGGATACCTAAAATTTTATTTGAATTCGAATTTTAACGAAATGAATTTATCCGATGTTAAACGGATATGGATTCGAATACGGATATGAAAAACGAAAATCCGACGAATTTGAATTCGAATATGGATTTTAACTGTATCCGATCCGAATACGAACCCGACCCGAACCAAATTAAATTTACGTATATAATATATGTATATATAAAAATATTTAATAATATATTTAAATTTATATTTTAAAATTTTAGATTTAATGTAATGTTTTGAAATAGTATAAAAAAGAAAAAAAATAATTATTTTGAATTTGAATTTTTGATCAGATTCAAATTTAAATGTAAATTTTTAAAATTTATTAAATTTGAATTCGAATTTAAATTTTGAATATGCATTGGGATTAAATTTTTAAAAATTTGTTCGGAATCACAACCCTACATCTCATGCATAATACGTCCAAAATGTTACGTTACTGTCACGTCAACTATTGCACTACAAAACAACGTCCCCGTTATTCGCTCTAACTAACGGGTGGGATCCCGCCTAATCGTTTGTACCCATTAGAAATATAATTTAATAGACCAATAATTTCTTAATTTATTATTATTATTATTAATTATTGTAAGTTAGATTTGCGCATTTTTAAATGTAGGGTGACCACTGAGTTAGTTAGGGATGTCAACGGCCTGAATATGAGCGAACTCGGCCGGGTCGTTTTAACGAGTCAGATACGACTGATTCATGAATAATAAATTAAATTTTTAGTTTTGCTATTAAGTCAAAAAATTGAATGAAAATTAAAAAACTAAAAAATTAAAATTTTAATTTATAATTAAGATTCACAAAAGATTTTTGTATTTTTTATATTAAATTGACCAAAAATTCAAATAGTATATATATATATATATGCTAGAATACTATTAATAGCACCAATCATTTATTACTATCAAGTTTTTTACTCTTAGATCAATCCCTTTAATTATTTCTACCTATTAAATTTTACTATTTTTTCAACTACCTATTAAACCCAAAGAGCCGACTATCATCTCAACCACATATTTTTTAATCTAAAAATTAAAAATTTAATGGCACCAATAATTTGGTGCTATTAATAGTATTCTAGCATATATATATATATATATATATATATATATATATATATATATATATATATATATATATATATAGAGAGAGAGAGAGAGAGAGAGAGAGAGAGAGAGAGAGAGAGAGAGAGAGTGAGTGTGTGTTCGGTTACTATACCTACATAAGTACCAAGCAATTGGTGTTTGTAAGTTTTCTATCATTATATCTATTTTTTTGACTAATTTTATTTCTTAGATCATTCTATTCTACCAACCACTCACTTAACCCAAGGGGCCCACTATCCTACCGACAATATATTTTTTCATCTAAGCACTAAAAACCTACAAGCACCAATGAGCTATGCTTCTATGGTATTTTCGATGATGTGATATTCGATTCGACAATCGGCTTTATTAGATATGATCTATAATGTTGAAACTATCTAAAGATCAAATTTTATAATTTTTTGACTTTATTTGCCTAGTGAATGAGTAGCCTCAAAATGAACAGTTGAGAATAAAAATCTACTAAAAAATAGTAATGAAAGGCTCAAATTTTAAATTGAAAGTATTGATCTTACTCTTAATATTAAGTAGAATTTTTTATTAAAATTTCATCTAATTTAGATTGTACTATACCATTGAACTTACAAACGTGTCACATTGGTCATTAAAATAGTTATTTTTTAGACTATTTGATCGCTTGAAAAATGATGTCGAAAAATTATGAAATTTAGTTTTTAAATAGTTGTAACAGCGTAGTTCATATTTAACGGAGCCGATCGTCGAATCGGATGTCTCATCATCGAAAATAACTTACAAGCACGAACAACAGAGCCAATTATGTCTAACAAAGCCGATCATATCTAACAGAACCGATCATATCTAATAGAGCCGATCGTCGAATCGAATATCCTATCATCGAAAATAACTTATAAGTATTGAGGCTTCCATACTTTGAAAAGCATAAAAGCCTAGCGCTCTCTCTCTCTCTCTCTCTCTCTCTCTCTCTCTATATATATATATAGTTCTTTTAAAAACACAAAAATATTAGTGCTATAATATATATTTTAGACCATTGAACCGATTCTAATAGTTTTTAGGTGATACACAAAAGTAGATTTCATAAATAACTATTATTGTTGTCTTTTTAATCCAGTGATCAAAAAGTCTGATGTAATAGATTTTTTTTATTTTTTTTATTTTTTTTATTTTTTTATTTTTTTTATTTTTTTTACATTTAAGAGCATTCCAACTCAGCATAGATAAATAAATTTTTTTTTACAAATGAACCTTTTTATAACTAATTAGACTTTATATTTAGTTGAGTTAAAAATCAAATAATAAAAATTTGTATTATATATTTAATTATAAAATCTAACGGATGAAAATTCAAGAGGCCCACTATCATCTCAACCACATATCCTTTAATTCAAGGGTTAAAAACTTAATAGCACTAATGACTTGGTACTATTAATAGTATTCTAGTCTAACTTTATATATATATATATAATAAATGTATTCGAGTTGTTATTCAGCCAAACACGAGTGAGTTGACCCTGACTCATGTTTGACTCATTTATTAAATGAGTTAAAAAATTCGGTTCATATTCGGCTTGTTACTAAAGAAGCAATTCAATCTCAAGTTTATTTCGAGCCGAACACGAGCCGGCTCACGAACAACAATCTGGATTGCCACCCCTACTCTGAGTTATCAAGTTATATTTGATTTTAGTATTTTTGAACCAACGATCAATTCAGTTAAACCTAATTTAGAGTATTTAAAATATCTAGAAAATAAATTTTATAATTTTTTAATATTGTTTACTTAGTTACCGAAGATGTCTCAAATTAATAATTTTAATAATCGTTGTGAGTTATTTAAAAATTTAACGATAAAAAAAATATTCAAATCATAAAAAAAAAATTAGAAAAACGTACTATATAAAATAATATTAATATTTGTTATCTATAGTTTTAATGTCGTATCGTCACTTTTTATGAAAATTTTATTTGAGCAATACTACCTATACATTCCATTTGGAGTGCACGATGCACACCCCACCCATCTAAAGGTGGGGCTCCTTCACTCATCACTTCGAAGTGACGAGTAAAATTTATCCCACTCTAGAATAGATGGGGTGTAAGATATAAATCCCTTTCGGAATGTACAACTAGCATTTTACTTTCTCAAATGAGCTATGCTACATCTACACCCCATTTGGGGTGTACATCCTATACCTAGCCCATTCTAGAATGGGCATTTATCCACTTATCACTTCAAAGTGACGAATAAAATTCATCCCACCCTAGAATAAATGGGGTGTAAGATGTACACCTTAAATGAAGTGTACAAAAAGCTTTAACCTTCTCGAATATATAATTTTTATATGTATACCCTCCTAAAGTATTTATTTGTGCTTACGGTGTTGTTTTCGGCGGAAGAGATTAGAAAGGCCATTTTCGAGTTGAATGGGGACAAAGCCCTCGGGCCTAATGGATTCCGCATGTTGTTCTTTCAAAAATTTTGGGAGGTGATTAGAGCGGATCTCATGAAAATCTTCGATGATTTGTTTGACGACACTTTGAATACTGGCCCAATCGACTACTTACACATCTGCCTAATACCCAAAATCGAAAGCGCGAAAACAACAAACTACTATCGACCGATCTGTCTCATCAATAGTGTGCAAAAAATAATATCGAAAGTTCTTGCGAACAGACTGGAAGGGATGATGCACAATATCATATCACCTTCGCAGACGGCCTTTCTTAAAGGTCGTTTAATCCTGGACTCCTTTGTCACTGCTAGTGAGATCATCAGCTGGGGTTCGAAAATGCAAACAGAATGTGTCGGCATTAAGGCGGACTTCGAGAAAGCTTTTGATAAGGTGGACTGGAACTACCTTAGAAGTATCCTGAAATGGCTAGGGGCTAATCAAAAATGGTGCGGCTGGATTGATCAATGTATTTCAAATGGCAATGTAGCGATTCTGGTAAATGGGGTGCCCTCGAAATGGATCAAACTTAAGAGGGGTTTACGACAGGGTGATCCGTTATCTCCTTTTCTCTATCTGTTAGTGGCTGAAGGTTTAGCTAGAATAGCGGAGAGGGCCATCAGAAACAACCTTCTGAGAGGTGTGGGACCAGCAGACGATGCCAAAATCGCGATCATTCAATATGCGGATGATACCATCTTCTTCTGCGAGGCTAAGAAACAGCAACTACGTAATCTGCGCTTCATCTGGCAAACTTTCGAATGGGCCTCAGGCCTAAAGATTAACAGAATCAAGTCTGAGCTGTTCTATTTAGGTAGCAATGGTAACACGGGGAAGAGGCTCGCCAAGTTCATGGAGTGTAAACCGAGCTCTTTTCCGATAAAGTACCTAGGGCTACCTCTGTCAAAAGGTCGTATCCGGAAGGAGGATTGGCGGTGCATCATCAGCAAGATCGAGAGCAGGATTGAAGGCTGGCAAGCCAAACTCCTCTCTCAGGGAGGGAGGCTAACCCTAGTTAACTCGGTACTCTCGAACCTTCCACTCTACTTCTTCTCCGTCTTTAAAGCACCTAAATGGGTCTTACGTCGCGTTGATTCGCTGCTGAGGGCGTTCTTTTGGCGAGGTACGAGCATCACTTCGGGGGGGCACTGTTTAGTTAATTGGAAGTTGGTTTGTAGGGCGAAGAGAGACGGTGGATTAGGAGTGTTAGAGCTGGAAAACCTGAACATCGCCCTGCTGGTGAAGTGGTGGTGGCGCCTCTTCTCGTCAGAGTCGACTTCTTGGGGCCCCCTTCTTAAAAGGCTATTCTACAATCGACGTCGACCACTGAGTGAAGGGAGATCCTTCAAACTGTACTCCCAGTGGTGGAGAAGTGTCTTAGGAACGAGAGACCTGTTTAAATGCAGCACAACTCGATCGGTAGGCGATGGTCGTTGGACGAATTTTTGGTCGGATATCTGGTTAGGGAACTCCACCCTTCGCTGTCATTTCCCTAGTATTTATGGGGCAGTACGCAACAAAGCCTGTCAGGTTATTGATTATTTTGGTCGCAACGGCTGGAAGCGGAGAAGGACCCCGTTTGGTTTCGCACCAAGATCCACGCAGGATATAGGGCTGATCCAGAACTTATCTGACATCCTCTCCGGCGTACGACTTTCGAACAGAAGGGACAATTTCAGATGGAGATGGTCACATTCAGAAATCTTCTCGGCGAAATTCATGTACTCCTTTCTGCAAGATACAGGTGTGCACGATAGAGGCTTTGTGGAACTGTGGGCAATCTAAATTCCACTGAAAGCCAAAATCTTCGCCTGGCTTGTGCTGAAACGTAGGGTGCTTACAATGGACAGACTTCTTAGTTGGGGTTGGACCGGGGCAAGCAACTGCTCCTTCTGCTTGTGCCCAGTCGAAACCGTCGACCACCTTTTCGCATCCTGCGAGGTTGCGCGCGCATTGCTGGAATGCTTGCTCCCCAACAACTTGACTGTTCGTAGCTGCTCCTCAGTTAACTTGTTGTGGGAAGCGAGCTCATGTAGACGGAGTACCCAAGGGAGGGGGGACCTTGTTACTATTGCAGCAGCTTGGTGGTCCATCTGGTTGGAACGGAACAGCAGACGATTCGAGTCGGTGTCTCGTAACCCGGGGCTTCTGTGCACCGAAGTTCATGCTTTGTCTTCGGCTTGGATCGAGTTCTGTGCTTAAGTGTTTTTTTTTTTTTTTTCGCCTTTGCCGAAGCTTGGTTGTCTCTCCTTGTAATTGAATTCATCATTTTTATAAATGAAGCAGTAGCATATTATCTTTTTCTCAAAAAAAAAATAACGATCCTTTCAATTTGGACGAAGTAAAGTTTATTAATGTCACAAATTGCTCACTCTTTGACTTTTTCCTTCCAAATTAACAGCCCTTGATCGATAAAATTTCAGTAGAAGCCCACGTTTCGCTGTTGTGTATAATTTTTGTCTTAATCCAAAATGTTTATTAATTTAGTGTTCTCTAATAATAAAGTCTAGAAAATATATAAATTTGTTTAAAAAGTAATTATAAATTTTAAGGAAAGATAAAATTTTTGATGAATCGGACGCTTTTTAATAAGTTGTTGTTGGAGCCATCGAATTTCCGGTCAAAAAAATTGGACGCACTTCTTCAAACTACCAAAAGTCAAATTTGTACTACTAATTCACACGCATTTCATTAGAAAATAATACACCCCCAAAAATATTATTATTATTATTATTATATAATAACAAAAATAAAATGTCTTCCTCGTGTGCGAGCTCAGCGAATTAATTCCTAAAAAATTGAGGGGCCTTTTTTAAAATTTGCTAAAAAAAAATAAAATAAAATTTCAAACTTGTTATCTTATTTATTTTTGAATGACGAAAATATTTTTATTGATTTTAAATTTGTTTATGAAATATAAAACATTAAATTTAAGCAAAAGTCCCTCAAAAACATTATAGAGAGGCTCCCACAAGTAGATATTTTGAATTATTTTAGTTTTATTGGTTATAAGAGAAGGAAACAATAACTCTATTTTGAATGAATTTTCGATTCACTTGCCTACTTTGTTGGCCAAAACTATTTTCTTTTTAAAATGAAAAAGAAAAAAAAAAAAAAAAAAGTCATTATGGTACATAAAATAATATTATTGTGTCTGGACAGAAATAGAACCAGAGGTGATCTTGATCAAATTTTTTAATCAAGGTCGATAACGAAATTACTCTCAGGAGATGAATCAGTCTCCCGATTGACTCTCGAATATGCCACGTTTTGAGAGATCAAATAATTCGATTGAGAATAAATAGACTCAATTGAACACTATTCAAGCAATCCAAAGAAAATAAAAAATAAGTAGGCACCACTGAAGAAAAGGTCGACACTAAAAGTCGAATGATTGTATTAAGGACTCAGAAGTTTGAATTTCAGCTAAATTATTATTAGAACAGTAATAAAGAAAGCGATAGATACGAAAAAAAAAGGCTACTATAAAAATAACTGTAAATTGTAGAAAAATAAAAATAATCTTATTTTAATTATTACAGAATTTAAAATTATTATTTATAATAATTTTTTTGTCAATTCATTAGTCAGTTCATGTAATAAAAAAATATTGTAGTCACGAATACGTAAGTTACATTCCACATCTCTATGGCCAAAGTTACCACATAATTTTTTTTTTTTTTTTTTTTAACTCGAGCAAATATCTGTCTCATAACGCATTAATTTATGCACCACCACCTCATAAGTCGCAAGAAAAATTTGAATCATTCAATATTGGCGATCTCTGAATCGATTCCTTTACAGATGTTCGATGGAATGCCTCCAAATGTAGAATAGTTTGCTGTACCAAACTATGGATAAGGAGTTCCCAAAAAAAAAATAAAACAAAACAAAATCTTATTTTAAACGAGTTATGAATGAGTGAAAGAGTCTCCCCATATGTTAACCAAAAAATAAATTAAAATAAATAATACTATCCGTATATTCGATTTTGAGTATATGATATATATCTTATCGATTCTAGAATAAAAATATTTTTATTGGTTATTTTGAAATGACCAGTAAAATTCATCCTATTCCAAAATAGAGAAAATGTAAAATGTATTCCCATTTCGGATATACAATAAAAAAATTTTAGTTAAAATTAAATAATACTACTCATATACTGAAAAATGAGTGCACAATATATATTCTATTCATTTCAGAAAGAAAATTTATTCATCGATCATTTTGAAGTGACCGATAAAATAGACCATATCCTGTTTAGGATGTATAAGTAGTTTTTTTTTTTTTCCAATTAAAATACCACAAATCTAAAACAACCCTATATTTTTTTTAAAAAAATTCTTTATATGGTTGATATCCGTGACCCGAGTTCGAAACCTAGTTGCTTCACATTTCAAGCTAAGTTTATTTAAAAAATAAACGAAGCGGATAGCATGCTACCTTTCTCTCAAAAAAAAAAAAATTCCTTATATTGCAACTTAGTGCTGCGATTTGGGGGCCCCACTGTTATTATATTGCAGTGGATCTATTCGGACATGTTCGTAAATTTTAATACTTGGGTATTGTCGTCATTAAAATGCGGTAAATGCGGTAAATTACCAAACAGCCCTTATTTTTTAAGTTTAAAGCCCAAAAAAGGCGTAAATTCACGGTTTGGCACAACATTAATTACTAAATCTTAAGTAAAACTTTATTTATGCAACTAAAATTTCTTTTTTTAATTATAAGTCGCTGAGTTTATATAACCATTAAATGCATAAATCTTGAAAAAAAATCTTTAAATATCCCATGGTTTAGTACTTTCTCACCTCAGTATCTTATAATTTTATTTTTTTCATTTCTTTACTCTTTTCAAAAGTTAAAACTATAAATTAATAAAGTAAAAATTATGTAAACTATGAAAAATATTTAAAATGCTTTTTATATGTTTTAATTAAAAAAGTTAATATATAGAGGCTAATGTAAAGAAAAAATAAAGCTATATAGAACTAAAATTTTTTCTATATTTTTTAAAGAAAAAGATAAACTAATTCAGTTTAAATAGTAATCTAATTAAATCATAAATAAAAATTAAATTAATGATATTTGACCAGAAGTGTAATTTACCCGAAAGAAGGAGAGTATTATGTTTCGGTCCTCGGGAAGGGGGATCCACGTGGCGTCTGATTAGTTGGGGTGATCGATCGGACGGTGGATAGATGCGGAGCACCGAGATTTACGGTGCTCCCGCGGAGCATCGTAACACACGACTCGTTCCTCCTCTTCCCCGCTTAATAAATACCTCCCCCCAATTTCTCCTTCCCCGACCCCGACACTGCTTACCAATTCCTCCCCCGCAGGAATCTCCCCCTTTTTGCACAAAACCCCCTGTAAGTTCCCGATTTCGCAAAGAAAACTTTGCGTTTAGACACTTCTTCTTCTTCTTCTTCCTGAGAGGGGTTCCATGGCGGGGTCGGAGCTCATCTACCGTGGCCACGAGGCGGCGGCGCCGGAGACGACGGGGTACTCGTCGAAGCCCTCGAAGAGGCTCCCGTGGCTGTCGCGCTCGGCGCGCTACCTCCTCGGCGAGCACCGCCTCATCTTCGCCCTCGTCGGCATGGCCCTCGCCTCGGCCCTCTTCGTCCTCGCCCCGCAGCGGCCCGCCTCGGCGGCGGCGGCGGCGGCGCGGGCGATCGTCGTCTCCGGCGGCGGCGGAGGCCTGGCGCTGGTGCAGCGGCAGCGATCGGGGATGGATGGGGTGGTGATGAGGGGGTCGGTGGGGGGGAAGGTGCCGCTAGGGTTGAGGCGGAAGGGGCTGAGGATCGTGGTGACGGGGGCGCGGGGTTCGTGGGGAGCCATCTGGTGGACCGGCTGATGGAGAGGGGGGACAGCGTGATCGTCGTCGACAACTTCTTCACGGGGAGGAAGGAGAACGTCGCGCACCACTTCGGAAACCCTAATTTCGAGCTCATCCGCCATGACGTCGTCGAGCCGATCCTTCTAGAAGTCGACCAGATCTACCACCTCGCCTGCCCCGCCTCCCCCGTCCACTACAAGTTCAATCCCGTTAAAACCATCATATCCTTTTTTTTAAATTTTTTTTTTTTTTTTTTTGGTTTTTTCTGATCTAAATTTATCATCATCCTTTTCTATTTACTTATTACTCAGATTTTTTTAAAAAAAAATAATAAAAATAAAAAAAATAAAATTCCATTCTTTTTTTTTATTATTATTCCTTTTGTACCAAATTGCTTAAATTTTAGGCAACTCAAAATTCTCTTTTCCTCGGATCTACTACCACCCACTTTACAAAATTAAAACGCAATTTAATGTTCGGTGGGTAATTACCAAACACCGCAGCTCCTAAAATTGTCCCAGCATTTTTTTTTTTTATTATTTTTTTTGTATTGGAATTTCCTTAACTCTGGGTAGCTTCTGGGTGACACAAGACCAATGTGGTGGGCACTCTCAACATGCTGGGATTGGCTAAAAGGGTGGGCGCACGGTTCCTGCTTACGAGCACTAGTGAGGTGTATGGTGATCCCCTGCAACATCCCCAGGTTGAGACCTACTGGGGAAATGTTAATCCCATTGGTATATACTCTCTCTCTCTCTCTCTCTCTCTCACACACACACACACACACACACAAACAAACTATTTCTAAGCTAATTTTAGTAAACATTTATTACATTTATCTAAAAGATCTATTCGACGAAGTAGTGTTAAAATTTTAGTTCTTGGGATGAGATCTGCGTGGTCGAATAATGTGCGCAAAGAAACAAAAAGATCCGGTACATGAGGACTCGGCACTTACGACCAGTTCCTGGGTGTGTGTCCTCTGAATCTGAAGAAAATTTGCTCCCTGGACCGGGTCCACCACGTCAGCAAATTATTTATCTCAATCGCCCAATGGCGCATCAAATTCGCGGTACAGAATCGGCCGACGTGGTGGACCTGGTCCATTCGAGATTCGCTGAGGGGGGTAAAGTTGTATGGAGACCCTTCAACAATAATAAATTTCGAAAAGGTGGGAAAGGGGTTGGGTGGGTGGGTGGGGGGTCTCCGTGCAATTGTACGAAACAAACGTTCGGGGGTAGTAGTTACTGGGAGAGTGGAACACGACATGCTTTGCAGCGTATCCTGTGCTGACACGTGCCGGTGGGACCCACGCAGGTGTGCGGAGCTGTTACGACGAGGGCAAGCGCACGGCGGAGACGTTGACCATGGACTACCACCGCGGCGCCAGCCTCGAGGTATTTTCCTCTTTTACCCTTCCCCTTCCCCTTCTCCTTTTTTTTTTTTTTTTTTTTTTTTTTTTTGGCCCCTCCCGTCGATCAAATTCGAACTCATCTCCTCCTCATTCGACACGATTAATAAATAATTAATTTATTAATTAAATAATTAATCAATGAAATCGAATTAATCGCCGCGGTTTCAGGTCCGGATCGCGCGGATCTTCAACACCTACGGCCCGCGCATGTGCATCGACGACGGCCGCGTCGTCAGCAACTTTGTCGCCCAGGTTCCACCCCCCTCCCCCCTTCTTTTACTCATATTTACTTTTAGATCCTTTTTTTATTTATTTAATAATATATATATATATATATATATATATATTATATTATATTTAAAAGCTAGAAAAAGAGTTCACATCATTTCATTTTAACTATAAAATTATTATATTAATAATATTTTAAATATTTAATTCTTAATTTATTAAGAAATAAATTACTGTTTTAATTTTGTATTTTTATGAGGTGTTAGTTAGTTGATTTATTTGAACGGTGGTGATGCAGGCACTAAGAAAGGAGCCTTTGACGGTTTACGGTGATGGGAAGCAGACGAGGAGCTTCCAATACGTCTCCGATCTGGTGGGGTTTCTTTTTTCTTTTTCTTTTTCTTTTTTTTTTTCTCCTTCTCCAATTTTCCTACCTAATTCTCTAGTGACGTATTTACCCCTGCGAACTCGAAATTTTGTTTATGTTATTCAAAGGATTTCTCAATAGATATGCATATACGTGTAAAATCTCAAGTTTTAATATTTTTACCCCTTATTCGTTCGTTTGATAATGCCATGTAGTAGGGGCCCGAATTGTACATCGAGTTGTTGTACGAGAAACATTGGAGCATTAATAACCTGTGGTCCTAAACATTATGTATGTATATATATGTGTGTAGTAGCAGGGACCCATTTGCTAATTTCCAAATTACATATATGATATTCACAAGTCACATGCTACTCCTATTTGCTAATTTGCTGCGTAGCGCCATGTTTTGTTTTGTTTCTACTAAGTTTTGTCCAATTTATAGTGGCATTGAGGACCACTCGAACATTTTTTATTTTTTTTTTTATTTTTTTTTTTTTCTCCGTTGTAGAGGTAGCAGCAGCAGCAGCGCTTGGTTGTTCCCTGTTTTTTATCTTTTGCTGTAGGCGATGTTAGAGCTTTCGCTTGCACTGCCAAATGTTACTTTAGAAAACAGTTTTATGGCTGAAGTATAAATGAAATTTTGAGGCCCCAAAGTAGTTTTCAAATTTCAATGCGCAGTGTTGGCTATGCTGTCTTCTGATGTGAGGAGTTTGGCGGCAAAATTATTTATTTTAACAGACTGGCATCTGTAATTTTATATCTGCGTTTGCATTTGAAGTAGCAGAGTCAGAGATTCGTTTTGCGTAGTTGCGAATACTAGTAGGTTTAATGATGTGCTTACAGGTTGTTGATATTCTTACGATAAACTGCGTGTGTGATTTAATAGGTTGAAGGGCTGATGCGGTTGATGGAAGGCGAGCACGTCGGCCCGTTCAACCTGGGCAACCCGGGCGAGTTCACCATGCTGGAGCTCGCCAAGGTGGTGCAGGACACGATCGACCCGAACGCCCGTATCGAGTTCCGCCCCAACACGGAGGACGACCCGCACAAGCGCAAGCCCGACATCACCCGCGCCAAGGAGCTGCTGGGCTGGGAGCCCAAGATCTCGCTCCGCCAGGGCCTCCCACTCATGGTCTCCGACTTCCGCCAGCGCGTCTTTGGCGACCACTCCGACTCCGCCGCCGCCACCACCGCCACCGCCGGCGCAGGCTCTTCTTAATCTAATGAACCAAAACCAATCCATATTTTTTCACACACAAAGGATCAAGAAGAGAGATCAGAATTTGGGTTCATTGTATGGACCAGTTGATTCAGTTTTATGTTAGGAACTGCTTTAGCTGCTACTGCTACTGAAGATTGAAGAGTTAGATGCTAAAACATAGCAGTAGTTATAGCTAGTCCTATTTTTTATTACCTTTTTTATTTTCTTTTAGCAATATATATTTTTTGTTTTCAACTTTCCTTTTTGGATTATTAAAATTGGTGCTCTTTGCTTTGTTCTCTCTGCTATGGATGTTATATTCTTTGTAACAGTCTTCTGATGATAGTGTTTATTTTGTTCATTCAATTGCTCTTCCAGGATTTTTTGGGTGTTACTTTTTTTAATTTTTCTCCTCAACATGATTTGTGTGTGTGCTTTTTCAAAAAAAAAAAAAAAATTTAGATTCAAATTCCATGCAATTATATGGGTGATTAGATGGTGCACATTTGGCAGTGTAAGCACTTTATTTGTATCAAAATAAAATTGTCAATTAAATGAGATAGTAATTTGGAGTCAAAATTTAAAACTCTGTATGCAAATTAATTAAGCAATGCTAGTGATACACTCCATCTTCCATCTACAGGTAGAGACTTTTCCATCCATCACTTTTGAAGTGATAAATAAAATTCACTCCACCTTAGGATAGGTGAGATGTAGATTATAAATTCCAGATAGGGTGTACAAAAAGAAGTTAAAAAATAAGTGATGGGTCGAGAAATTTTCATCCTTAGATAAATAGGGTATAGATCCTACACCCCAGATGGAATATACGGGTACAAAAAGTATTTTTCAAAAAAAAATAAAAGATAAATTACACTTTTGGTCATCAAACTATGTCTAGTGTCAAACTATGTGTAGTGTGACACTTTAGTTATTGAATTCGTTTTAATTTCAAATTAGTGCTCAAACTATAATTTGGTATAATATTTAGCTCAAATTGGGAGATACGTGACATTTTAGTTCTTAAATTTTCTGAATTATATTAATATAATATTTGATGATATAACAATAATTAAAATACAATATTATTTAATATTAATAATTTATCAATATTTATTTAAAAGAATTAAATAGTAAAATTTGATTGTAATAATTTTAAAAATTTAGGGACTAAAGTATCACATGTTTTATAGACAGTCAAAAATTGCAACTAATTAAGTATCGCACCACTCATAATTGAAGTTACAAATTACAGTGAGTTAAGTTTGAGAACTAAAGTGTCCGGGTCATATAGTTTGAGGACCAAAACATAATTTACCCCTTTTTTTTCAAAAAAAAAAACATAAATATAAGCCTCCACCTTATCCCATCTCCCTCTTCCCCCGCCCACAAAAACCCTAACCCTAAACCCTAACACTTGCCCTAGCCGCTTCTTCTTCTTCTTCTTCTTCTTCCTCGGAGGCGCGGCGAAGATGAGGTCGAGCACGGGCATGGCGACGAAGACGGGGAGGAAGAGGAAGGGGACGACGACGTTCGTGATCGACTGCTCGAAGCCGGTGGAGGACAAGATCATGGAGATCGCCTCCCTCGAGAAGTTTCTCCTGGAGCGGATCAAGGTCGCCGGGGGCAAGGCTGGCGCCCTAGGCGACGTCGTCGCCGTCGCTCGCGACACGTCCCGGATCACCGTCACCTCCGATGGCCCCTTCTCCAAGAGGTCCACCCCCCCTCTCTCTCTCCTTCTTTTGCCATCTTTCATGTAGATTATGATTTGGATTGTTTCTTACTTTCGATTTGATGATTAGTTTGGTGATGTTTTAGTATAAAAGTTGTTGTTGGTGGATTTTATTAGCCAATATGAGTAGATGAGAATTTCTGGTTGCTTGTGTTCTCCGGCGGAATCTGGAATGTGTGATGGGAGTTTAATTTTTTTCGTAAGGTTCTTCTTGCCTTCTGAATGAGGTTTGAGAAATGTGGAATCGCAGATTTGAGACCTGTTTGGTTTGCGATTGTAATCGAATTTGGAAAATATGCATTAGGAATGGTTTGGAATCAGAATAGAAATGATGAATCCCGTTAATTTGCTTGGTTAACAGATAGAATAGGATTTGGAAGTGATAATTGCCTCCGCCTTAGAATGCGATTCGATTCTGGGCTTCGAGTCCCGACTGATGATTGGAGGATTTGAGCATTCCCATTCCCAAGAACAAACTTCAACCAAACATGCTTTGATGTTACGTAGAGACGTAAAAGAACTGCTGTAGATTCGTAATCATGGTACTTGGCATGTTAAATTAGATGGTTGGAACTACTCATGTGATATTTGTTTCACACCATGAGGATGGATCAACTTGAGGAGAAGCTCAATCAATAACGTAGCCCTGTTATGCTAGAACTAGAAATAAGCCAAACTTGAAGAAGAATAATTTTTAAGATTGGTTCTAGCTAATGTTGTTATTGAATTTGTTTTACGAGAAAGATGACTGAATAACCAGCTGGTAATTTAGGTTTTTGATTGCTTTGCTTATTATCAAATCATATGATGGAAAATTTATAATATTTGGCGTTTTGTTGTTGAGAATAACTTCCGGAAAATAGTTCTTATCTTCTAATAAGTTAGCTTGGATATTTAACTTGTATTCTGCAGTAGTGTTTATTTCATTTTGCAAATAGAACTATTTGCTGTTTAATGTTTTACTTTCTATTTTTTTGTGTCGAGGACTCTCCGAACACTTGATTTATATGTTTCATCTATAATCTGGTGAGATGTTTTTGTAGAATTGATGCAGCTTTGGATTGCTAACTATTTAGGGGGGTTTTACGCCTTTGATTGTATAGTTTGAGAGAGTTGAAATAAATTCTTTGTCTAAAAAGTTGGTAGAGTTTTTTTGGGTTAGATATATGACGTAATTGGTAAACTGTTAAAAACTATGCAGCAAAACTATTTGTGTTGTAAAATGGGGGAACTCCTGTGAACTGTTCTCATAGCAAGCCTTTTCCTAAAAATACCTATTATCTAGTATGTAGTAAAAAGAAGAATATCAACGCAATGGCATGATTTAAGGAAACTAATTGATGACGATACTCGCCCTCGCTTTGTGTTTTGATCTGATCCGGTATCATCATTTTGTACTTCCCAGGTACTTGAAGTATCTTACCAAGAAGTACCTGAAGAAACACAATGTGCGGGATTGGCTGCGGGTGATCACGTCTAGCAAAGACCGCAGCGTTTACGAATTGCGGTACTTCAACATTGCAGAGAATGAGGGCGAGGAGGAAGAGTAAGAGATTAGAATTTGGCTACTCTATCTATTCTGTTTTTTTTTCTTTCCTAGAGAGCATTTTTCGTCTGGTGCCGGTCGATTTGAATGTGAAACCTTTGAATTTTTCCCGCAATTTTGGTAGATACTCAGCTTCTCGCCTTTGGTATGCAGCTGCATACAATCAAACTACATTCATGAAATGTTGAATTCTAAGGATTTGTTATCCAAAGGATAATAATTAGGTCTAAAAATCCGATTATTAACTTGGTTTTAGATTATGGAAATAATTGCAGTGATTAAAAGGGCAACTCTTGTATACTGTAAACAACACAACAATCATGGATAGCATAAACCTAGTCAGTTTCAAATGATGTGATATTTTTTGGGGTTTGTTTGGTTGGAAACAAATTGCAGGTAACTATGTACATGTAATGAAACTAGAAAACAGTGGTAAACACCACATTTGTATAATCCTGATGAAATCAAGTTCTCATTAGGTTTTTTTTTTTTTTTTTTTTTTTTGGTCACTTTCATTTTAGGCTGTTTGGTAATATGGAATCAGAGCCAGATGATTTTTCGAGTTCACGCCCTACGCGATGTGGTTAATACCTTAATTCTAGAACTTTAATTTGTTATAATTTCTGGTTCAAACGTTTACAATTATTATAATTTAAATTCTGCAATCTAATTTAGTTGACTAAGTGCTAATGCGATGTTGATATGGTAGTGATATAATATCTTTGTTGCGGTTGATATATCACCTACATGTGGGGCTTAATTGCTACTATTTAGAAATTTTGAATTAGAAATTATAATAAATTAAAAATTGAGTAACCCTCTTACTTTGAGGCTCCGTTTGGTTCGAGAATAAGTTATTTTTGTTTATTTCTGAAATAGGTATAACTTTTGGAATAGGAAGGAATTAGATTAATTTTGTGTTTGGACGAAAGTCGAGATATTCTAAAAATAAGAAAAGTTGTATTTGGATGATTGGATTGGAATAGTAGGAATAAAAATAATTATGATTGAGAATGAAATAATTTATCTAAATAATAAGTATTTAAATATTAATAAATAATATTTTAACAAGATAATAAATTAATTAATTAGAAATATTACATGAGATGATGAAGAATGTTATTAATTAATGAATAATAACTATAAAAAGAAAGATAATATGTTAATATTAATTATTTATTTAATTATTTATATTTTTAATTAATACATTAATCAGATAAATTAAAATATTAAATATTTAAATAATATAAATATTAGTTGATTATTAAATAAGCATATCAAATAATTAATTATAAATACTAAATTAATTATTATTTAAAATTTTATTAATTTAATAAATCAAACGAGTAGTAAGTTAATTATTAAAAAAAATTAATTATATTAATTAATTGTATTTTATAATTATTTTTAACTCAATTATAAGATAGAGAATAGTTTGGAAGGACAAGGAGAATAAATCTACTATTCCATAATTTTAACCCAACACAATTTTAACTATTCGAGAGAATACCAACTTTTCAACCAAACACAATTTAACTTTTATACTTCATTATCCCGGAATAGCAAGCTATTCTAGGTATAAAAAAATTTATATCTCTTAAATTTATCCCGGAACCAAAAGGGGGCCTTAATTCTCCAAGAGAGAATAAGAGATTTTTTTTTTTCTTTTTTCTTTTTTCTTTTTTTCTTTTTTTTCCTGAGGTCTCGCTGTCTCACCCTATTGCTTAGTTCATGGTTTATTGAATGAAGTGGTAGCATGCTACCTTATTTTAAAAAAAAAAAAAAAAAAAAAAAAAAAAAAAAAAAAAAAAAAAAAAAACTCTTATTCTTTATTTCTTTAACCAAACTGTACCTGAGGGTTAAAAGTGTAATTTAGCCAAAGGAAATATGATTTTGCTTTCTTTTTTTCTTTTTCTTTTTCTTTTTCTTTTTTTTCCTGCTAATCTTCTAAGCAGTGACTAGCATTAGGTTACTGGTCTTAATGGAGTTTGGTGGGTGATGCCTGCTAATTTTGACTAAAAATGGAAATATATATATATATATACATAACAACCCTGGGGTAGGTGGTCATATAAGTAGGGATTATGGAATACCACATGTACACCTGCACATAGATCCTACACTTCTGCCAACATATGGTTTACTAAAATTTAAACAAATTTTCAGTAATTTTTTTTATTTTAAAAAAAAGAAAAAGTAGGTAGATCACACCTCTGGTCCTCAAACTATAAGACACTTGACACTTTAGTCGTCAATTTTTAATTTATTATAATTTTTAGCTCGAATTTATTTCATAATCTAATTTAGTTGATTAAATTTTGATAAATTATTAATGCGTAAGTAATTAAACAGTATTATTATTATTATTATTGGTGACACGATAATAATTAATATATTGTATAAAATTTATATCAGTGATATATTAAAATTTAGTCAATTAAATTAGATCGTGACATAAAAGTACGATAGAAAATATTATGTTTTATTTTTATAAGATACATAGCGCTATTAGATTGCATATTTTTGTTTATACTATAAAATCTATAATATCAGTACAATATTGAGAAGTATATATTTCTTTTATGCTTTCACTTTTAACTCTTTTTCACCCAATAATATTCGTTATTTTTCTACTAAATAAATCTTAAATAAGTCCCAAATAAAATCTAAATTATATAATTTGAAATGTCGCAAGTTCGACCCCTAATTTTTAAGCGCACTCTTAGATGGGTAATAAAAATTTGTTGGTACTGATATGATAATAAAAAAAAAAAATAACTACTCTTACAATTTTATTTTATTTTTTAGAGTGTATATTTTACCTCTCATCTATTATTTAAAGAGTAGGGTGTGACCAGAGATTATTTTATAAATTGTGAAGTAACTTTTAAAAAACACTTTCACTTTTAAATAGGTGAATGTAGGATGTAAATCTCAAAAACATTGCTCTTTAATAAAATTTTCAAATAATTCAAATATTAAATTTGTTTGGCAAATTTCAAACCTTTGGATAATACAACAGAGTAATAGATCAAATTATTCTATTTTTTTAAAAAATTTAATATTAATTTTATCGAGTAATTTTGAAATTAAAAAAAAAAAAAAAATTTGCTTATACTTTCTCTCTCTTTACACTCCCCATCAACAGCACTGCTGACGATGATCACGACGCCACTCTTGTAAGCATCCTGGAGGAGGAGGAGGAAGAGGAGGAGAAGGATTTAAATTTTAAATTTAATTTTAAAAATTTAAAATTTAAAATTTATATTTTTAAATTTAAATTTTTTATTGAAGTTTAAATTTAAAACAAAATTTTTTTTTAAAAGTCACAATGTAAAAAACAAGAATAATTTTTTTATAGAGTATAAAATTTTTCAAATGTCAAATATATTATAAAATAAAATTTTGTTTTATTTTTTGATGATTGCCAAACAAACTCTCCTAATTAGTTATTTCAAACGAAAAAAAAACAGAGTAATTTGACTTATCAAGAGGTTTGCCAAACAGGCCAGCGAACCAAACAGTAAAAAATAAAATTTTTTTTTTATAAAATATAAAATTTTTCAAAATATCAAATATATTGTAAATAAAATTATTTTATTTTTTAATAATTATCAAACAGGCTCTAAATGCTAGAATTTTAATTAAAAATTAATAGATTGATCAGTAAAGTAACAAAGTCAGAATCATTGGTACAATTAACCCTTTTTTGTGTTCTAACTTTTAAATATCTTTTCAAATTATACAAAGTAACTATTATGCAATATAGAAATTAAAAAATATCTGAAGCATCTCTGTTCCAAGTTTTAAATTTGGCACACTGAATTTGAGCTTTGCTATTATTGCAGTGAAAAGTTGTTGGATTCAGCTTTATTCAAAAGCTGTTATTATTATTATTATTATTAGAGTCGAGCGGTAACGTTGTCGATGGTAAATGAGCTTCATTATTATTTATTTATTTTTTGATGATGAAATTTTTAAATGGACGATCGGTATTGGCATCGTTGAATACGATCTAAGTTACTGAAAATATTTAAAGATTAAATTTCAAATCTTTTCGATATTATTGACCTAATGATCAAAAATTATAAAAATTATCTTTTTGCTCGTTTAACGGTATAAAAAATTATAAATTAATTAAATTTTGATTATAAATTTTTTAAAATTATTTAAAATAAGATATATACTCTTAATTTTAATTATAAAATTCTTATCATCATTGACCTAATGATCAAATAGTTAAAAAATTTACAATTATGATAGTAGATATGAGTTTTTTTTGTTCGTTTAACAGCGTAAAAAATTATAAATTAATTAAATTTTGGATAGAAATTTTTTTAAATTATTTAAAATAAAATATATATTCTCGATTTTGATTACAAGATTCTTATCATTACTTTTTGAAGAATATTTATTTTCATTCATTTATTTTTGTATCTACTTGATTAATAAAAAAATAATATCAAAACAATATAAAATTTAATTTTTAAATATTTTAAATAATTTATATTATATTTAATGGTGCTGATCGTTGTTTTAAAAATTTTATTATAAAAAATAAATAAATGGCAACGAAGTTCGTTTGCTATGGATAAAATTTCTGAATCTTCTCGAAAATATTTCTCGATATAGCTATAAAATTTTTTTTAGATATTTTTATATTATTAATATAAAGAAATTTTTTTAAATTATTTAAAATAAAATATATATTCTCGATTTTGATTACAAGATTCTTATCATTACTTTTTGAAGAATATTTATTTTTATTCATTTATTTTTGTATCTACTTGATTAATAAAAAAATAATATTAAAACAATATAAAATTTAATTTTTAAATATTTTAAATAATTTATATTATATTTAATGGTGCTGATAGTTGTTTTAAAAATTTTATTATAAAAAATAAATAAATGACAACGAAGTTTGTTTGCTATGGATAAAATTTCTGAATCTTCTCGAAAATATTTCTCGATATAGCTATAAAATTTTTTTTAGATATTTTTATATTATTAATATAAAATAAAATAAAATATACAGATCAGGGGGTTGGTGGAGAATTTGGTAGGTGAGTCTCCATTCTACGAAGAGGTTCAGCACTATTTATCATCATGTAGCATTACTCTTTTTCTATATTGAAACTTTTGTTAAAAAATTATTAGGGGCCCCTCAACAATAGTCTAATTTGAATTAGACTCCTCAATTATATATTTTCTTATTCATATATTTTTTGCTATGATTTTTTATTTTTATTTTTTATTTTTTTGTTTAAATAACTTTACCTGATTAAATTGAAATTTTAGTTAAATTCTATCGGTTACTTTATTACTGAAAAATAATTAAAAATATTAAATATAATAAACTTTTGATAAATTAGCAACAATTTAAATTTACTTAACTAAAATTTATTCACTTTTAAAAATAAAATTTTAATAAATTAGCACATAAATAAAAATAAAAAAAATCAAAATTTAATAAACTGGTAAATAAATTTTTTAATCGAAGTTTTTTTATTTTCTATGCACACATTTTCTACTCCACCTTCAATTACAAAAACCAAACCAAGTAGATTGAATCTCCACCAACCAAACCCCACCAAACACAAGAGACACCACAAAAAAATTAATAATAATAAATAAAAATAAATAATAAATAAATAAATCAATTTAATCCCTATACTTATATAGTGCATTTATATTTTCTTCTTGTACAGTTCAAAATTATTCTTAATTATTATATATTTTTATTTTAAATATAGTAATATATTATTCAATATAAAAATAAAATTATATATATATTTTTTTTGCATATTATGTTAATTTACTATTTTATTTAAATGCAAGTAAATAATAAGATAGTTAAGTATAAATTTTTGAATATGATGAATTATAAATTTTACGATAAAATAAAAATAAAAGTATAAATAATTAAGTATAATTTATTTTAATAAAATAGAAGGTAAAATAAAATTAATCATAAAACATTGAAAATAAAAAAAAATTAAAAATTAGAAATTGAAAAAAATAAAAAAAAAATAAAAAAATAAAACCCACCTCTCCTTCTCCTTCTCCACTCTCCATCCTCATCCCCGTCCCCTCTCTCTCTCTCTCTTCTCACTCCCTCCCAAAAATGGAGCAACCCGAGCCTCTTCTCCCTCATCTCCCCTCTCCCCAAACCCTAGAAACCCTCGAATCCCAAGAGGAAGAGAACCTCAAACCCCATCCCATCGCCTTCGCCTCCCTCTCCCTCTCCCTCTCCCTCTCCTCGCTCCTCTCCCAACCCTCCAAACCCTCGCCCCCGACACTCTCCTCCTTCAAAACCCGCATCAAGATCCCCTCCCAGATCACCTCCCTCGCCCACCTCTCCTCGTCCAAGCCCCCTCGCCGGAGCTCCGGCGCCGCCGCCGCCGCAGCCGCCTCCCTCCTCCGCGCGCCGTCGCAGCTCCTCCGCCGCCCTCCCGCTGATCCGCGAGCCGGCGCCGCCGCGGGGCGCCGCTGTGGCCTCGTGTGGTTCCGCGCCGACCTCCGCGTCCATGACAACGAGGCCCTCGCCGCCGCCTCCGACGCCTCCCTCTCCCTCCTCCCCGTCTACCTCTTCGACCCCCGCGACTACGGCCGCTCCTCCTCCTCCGGCTTCGACCGCACCGGCCCCTACCGCGCCTCGTTCCTCCTCGACTCCGTCGCCGACCTCCGCCGCCGCCTCCGCGCGCGGGGCTCCGACCTCGTCGTCCGGATCGGGCGCCCCGAGGTCGTCCTCCCCGAGCTCGCCCGCGCCGCGGGCGCCGACGCCGTGTACGCGCACCGCGAGGTGTCGCACGACGAGGTCAGGGCCGAGGAGAGGGTGGCCAAGGCCATGGAGAAGGAAGGGGTTGAGGTGAAGTACTTCTGGGGGAGCACCCTGTACCACATCGACGACCTCCCGTTCGATCTCGATCGGATGCCTTCGAACTACGGCGGCTTCAGGGAGAAGGTGCAGGGGGTGGCGTTGCGGCGGACGATCGAGTCCCTGGACCAGATCAAGGGGCTCCCGAAGCGCGGCGGCGTCGAGCCCGGCGAGATCCCGACATTGGCGGAGCTCGGCCTCAATCCGGCCCCCGCCGTCTCGCAGGTTCGCCCTAATTTTCCATACTCTGCTGCAAAAGCTCTCCATTCCCTTTCATATATATGCAAAAAGAGATCTTTTTTATCTTTGATTAAAGCATTTTACTAAAAGCTATGTTTTAAGGAGGTATATATGTTGATTGTTTAATGTTAGCGAGCCATTTCAAAACAAATTCTCTGTTGGTTTGTGAGAATGCTTGAAATGCTTAATTTTGTGAAGTTAAAGGAATCCCTCTGGAATTGCTCTTAATTGGAAAAGCAATTAAATTTGAATTGTTTGTTTACTTGAATCTGAAAATAATCAAATTTGTGTTAACATCAAGTACCTGAAAGTTATATGATTCGCGTGGCTAGTAAGTCTGAATTGCTTCAAAACCTTAGAGGGATATGGCAGTTTTGGCTATCTAGAAAGGAAAAGCAAAAATATTAATAGAAGAGATGAGTTAAGAGGAAGAAAAAGCAAGGAAGACTTATGTTTCCTTTATTTCTATTGCCTGTATATAAACCAGACTTACCTGGCTTTAATTCCGGAATTCGTTGTATCAACCGATCAGTTAGTGGGATTGGGATTCTCATAATCTAATTTCACTTGAATTTGTGCTCTGTATGTAAGACTTCAATATAGGGGCCGAAGGTTTCATCTGAAATCTTTGAGTAAGAAATCCGTCATTTTGTTCAGGATAGGAAGCCTGCCGCCGTTACATCTTCTTCGCTCGTCGGCGGTGAGACTGAAGCACTAGAAAGGCTGAAGAAGTTTGCTGCCGAATGCAATATGCAACCTAAAAAGGGGGACAAAGATAGTACTCGAGATAGCATCTACGGTGCCAACTTCTCCTGCAAAATCTCGCCGTGGCTTGCTACGGGATGCCTTTCTCCACGCTTCATGTATGAGGAGCTGAAGAAGACCGCGACTAAGTATGTGATGTTCCCTATTTCATTCCATTGCTTTCAACTCTTTTGTCAAAATTGTACTGGATCCCCTCAACTGTAGGCCTTTATTTCTTTTCAACAGTAATTATAGGCCGTCTCGAAATAGAGCCATAAACTTTAGTTTTTTATTGATTCCCTTCAACTTTTGCTCCTTTTGGTTTTCGTCGAAGGGCTTCACCCCCTCTCAGTTTACGGAATTGTAGATTCGGTCAATAGTTAGCAACTAAAAGCTGACAGAGCCATTAACTTAAACAGCAACAGGATTCCCAATTGAACCATTTAGGAGGCGCTATCTTAGAAAAACTAGAAAAAAAAATTTATTATGTCGAGGGGTCTATTGCAAAATGGCCTGGTTCTGGGGGACATCTCAATACAATTTTACGTTTGGTTACTATCTGCACTACTTTTTTACTGATAGAGAGGAATGGGGCAGGATGCGAAGGTAGGAACTTACTCATTTGGTGGATTTTCTGCTTAGAACCATGACTTTTTTGCTTTGTATATGATGGAGATTCGGTTTTGATTTTAGGGCAATTTCGGCTGAAACAAATCAGAAGAACGGTGCTGCTGGATCTGATAACGGAATGAACTGGCTGATGTTTGAATTATTATGGAGAGATTTCTTCCGGTAATAAACCTTAATTTTTTTTCTTCGTTCATCGTGTCTTTCTTTTCTTTTCTTTTTTGTTTTCCCCCTCCTTTTTTTCTGGGTAAAGAAGGTGCGGTGGATAATCAAGTGTATATTGCAGGAGTCTCATCACACCCGATATGATAAACCATTTAACATTTTAACGCCTCCAAAATCGACGAGAAAAATATAGTATAGAGTGGAGTTACTATATTCTTGTGTCCTCGAGCTAAGACTCGAACAGCTTATATTCCCAGAAAATTGAAATTTCCTTATCTATCATTTGGAAATTTGCCATTAAATTAACATGAGAAATGTGTTTTAGGTTCGTCACCAAGAAATACAGCACTGCGAAGAAGAATACGGAAGTTGTACCTGCCACAGCTTGCACTGGTGCTCTTGCTTGAAGTGATAGTCCGAACCGGACCAAACACATCCAGGTTTATTAGTTCCATGCCATGAATCTTTGGCGTCTCGAGAACAACTAAGAAAGGATGTTTAGAGGAGGATTCAAGAAGTGCACCCTTTTCATTCTCTTTTCGCTATTGATCGCTCCCTGGATAATTGCTGTAGTTATGTTCGAACACCCTTTTTAATTATCGGTTTGAGTTTTGAGTTTCAGTTTCCGGAACAAAACAAAAAAAAGTGCTTGTGTTATTTTGCTGCCGCATGTTGGAAAACTGCTCTCGATATGGAAACAAGTTACCGTCGTTGGCCCTTAAAATGTTTATGCGTGTGTGTGTGTGTGCAGTCAGTCATCTGTTTCTATTGCCCACTATTGCAATAGAGGGAATGTACAAGCATTGGTCTTAGAGCAGTCAAGTAGCGATCAATCAAAATGGTTTCTTTTACCACTACCATCTTAAAAATTCGCAAATTAAAATCATACGGTGGAAAAAAAAATTACTCATAAATGCATGATTTACAAAAGTGTACAAATACAATGGGTGAGAAAATCTTTCTCCATTAATAACTGCACACTAGAATAAATAATATATAATCGAATATCACAATATAACATAAAAATACACCGAATATATTTTTTTAAATATTAATTGTAATATAAAATTATCATATTATTTTAACTAAACTCTCTGTCATCTCACATAACACAATATAGTTAGCTGGACATACATAGTATCTTGTCTAATAAAAAACAAAGAAAAAAATTAAAAAAAGAAACAAAATTTCATTAAACGAGCGTAAATAAATTACAACAAATAGTAGTCGCCGCTAATAATACTATAATAATTCCGTGCTTTGGCAAAAACCTGTCTTCCTGTTGAACTGGCAACTCACCGGGTTAAGAAAAACCTCTTCCTCCTTAACTGACAACTTCAGGGGGGGGTGTTTAAATTAAAATGCAATCCTCTCTTTGCTGCCCTCTACTTGGGAGGAAGTAAATTGAGTAGAACATAATCTTGAGAACTCCCAGGCAAAAAAGACTTACTCCAGTTCTCTCGTGCTTGCTCGTATTTTCTTCGTGACCTCAAATAATTAATTAACTAGTAAATAATGTGTGTGTGAAGATGTCACCTGATCCTCTTCCCTGCTGATGGTTTCTGGGTTTTGTTTCTGCCGCTCGGTTTCGATTTCTTTCCGTTTCGATTCTGCTGAGCTTTCTGAATAATCCGTTTCGGCTCCTCCGGCTTTTCATGAGGATCCACCTCCTCGTACTGTATCGGCTTGATGATAACACCAGCCTTTTTCACAATCTGGAAAATAAATAAATAAATAAATAAATAAAGGGGAGAGAATTTGAAATCAATTAAACGGTAAGCTATGGCAGTAAAATTTTCAATTTATCAATCCCTGTCATTGGTTTGGTTCGTCAAAAATAAAAGGGCAAAATACTTACAGCAGGTCGATTGAGTGCTTGGACCGATATTGCTGGATTGAACTCGGGTCCTATGGGCATTCGAATACTCTGCTCATAAACCTCTCTGGATTTGTAGGGGAAAGGCAAGGTCATCGCTAGAAGCTTTTCTGCCTGCAAGAGAAAATTAAGCAGCTTATCCAATTAATGAAAATGCCAATAATCATTGACATGGAAAGTAGGGAAAACTGCAGATGATTCCCCTGCTCTCAGGTACAAAAGCCTAAAGAAGCCATGGTGTTCTCAATTTAATATCAAGGCAAATAATCTCCACATCATCAGTTACATCAATTTCAAATGTATGCAGTTTAAATTGTATTTCGATGATGGCAAAAGCAGGCAATCGTAAGTTAAAAAAGAAAAATTTCGAGGAAAAGAGTTAAAGAATATTTTGGCAGAATTATTTACCTTTTTATCTATATTTTCTGAAATGATAACATGCTTGAGCTTCGCATCCTTCCTCTTCTTAAGTACCTCCTCCCTCTTCCTTTCAGCATTTTTATGCTCCTTGATCATCCAAGAAGGTAATCCTTTCTTCCGTTGGACATGGGTCCACTGGCCCCACCCGGGGAGTAGAACTGGCTTTTCGGGTTCAGGAACCTCCTCCTTAAGGGCCTCCATCTTGTCCTTCTCAAACTCTGCTTCGACATCATCACCAGCAAACGCCTGACGTACGAGATCAGCTTGTGATGGAAGCTCATAATTGGCTTTTCCGTCACAAGTAGAGAGAAACCCCTCCACCATCTCCTCCTCAGAGTCCGAATCATCGTTTACATCCATTTCCTAGTAAGTAGTGAATCCAAACAATAAGCAATATAAAACCTAGTGATCAAATCGAATTTAATGGTGTCAGTGCAACATACCTTCGTATCATTATTAGGCTTAGGAGGATCCTTAGCTGCTACAGACTCGGTGCTATTGCCGCTTAATCCCTTGCTTTTCATCTTAAGGGGAAACATAAATCAGGAGATTAACTCATAAGACGACGAGTAAGCCAGAAAAGAGGAATCAAGAAATATCAACCTATAAATATATATTACCTTTTTCCAGGAATTATCAGCGAAAAGTGCAACTTCATATGTTGTTTTGGGCCCTGGATTTTTAACAATGTCATCCACACTCTGCATAATTAACGAATAGCAATAACTATGAGGGCACAGGATATAGAAAAACCAAAAAAAAAAAATGAATGATCTGTCTGATGTAATTGGAATTACCTTGAATACAGCATCCTGCGCCACTTCCGGTTCATCATCAAGCAGAGCAGTTCCAAGTTGGACCTCATCAGACTTGTTATTTACTTCAGAACCAACATGAACTTGTTCAGCGGCATCGTACTCATCTTCGCTATCGCTACTTCTCTCAACATCATCTAACTTTATCCTCTTTTTAGACTCTTGAGGCTGATTCTTTGGACCAAAGGCTCTTTTCCCATTTATTTTCATTAATCTCTGGGATTCTTCCACATCACCAACCTCAACCTGCCTCAAGGATGCATCATATTCTTGAAGAGCTAGCCGAGCTTCTTCATAAGCTGCCTCTTGCCGCTTTTTTAAACCACGCTCCTGTACATAATTTTAAAAAGTGATAGAAAAGCTTTTTCAGTATCGGAGTTGGTAAGTATCAAAACATGAGGACACATACACTAAAAAGTTAAAAAGATATATAGTTATCTATGCAATTCAGGACATCACCAGTTCACCACCCAAATAAGCAAACAATTCAATGTCCCCGCCGGCTAAATGAGAATCTAGTTCATTACAAAAGCTTACCATGAAGGGCAACGCAAGGACTCCTGATTTTGGTATCTCGTCCTCCTCTTCAAGGGCTTTAACCGTTTTGTCTTTGGCTCCATTCAGAAGCTTGGAAACCCTTTCATTGTCTTTCCCAGGTGAAAATTCTTCATCACGATCCTCATCATCAGTACTTTCATCGCTGCTACTGGTATCGTCCTTCATGGAATTCATTTTTCTTGTCAACAGTGTGTGCTGATGAAGTTGCTCTGCTATAGCAGCACGAGTGCCTTCATCTTGTACATTTAATCCACGCTCTAAGATTCGTTTTGCCCATTTGGAACTGTTCTTGTGCTTCAAAGTCATTCTTTCCTGCATAGATTTATTACAAGTTAGAAAATCAAGGAACAATGATTATTATTCAGATATGACAAACAGCTTCCAATTGATCTAAGCTAAAGATGTATAAGATACTATCTGAACTAGCACATATGGGTACCTTAACGTCATTTTTATGCGCTGCTTAGCTTTCACTATTTCGATTTCAGTACTTCTCGATCAGGTACTGTCAAAACTTGATGATTTCCGTCAAATAAGTTATAGAATATTACATCAAGTAACAGAATATTGCCGAAATAACAAGATATTGGATCAAGAAAGTTCAAATACCAGTAAATTCTGACCAAGAGGTAGTGAAACCAAAAATACGAAAGTTAAGGTAGTAAAATCAAAAAAACTTTCAAAATTCAAGTGTCCAGGACGAATGCACTATATTCACATAGCATCGATATGTTTTTTAAGTAACGAACACCAAAATGAGCAAATAGTTGTCAATCACCTCAGCACGTTTGAACTCCTGCTTCATAGCATATTCTTTAGCGACTTCAGGATCCACCTGCAGTTCAGCTGACGCTGCCTTCAGCTTTTCTTTCTTCAATATTCGGTGATATGTCTTGGACTTAATTTTCTTGATATGCTTTGCCTTCATCTCATGACGAAAAAGGAGGCTTCGCATTTTAGCAAGGCGGTTTTGACGCTCTTTGACATCATCAACAGAGACCTATAGAGACATCAGCACAGTTAGTCTTGCAAGAGCACTACTAAAAGCCATTTAACACAATGTATGCACCAAGGAACAAAAGATGACATACTATGGATATGGACCAATTACTATAGGGCTATTAATCAAATTCCATGCTAGCCTACTTTAAGCATTGTAGTACATAGCATTCTACACGAGTAGTTTAACAATCTTTATTTGCTAAGCGATGATCATGTATCACAAACTTGATTGACATTCTCCTTAGCTATGTAAACCTTACAGAGGCAAGAATTCATAAGATGTAGTTCGTATTCATTCATAAGAAGTAGCTATTAGTCATTAAGAGGTTAACATAGATAGATATAAATTGAGCATAGCAGATGCTTCTCGACATTAGTAAAAAATATCAGGAATTAAAGCATCGAACACAAATTGTAGAAACATGAAATTGCACTACAAATTCAATACGAAACACCATAAAAGCTAATAATGGCAAGAAGATGCCTGCAATCCGACACTATTTAGCAACTAATCAAGAATTCTAATTCCAAAATATGCAAATAAAAAACCCTAATATTAGTTGTTCCAGTATTATTGCATAAACAGCCGCATAAAAGACTGGATATACAAAGTTTTTGTTCTGCAGTGTCTGAGTCAGCATCCTTATTGTATAAACAACTAGACTGTCACAAAATCCACATTTGAAAATACTCAACAAAGATATGTCTACAGAGTATCTCAACATCTATAAGTGTAACTGGTATAGATTGGAAGTACAGCACACGTAGATTGGAAAAGGCAATTAAAATAGACACCAACATGTTAAAATAAGAGGCAAATTCTGTATTCTAAAAGGATTTAGATGCCTGTTTCTCTGTGATCGATCTTTTCGACAGGAAACTGCTAGCAATTTAAGCTTACTATTTCAGGTCATTGTTTCTTAACAGAACTGCTTCCTATCTAGTTTCTGAGGCACTATTCCCAACAAAAGCCTTTCAGATACTTAAGCTTCTTCTTCTTTTGGGTCAAACTTCATAATTCTCACAGATTCAATCAAGTTCTTTGCCTCGTCTACTGTTCAACTTTAATACCATGCGCACCTCGATAATAAAAATTTGGGCTCATCAACTTTTGCCCTAGTGCTTAAGAAAAACTCTGTATGGTCATTGATATATTCAGACATCATGCTTTCTTCACCAGTGAGCATGCAAACTTCCGCCTACAACTCCACTCATAATACATGCCAAATTATTAAAATTGCCA
This sequence comes from Tillandsia fasciculata, assembly GCA_029168755.2. Lineage (NCBI taxonomy): Eukaryota > Viridiplantae > Streptophyta > Magnoliopsida > Poales > Bromeliaceae > Tillandsia > Tillandsia fasciculata. The sequence goes on from CM054951.1 coordinate 12,896,864, forward strand.
ACAGAAACAACTTTTGAGTAAGCAAACTGGTTGTAGATCCAGGACTAAGTGCTGCAGAAAACTAAATCAGATAAGGTCCATATTCTAAAGTAAAACCGTTATAACTAAGAAATAAAAGTTTAATAAACTATAACTAGGTTCATCAAATCTGATGCCAAAACGTGACCCACAAAATTTTCAAAAGTAATGCATAATGGACAATTTACTTGTTCTTTGCCTACTTCTTTCCTTATTTTTGGAAAGATAATTGATTTAATTATACCTCGTTAAGCTCCAGGAGTCTTGCACCATCTTTATTATAGGCTTCCACCATTTCCGGATCATGGACTAGCTTAGCCATCTTCTTCTCGAACTCCGTCCTGGGCTCAAACTGAGAAGCAATCGCCCCCACTGTCGAGAAACCCAAGTCCACATCCTCCTCAAAAATGAGAGTCGGGGCCTCTCGATTCCTCTTTACCAATGGCTCCCACTTTGTGATGTCCTTTTTAGCATGGTCATACGCCACTTTCCTCTCCAACTTCTCCCTCTCCACTTTGGGAAGTGGGACCTGAACTGCCATGGGCTTCCTCTCCAGCTGCTCTACTCTCTTCCTTAGCTCACTATACCCAGCCTTTCCATGAATACTATCCAAAAGATCATGAATACTGATCCGCTGATCACCGCTGTCCCCTCCAAAATCTGATAAAGTAACCTTCTTCTTCTTTTTCTTATCTATGAAGTTAAAAAGGATAATATTAATCGAATTCTGATTAAACTACCTATGTTTTTGCTCTAAAAAAGCTTGGAAAATAGAAAAAATAGTTACCATCAAAAGCTACTCCAGGCATGCCAGTAACCTCCCCTTCCTCGCCATCATCATCCGATCGGTTGGAGGTGATCTCTTCATCATCCTCCCCTTCATCCGAGGGCACATCCTCATCCTACAATCAAATAGCACATCAAACACCATAAAACTCCAAGCAAATCCAAATTTCTTCTCAATTCTACAAAGATAGAAAGTAAGATCACAATCATACCTCAAAATCCTCAGGGAGCTCATAATCGTAATTCTCCACCTCGTCGAATCGGCGATTCTTCCTCGCCTCCTCCTCCGGCACAGGCTCTTCGTACTCGTACAAGTCGTCCCCGTGACCGACCCCCGCATCATCATCCTCCTCCTCGTCGGAGGAACGGCCAGGACTAGGGTTTTGGACCGCGAGCTCCTTAAGGAGCGCGGGGGGGAGGCGGGGGCCGTGCCTCTTCTTCTTCCTATCTCCCCCCTTCGCCCTCTTCGCCCCGCCCTTCGTCTTCATCCCCGGATCTAGGGTTAGGGTTTTGGCGACGCTAGGGTTCTTCGTCTTCTTGCTCTTCCGCTTTTTCTCCGCCGCCATACTCGAGCTCGATGTAACGACCTTGATTTGGGTCCACGGATTTTAGTGTTTGGTTGAGTTTAAGTAGCAAATAAGTTTTTAAAAATAATAAATAATATTATAAAATTATTTTAAAAAAATTATTGTTTATAAATAATATTTTTTACTAAATTTTATTTTAAAATATTTTAAATTTAAAATTTTGAATTTATATAAAAATTAAAATTTTGATATTTTGATTTAAAATATAAATTTGTAAATTTTAAATTTAAATTTAAATTTAAATTTTTTACTTTTATTTAAAATTAAAATAAAATTTGAATTTATATATAAATTTAAAATTAAAATTAAATTTTAAAATTTGAGATCAAAATTAGAATTAGATTTCAAAAAATAAATTTTAATTATTTTTAATTTTGAATCTAAAAAATAATTTTTAAAATTAAAATTAAATATCTAAAAATAATATTAAATATTTTATTGAGTCGAAAATTATTTTTAAGCCAAAATTATTATTTTGCACAAATTAGACCAAACATGAATAAGTATGTAGTAAAATTAAACGGACTCGGCGACGATACATCTCTCGGCGCCGAGTCTAGTAAATAAAAGTTGAACTCGGCAGCGAATGGCAAAAGTGCAGAGAGACCCTCTCAACTATCTGATATTTTGGAATGTCTCTCCGCCCTCCATTTTTCTTTTTTTTTTTAGCGACCCCGCCATAATTTTTTTGTTTTTTTTTTTAATTGATTACTCTTTAAACAAATAAAATTAGCGTAAAAAATTAGTCAATAACTAATATGATATTATATATAATAAAAGTTTAAAATAAAAAATAAAATTGAGAGATCTTAATTGAAAAAAATAATAATAATAATTGAGAAGACTTATTACAAAAAAAAGGTCTACTGTTGATGAATGAAAAATAATTTTTAGTTTAACAGAGCGTTTGGTAATTTCGGTTTCAAAATATCATTTTATTTTTTAAAATTAATTTTTAAGTTTATGATACTCAAAATCAAAAATATTTAAAATTAGTTTATTTTAAAATCAAATTTTAAATGTAAATTATTAAAAAAAAAATTAATAAAAAAATTATTATTTGCAAACAAATTTTTTTTTTCTTAACAGATTTATAAAATCACTTTCCATCTAAATTTAACCAAATATTTTATAACTTTTAACCAAAATTAATTTTTTAAATCAAAATTAATTCTGTAAAAATTATTTTTTCATAATCTAAATCAAACTGACTAAAGACATGTTTGTTTCACCGAAAATGGATTTTGAATTGAAGTGAATTTTAGATTAGAATTGAAGTTTTTAGGTGAAAACGATTTCTCCTCATTTGTTTTTATAATTATAGAAGTAGAGTTTTTTCAATTCAGTTGTTCACTTGTTTATTTGGTAAAAAATGAATATTGTAAAAATTATAATTTATATATAAATAAAAAATAACTTAATAAATAATAAAATATATTATAATAAATAAAAAAAATTATATACTTATATTTTTTATATAATTAAAAAATATAATCGAAAATAACTAAAGTAAAAATTTTTACGCATAAATTATAATAATACAATAATAAAATTATAGAGTAAAAAAATATTAATACTCAACTAATTAAAATTTTATCCAAGTGTAAATGAACAAACTAAATAAAAGAAATATTAAAATCTAAATAATTAATTCTAATTATATTTTAAATATATAAACTAAATAAAAAATAATTAATATCATATTTAAATATATCTAGTATTATTATTTATAGTATTTTTTTTAATTACTATAATTAGTTTAATTAGTTTCAATCCGATCAATTACACTCTTTTGAATATTTCGAATTTGAACTGTAATTTTATTACTATAAATCTAACAATAAAAATAAATATTTATGATGTAAAATAATTTTATACCTATTCACTTTCAATTAAACAAATAAACCTTATTTATGATGTAAAATAATTTTGAACCACCCAGTTTGTGCACTAGTACACACACACATGTGAGCGACTCAAATTTAATCGTTTACATTTATTGTTTACATTTAATTACTGACGAATAAATTTACAATAAATTAATATTAATAATTAATAATTAATAATTAATATTTTATATATTATAAGATTTTGAACGTTATTTATCAAGTAAAAACACACTACTAACTAACTAATATTTTACACAAAGGACGTGCATATCATTGTGCTTCCTTTAGAATCCAACTATTAAAATAATAGATATATTGAATTGCCAAAAATTTACATTGGAATTTAGAAACTAACAGATATTCTGTGCAGTTTTTACTGAGCACCTTAAAATTAATTTATCAAGAATTCTGACAATTACAATCCCTACAGATTTTATTGGCACTCTACCATAGCCTAGCCAAGCTCCTTACCAGCCTTTGTCTTGATATCACCGAAAGAAGTAGCAGATAGTTGATTCTCCAACTCTTCTAATTCTCTAGCAAAGGCTTCATCTGCAGCTAGCTGTGAGTCCAAACTCACAAGTTTCGATGAGCTCTGCCCACGATCATGATTCGAAGAATATTTAGAATCACTGCATTGAACATTTCTTTGCAATGATTGATAGACAATTTTCTGGACCAAAAAAAAAAACTCCGCGTAAGTGTAAAACTAAGCAACCATTGACTTGAAGCGCATATGGTATTTTCCCTCATTCTGAAAGTATAGTTATAAGATAGCTTTTGTGACTGCAAAGTTTCTTATCTGAAACAATTTGGGAAAGCTCAAAATACAGAAACCAAAAGGATGATTATGACACGAAATAGACTACAATTAATATACAAAAAAAAAAAAAAAAAAAAAAAACAGTTAGTTCCCTCCTGATCTTGAAGAACCTCAGCAAGAGAAATATCATCATGGTCATAGAAATATCTGCCAAAATTTTCTTTGACAACACCAGAGCCAGGGGCATTTACATAATGAACAGTCACTTGCTGCTTCCCTTTCGTCACGAATTCCATCTCCATTTTCATCACCTAATTGGAAAGGAAAACCTCCAAATAACAAATTACAAAGTACCATCTACACGATCTATATAGGCATAAAGAAAATATAACGGAGCAATTCTTCCTAGAACAGTTCAAAGCAACCTAAAGTTAACTAATCATGATATAAAGAAGCTGTTGGTCAAAGATACCCCTGTTAAATATAGTAAAATTAATTAGTATGTAAGTTGCAAATATAATTCAAACTTAAGAACTTGCAAAGCAATCAGGAGGCATCTATCTCGATTTGAAGGTCTTTGCACGATCAAGTTCCATACAGCACTAAGACCTTGAGTAACTCAATCACCACTCTGCGATTCTTTGTCTTGCCTCTCATTACTCTTGGGAGAACACAAGCCCTCTGAAAGCTTCAAAATGCATTCAGGTAGGTAAGGCACCTCACAAAGCAATCTACCAAGTGATTTATCAGATGCTGGAAATGTATCACAAAGGGTTTGTGCCTATAGAAGCAATAACTGGCTGAGATAAAAAAATAAAAAAAAAAAAAAAAAAAAAAAAAAAAAAAAGCAGCAACAAAGGACAACAAAAATATATTGTGACACCCCCGGAATTTGGATTAGTCCTCTATATAAATGATATAATAGGACTAAATCTCTAACCCGGCTATAGCATTTTGGATGGTAGCAAGATCCAAGAGGAATATGAGAGTTAAGCGTGCTAGAGCTAGAGTAGTTCTAGGATGGGTGACCCCCTGGGAAGTGGGGCGTCACAGTTGGTATCAGAGCCATTCACCAGCCGGAAATGTGAGATGAGTCTCGGCTGAGCCAGGGTTATATAGCGGGTAAAGCGAGGCTCCCCGGCTAATGACCGTTGTGAGTGGAGTGCAGCTCCTCACAAGGTCGGCTAAGGCTGCGAGACGAGTCTCACATCGCCTGGTGCTTGTGAGTGTGCTTGAGCCTGACGTGGACGTCAGGGCTTAAGGGGGGAAGAATGTGACACCCCCGGAATTTGGATTAGTCCTCTATATAAATGATATAATAGGACTAAACTCCTCACAAGGTCGGCTAAGGCTGCGAGACGAGTCTCACATCGCCTGGTGCTTGTGAGTGTGCTTGAGCCTGACGTGGACGTCAGGGCTTAAGGGGGGAAGAATGTGACACCCCCGAATTTGGATTAGTCCTCTATATAAATGATATAATAGGACTAAATCTCTAACCCGGCTATAGCATTTTGGATGGTAGCAAGATCCAAGAGGAACATAAGAGTTAAGCGTGCTAGAGCTAGAGTAGTTCTAGGATGGGTGACCCCCTAGGAAGTGGGGCGTCACATATATAATAATTGAAACTCACTACAGTTAGAAGAAATGTTTCATAATCTGATGTAGCAGTTCTAGATGAAAGAAATACATGCACATATAAGTAATCAATACATAAGAGAATTATATACCTACCCCCTACCCAAGAGGAAAGTATTTAAAGGTATGTCTTCTATGTTTCATTGTATATATATATATATATATATATATGCTTGATATATAATTGCCAATGTATTTCAAACATTTTACTTCAAACAGTGTCAATCATGTCTTAGTTATTTAAGTACGGTTTGTGAGGGATTCTAATTGTAGCATAAAATTATAGTATAGTTATAATTTGGAAAAGAAGATGTGTTAGTGGAGGCTATCATTAGGTAATGGATTTAATCCATCTCAGGAGTCAAGCTATAATCGAATTTGACAACAGATAGGCAATGTATCAATGTAAAAATAGAAGCAAAAGAAGAAGCTTGACTCATAATTCATATGGAGATCATAAAAAAGACAGTATAGATATAAGCAAGCTTGAAATTTCTAGATCTTTGTCAAGCAGTAGAAAACCCAGTACTTCAACTAAGTAACTAAACCATATACATAGCATATGAGAAAAGGAAAAAACCTAAGAAGCATCTAAGAATCAATCACCACAACTACAGTAAAAGGTGAGAGCATCAAACCTCTGCTTTCTAAATAAATATAGGCCACCAGAAGAAACAAAAGAAAAGCTGACCAAGCCCTTGTCTGCAGATATAGACAACAATAGAAGGAAGAAGAAGTTGCAAGATACAAAGCAAGTGGGCAAAGGAACTCACCATTCCAACAGTATATATAGCCGAATAAAGTAAGGGAGAGCGGCAGAGAGAGAGAGAGAGAGAGAGAGAGAGAGAGAGAGAGAGAGAGAGTCGTGGGTAGTAGATCAACCCAAGAATAGCCAGGGAGAATACCATTTTACCATTTAATTAAGCCACCAACTCCGGCAATCCGCCAGGCTCGGGATAGAAAAGCGGCGATGCGAGAGAAGCGGTATGGCGCGCGGCGGCAATGGAACAGAAGCATCAGCCAGCATCAGCACAAACGCAAGGGTTGGTGAGCAGAGATAGTGTGTGTGGGGGGAGAGGAGGGGAGTGGAGGGGAGTGGCGGGGGAGGAGCGCCGTCACCGAGCGGCGAAAAGACTATTCCATGGCGGTGTGGGGGGAGAAGAGAGGAGAGGAGGGGAGTGGCAGAGGAGGGAACGCCGTCACCGAGCGGCGAAAAGACTATTCCATGGCGGCATTAAATACTCGGATCTGCAGTAGGTATGGACATATGGTGCAGATCAAATGCAAAGAGGGAATGAGAGAAAAAAATAGAGAGGTGAAGGGGAAAAAAAAAAGAGAGAATAGGTGAGAGTCCCACAAAGGAAGAAGAAAAAAAATGAAGGACCTGGGACTCACATCCCAAAATTCTGCAGTAGGTATGGATATATGGTGCAGATCAAATGCAAAGAGAGAATGAGAGAAAAAAAAGAGAGGTGAAGGGAAAAAAAAAAAAAAATGTGAGAGACCCACAAAGGAAGAAAAGAAAAAAAATGAAGGACCCGAGATCCACATCCCGAAATTAAGGAGAGGCCGTTGAGAATTCTTCTTTAATGTAATTGTATTGATTGATAAGACAAAATAATAAAATTTATTTTATTTTATTTTGATGTGAAATACATATATTTAAATTTATTAAAATTAATGGAAATATCTATGTTAATAGGTATACTGAGCTATCACTTTGGTGGCGGATCACGTGATCACGTACAGTGAAATGCCACGTGGCGCCACGGCAGAGGCGGCGGCTCCCTTGAAATGTCCAATCTTATCCGCACAGATGGGCCCCACTCACCTGTGCCACGTCATTATCTCAGATCCACACCAACGGTCGAGATCTCTTCATCGTACTTCTACACTCATTAATAGGTAGAAAATGTCTCAGAAACCCGTCAAATGTAACTATTACCTAGATAGCCCCCCTCAATTATATGTATCTGTACCTCTGTGTTATTCTCTCCCTCTCTTGAAATTTTTTTTTTTTTCTTTTTTTTTTTTTCTCCAATATCACTCAAATAATTTATTATCTGTATAATAATAATAATAATAATAATAAAAAATAATTTTAATCTTAATCTACATCAACTCGACTCAATTCGATGCCTTTCGCTCTGAAACGGAACGCGTCGAGAACACAGTGCGAGAAATTGTTCCTCCGCTTAGGATAAAATCCAAGACGCTTGACGTTTAGAATAAAACTCAAGATGACAGAAACTGAGGTGAAGAAGTTTTTTTTGACAAATTATATTTTAAATTTTGTCCTCTCTCTATATATATATATATATATATATATATATATATATATATATATATATATATAATATTTCTATTTATTTCTAAATGATTGAATTTAAGCATATAAATTAGTTATATATTTAAATTAATTTATTATTAATTTATTTTAAGTATATAAAATATATTTTATTAATATATTTTATTTTTTATTATTATTTACTCAATATATTGCAGATAGGGATGTGAACGAGCCAAATACGAGCTGGCTTATTTAAATATCAAGCTAAAAAATTTAACTCGTATCCGGCTAGTTTATTAAGGAGTTAAGCACGAATTGGCACGCGAACAACAAGTTAGATTTTTATTCCACTATTAGGTGTAAAGTCGAAAAAAAAATTTAAAAATTAAAATTTTAATCTAATAATTAAAATTTATAAAAAAATAAATAAATTTTTTATATTAGATTGGACTAAAAATCTAAATAGTAAAATTTATGGAAGCATTTCTCATATATATATATATATATATATATATATATATATATATATATATATATATATATATATATATATATATATATATATATAGTTGGGCTGGAATGCTATTGATAGCACCAGCCAAACTTTGCCACCCACTTTATTACCGTTTAATTGCTTGAGATTTGTGAAAGCTATTTAATGAAAAAACAAAAAAAAAAAGTCAAATGAAAAAGTAAAAGTAAAAAGCTTTTAAATAGCTTTCACAAATCTCAACGCAATCCAACGGTAATAAAGTGGGTGGCAAAGTTGGGCAGGTGCTATCAATAGCATTCCAGCCCAACTCTATATATATATATATATATAATTCCGTCAATGTGTTTTTGAAAGTACTAAAGTGTTTAGATTATAATATTTTTAACTATTAAATTAATTTTAATAATTTTTTGGATCATACATAATGATTCATAAATAATTATTATTGTAGATTTTTGATAAAATGGCCAAAAAGTTAATTCTAATGACTAAATATTTTTTAATATTTTTAAAAATATTCTAATTCAGTATAGATAAATGAGATTTTTTATAATTTGATCTTTTTATAATAGAGTTGAATTTTATATTTAAGTGGAGATAAAAATTAAATAATAATAATTTATATTATATATATATATATATATATTCGAGCTGTTATCAAATCGAACACGAACGAGCTGACCTCAACTCATTTTCGGTTTATTTATTAAATAAGCTAAAAATTTTGATTGATGTTCAGCTTTTTTACTAAATGAGCGATTCGATTTCGAACTCATTTCGAATCGAACATGAGCGACTGCGTTATTACATAGATATATATTCGATTTCGAACTCATTTTGAATCGTGCGGCTGTGTTATTACATAAGTATATATATAAAATTAGGCTAGAATACTATCGATAGTACCAAGCCATTGGTGCTATCAAGTTTTTAGCCGTTGGATGAAAAAATATGCGGTTGGGATTATAGTGGTCCCTAGGGTTTACTAGGTGGTTGTTTAATAGTAAAAATTTTAGGGGACCACTATAATCCCACCGCATATCTTTTCATCCAACGGCTGAAAATTTAATAGCACCAATTGTTTAGTGCTATCGATAGTATTCTAACCGGACTATATATATATATATATATATATATATATATAAAATTTTTTTTTCGAAATATATTCTGTTTTTATCTAATTGCTTGGGATTTAAAACTTTGACGCGATATTTACTTTATAAAAAATTAATCATATTTTATTAAAAAATAATTATTTTAACTATGCCTGTTAAAATTTAAAAAAAATAATTAAATGCTTCAAATTATAAAAGAAAATTATAGATTATAAAATAAATTATTTAGAAGACTATAATAGTCGGATTAAAATGCAGTATAGTTTCGATGTACTTGTCTTAATTTTTTTTTTTCACTAATTTCACTCGGGGTAATTTTCAACGTTCAAATAGTCGGGGGGTCTCAAATACATTTTCACACTATATATATCTCTCCACACTCCTTCAACAAGCTTCTTCTTCTCCTTCCCCATCCATCTCTCTCTCTCACCGTACGCCATTGCCGAGCTCTCCTCCCTAGGGGCTCTCTCGTAAATAACTCGAAGTCCATGGGCCTTCTCGACAAGCTCTGGGATGACACCGTTGCTGGGCCACGCCCCGACACCGGGCTGAGCCGCCTCCGCAAACCTTCCTCTCCGTCCTCCTCCTCCGTCGTCCCCAGCCCTAACGCCGTTAAAGGTCCGTTAACTCCCCCCGAAACCCTAACCTCCCCCGCTTCCCCCCTCATCCTACGCCGTTGGATCCGGGACGATCGGGGATCGGACGGGTCAGATCTGATATAGGGTTTCGTTCGCGGTTGCAGATGCTTCGGCAGCGGCGGAGGCGGCGCCGAGGGTGACGCGGAGCATCATGATCAAGCGGCCGTCGCCGGCGTCGGCGGGGTGCCCGTCGCCGACGGGGTGCGGGACGCCGCCGCCGTCTCCGTCTCCGGCGGGGTCGACGCCGCCGCTATCGCCGTTCGCAGGTGAGGGTTTTCGGATTCGTCTCGTTCTCTTACCAGTACAAAGTAGCTAGGGTTAGGGTTAGGGTTAGGGTTTATTCGCATTTCGTGTCTCCATGATTTTAGTAGTTAGATTTTATTTGGTAGGTGGACTGTGACCGTGATTTCAACTATGGACGGTGGAGATCGTTAGATGGTAGAATAGTAGAGTAAGGTCACGAATTGTTTATATTATATTATTATATAGAGTTACTAATGGGCCGGCCCAATATGAGTCCAGTCCATGTAGATTAAAAATTGGGCAATTAGTGGGTAAGTACGGCCCATATATGGTCATTAGATGTTTGTTTTGAGGCCTTTTAAAAACAAGCCCGGTGTCATCCTATGGCTCATTAGTGGTGGAATGCAGATGCATCCACGATGAATGACTCGAATGCATTTCGCTGCTCATGAGCGATGGAATGATTTCGTGTCGCGAATATTGCTACAAATAGGTCCCTCTTAAAATCCAACTCAATAATATAAATATCGACAACTACTATAGCAATGCAATGTGAAATGTTAAATGTTGATCCAGGATGTTTAAAATATACAGTATTATTAACAGAACTACTTTTACTCGCCGATATCGACAACCACCATAGCAATGCAATGTGAAATGTTAAATGTTGATCCAGGATGTTTAAAATATACAGTATTATTAACAGAACTACTTTTACTCGCTGAGTTGAAGAGGATGAGGATTGAAATGTTAAATGTTGATCTAGAGCGGAGGTGGCGAATGTTTAAAATGTGCAGTATTATTAACCGAATTATTTTTACTATTGACAGCTAAATATATTGAATCTCGTTGATCGATGAATGTAATATCTGTCCTGTAAAACATACTATGTAAAGAATTTCGAACCTTCTTTAACTTAGTGGAGTATTAATAGATTAATGTTGTCGAACATTTGGAAACTGAAATTTATTTATCGGACATTATTGACCCTAATAGCTTTATCTCCTTGTCAAATGAACCCCACTTAATGCTTTTATATTTGATAAACATTCGATTAACCTTTATAATGATACATGTCTAATTGCTAATAGCATTGCTATGAACTAAAGCAAGAAGCTTATGATTGTAATCCTCAGGAGGTGGCCGGTTTAGGAGGAAATCTTTATCTGATGCATATGAGAGAGGAGGAGGAGGAGGATTTGGGCCTAAGAACCCTGCTCCTCCTTTTGATGTTTAAGCTCTCTACTAAACATTATTGAGAGCGCGAAAGATCGAAGAGAGGGAGCTAGCATAGTTTTCGATCTTTTTTGCTTATCATGTAGAAGTAAGTATGTTTAAACTTAGATGTATGTTAGTAGGGGGGAAGTATGATAGGTGTTGGTGGTAGGTGTTGGACTGGGCCCTTTAATAACTGGTGTGTTTGCTCTTGTTAGGTATATATATATATATGTTTGTTGTAATGTGATCTTTGTATATATATTCAAGTGGATGGAGTTGGTGGGTTGTCTTTGTAACTTTGGTGTTAAATGTATCTTATCATGATGTTTGTTAGCAGTGTTTTAGATCTTGATATAAGATCAATGAATCCATAGTTGTTGTTCTCTGTATGTCATATAGCTGATGCCAATATTTTAGGAGTAAAAAGTATTAAGTTTAGTTGTGGTTGTCATTGTTAAGCTCAATTAATAAACTAATGTGTTCTTTAGGGTTAATCCTTTTCGACTCAGGTTCTCATATTTTACTATAAAGTTACTAATTCTATGCATTTTGCTTCACTGTGAGTTTCTTTTAATTTACAAACTGGTGTTTTTATCAATCCAAACCCTTCTTAATTTATTTTTTTTTTTTAAGAAAAAACTATTTGAATTAGTTTTGCAATATTTTCAAACATTTAGCAAAGAGAGTGATACTAGACTTTACCTCTCTAGAGGAGCATCTGTTTCATTAGAGTAGTTCTAAAATCCACTTCACAAAAAAAAAAAAAAAAAAAAGAAGAAGAAGAAGAAGAAGCCAAAATCCAATAGCTATATATATATATATATATAATATTTTTTAATATTAAATTAATTTTTTTGTGGTTATGATTGGCTGTCAGTAATTTCGTAGCTATTAGAGGTGAAGTCACTTACAAAGGGGTATCTCATTTATAATTTTTCACTTTTGTCGAAAATAAATATTTTTAATACTCACTAGTATAAATACTCGCTAACACTAAATGTTCAAGTTTAATTTTTAGTATTAAAATTTTTAATTCTTATATTTTTAATTATTCTTTTTTTTATTTAATATAAAATTATTGGAGTGTCACAAAATTAATTTAGTGTGTGAAATAGATTTCATATTGTCCCTATCTTTCTTTTGTTAAGATCATCTTAGGAGGACATCAGGATCTCCCTGGGACGGTCCAATAGCTCATATTGGATGGTAAAAAAGATTATAATTTGGAATATATATATATATATATATATATATATATATATATATATATATATATATATATATATATGTTAACACTAATAATTAGATTAAAATATTTTGTAAGAATAATTAAGCTTAATAAATTATTAGTACTAGTGGTAGAGCGGGTTGGAATTTTACTATCCGACTTGGATTCAGACCCCAAACTAGAATATTTTTCGGATTCCGTTTCTTATTCGGTTCGTTATAGTTCTTCGGATTATCTGGATTATCTAAATTCTAAGCTTCATATATTTTCTTCATGGTTGCATCCTCTTTAAATCTATCCTTAATATTATTTTTTTTTAGATTTCCTAAGTGTTTATTTTTTAATTTTTTTTTTTTGCTAATTAAATCTATTTTTAGTATTAGACGGATAAGAAGCTTATATATATATATATATATATATATATATATATATATATATATATATATATATATAGATTTTTTATTTTGCTTTTAATTCTATTCTATATATCTTTTAAATGTTCAATTCATATTCATATCCGTTTAATATCCGACCCTTATCCAAATCCGTTTGTTTTTATTGAATATGGATTTAAATTTTAGTATTCGGCCAATTATCCAAATTTGCATCCGGACCTGACATAGGAATGTGGATATCCGATCGTTATAATTAATTAAACTTAATAAATAGTGTAATATAGTTTCAGTAAAACCATGCATTTTGATTTTTCTATTTATATCCGCAAATTCGCGGGTATAAATTTTAATTTTTTTTAAAAAAAAAATATTATAGATAAAACGAATGGGTACTATTAAATTATGAATTTTTTTAGACAATCCATGTTGGTATGTAGGCGAACTAAAATTTTGTTAATAAATTTTATCCATATTGATATGATCTTCGGGTATAATAACTTATCGGTGATTTATCCTATTCATCTGTTTGTCAAATTTAATTTTGACTTTAATGAAGCGTCTTTTAAAGAAACAAATAACCAGAAAATAACATAAGATGTCGGTGGAAGTCAAGTTTGAAGTCAAGTTCAAGTGAACTTCTCTTCCACCTGCCTTCTCACTTACATTAGAACAAATTGGATGGTTTGCTACAATTTCCCTTCTTTTTTTTGTTGTTGTTGTTGTTGTTGTTGTTTTTTCTTTCTTGTGGGACTCTTTTAAGACAACAATTGCTAAAAGAAAAATGCATGGAGCCCCTTCAACTATATAGGATCTTTGGTGCTAACTATTGATTTCAAAAGTTTGAACAATTAGAAATACGTAACTAATTTACTTAAAGCGTACAGATATAGTGCTAACGGGTCTCAATCGGATTTAAATCATCTGGACGTTAGGTCTATTATTTGATCTCTTTTCGTTAGATTTATTGTGGATCGTAACTCCACTCAACTTATTGGTCTTATCCAACTGAACTTATTAGTTTTCTGAATTTATTATCACAGAATAGAAAGTTGATCTATTTTTAATTCATAAATAAATAGCTAGCACTACATACCGATCTGAAATAGACTCTCGACTTCAATCGGCACTTCTTTTACTTTTTATTTTTCTACTTAAATTCTTTTCTTGCTCAATCAGCTACTAGCGGTTAATTTACTCAATTTGCTTTAAAAGCATTGAATTTAATAAAATCATCAATTTATCTGAGTACAATTAGTTAATTCTAAAACATTAAAAAAAAAATTAAAAAAAAATTGCAAGCAAAAAAATAAAATTAAAAGTAGATTCTCAAATTCAAATTCACTACTACTTCTTGAGTTAGAGTTAGAGTCGGAACTCATTTTAACTTTTCGCCCTAACCAAATAATTTTTTCGTGTGTTTCAATTAAGTATTCAATTTTTTATTTCGGACTTAAGAAAAATCTCTAGTGTGATGATATGGACGTTGAAAATATTAAATTTTTTATTTTAGAAATTTGAAAAAATTAAAAAAACTCTTTGAAACTTTCTTCTTTTAATATTATAAAATGGCAATTGCATCTTTTTCTTTACTCTGTGACAAAACTCAAACGGGAGACTTAACCTCTGCACGGAAAAGTACCATCCGATTCAATAGTGACAAAATATTATTTTTATATATATTGATCGGTTGACATGCATGCGTGATGTATACACTTTTCGTTAAGAGCTAAGCTACATGCACATCCTATATGGGATGTACATTCTACATTTAAATTTATTCTAGAGTGATTATTTATTTATTCGTCACTTCGAAATAACGAATGTAATTCATCCCATCCTAAAATAAATGAGGTGTAAGATATACACCTCATTTGAGGTGTACACAAAGTATTAACCTTTCGTTAATTTATATACATGTTTTAAAATGCCATACTCTTTGTAAGTATTTTCTAAACTTTTTTAGGACAATAATTATTTTATATTATTTTTATATAGTATTAAAATAAAGCGTTCTGAATTTAAATTTTATTACACTACAAATTTTTATTTTTATTTTATTTAATTTTTAATTTTATCAAAAAAATTTGTGCTCAAACATGAAGAAAAGTATTGAGAATAAATTATTAAAACATCATTCTTGGCAAGCTTAGAATTTTTCACTCTGCTTAGATGAAGAAAGGGTCAGAGAAAAGATAATTACTTTTTTTTTGTTTGGATCTAAACTTCAGAAGAGAAAAAAAGAAAAAAAGAAAAAAAAAATGATAGTTTCATAGTAGTAATTTTTTTTTTTTTTTTTTCTAATCAACCGTTCCTAACGTAAGTGATAAAAGATTTGGTGGTTGATATTTGAGACCCGAATTTAAAGACTAGTTGCTTTATATTTTCAACTAAGTTTATTTTAAAAATAAACGAAACATGTAGTATGTTAATTTTCTCTCAAAAAAAAAAAATTTCTCTTTAAAAGAAAAAGGAGAATTATTCCTCAAAATTATTTTTTTATATGGATAATTATTTATATAAACTCATCAAAATTTATAAAATATTTGATATATATTTATATATTTTGTTCCAAATATGCCACTCGTACATTTATCTATTATTTTAAAATATTCTCACTGTAAGTATTCGTCAAGTCATTTTGGATTAAATCCGGATTAAATTTCTAGCAGAGTTAAACAAAACAAAAAAAATCCAAATATCTCTCTTGCTCCCAACTTAATAGCAAATAAAATTTTTTTGTGATGATAAAAAAGTATATTTAAAAAAACAAAATAGTAGTTTTACAGTCATAACTGTTTTTAATAATCTATTAATAAAATTTAATTTAAAAAATATATATATATTTAAAAAAATTAATATTAATATTCTAAGCCGGTAAATAAGAAAATTTAAAAGTTTTCATAAGTGTATAAGCAATTGTCTTTTATATATATATATATATATATATATATATATATATATATATATATATATATATATATATATATATATATATATATATATATATCGTAGGACTATTATACTCTGATGAGTTTAAACTTTTTTATACTTATAACTTTTTTATTCTTGAATAAAGAAATGTGCAGTTAGGATAATAGTGGTTCCTCTAAAATTTATTAGGTTGTTGAAAAAATAATATAAATTATATGGACTATTATAATTCTAACCGCACATTTTTTTCATCCAAGTAATAAAAATTTATAAATACAAAAAAATTTTACTCATAAGAAATAAAATAATTATTTTAATTGATTTAGTGCTCAGAATTTATACTCAAAATATTTAAGGGGAGTAGTGGCAGGAGTCATCTTCTCTGCTTCTTCTGCTTCTTCTCGACGCGGAAATGTAGAATCAAATCCATCCAGCTCTTTGACAGCTTAAAACGCGATTCACTATCTCTTTTTTTTTTTTTTTTTTTTTTTTTTTTTTTTTTCTTATGGTAGTATCATAATCAATAATATAATAACTATTCAGATGGTGTTTTGTGAACACCGATGATGTAATAACTACGAAGATGCTGTCAACACACATAAATTTTCAGTGAAAAGGTTCCAACAATTTTTTTGTTGTTGGCTATTTATTTATAAATTAAAATATGTTTAGTTTTTTATTCTTGATAATTGGTTTGGAAGGTTAAAAAGTTGAGTGAAGGTGTTGTCCATAATAAATTTAATGGCAAAAAGTATAATAATAAACTTAACGTCCAGATGTATTGAATCAGATCAAAATTTATGAAGTACTCTGGTTGATCTTGTTGAGGTTAAAATTGTCGCCACGTGGAGCACGCTATGGTAAAGTTGGGAGGCGACGCGTTGCGCAAACTTTTGGCTAAAAATATCAACTGATAGAAAAAATAGCCGATGAAAAGGTACTCGCGTCTTGACCAAGACCGATTCCGACCGAAAATAAATTTTTGGACTGTCTCGGCCGAACAATAAAAAAAGACGAAAACAGGATGAAGAATCGACTACGCGTGCTGCAAAAAAGAAGATCTTGAGGAAAGAAGGCATGAGATTCTGAGCACGAATCACATAACTAACGCAGAAATGACATGCTACGCCCAGCATCGAAAAGCACCTTTACGCGCCAATCTTGGAAATGAACATAGGAAAAAAAAAAAAAAAAAAAGACTTATTATCCAACTGAGGAGGATCAATTCAAAAGAAAATAGTTGAGAGACACACAATAATTCTCCTTAAGTTATATCGATTATTCAAAACAACGATCATACACCTGGTTCGAACGAGTATAAATAATCAAATCATCGGAAAAAAAAGAGTTCTACAATCTCGTAAGCAAGTGACCATCCCTATTTTTTCATACCTTCAATTCTTGATTTTACAGCTTTCTAAGACTAAATTTATTGCTTTTCTAGATAGATTTTTATATCAATATTTACTACTTTCCTTTACAACTTTTTTAAGAGTAAGCTTACTTGTAATTGTCCCTTTGTAACTCATTTTCGAGCAATACAAAGCGAACCGGCTGTTTCAGCTGTATTAATCAATATCCGTTCATCTCAGTTCGGTTTCTCTAGGCCGGATTTTATTAAGAGTTCGATTAAGAAGAAATCGGCCGAGCGGATCCCTTCTCGGACTAATCGTTTGGCACGCAGCGTATCACATCCAGAGGATCAATCCAGAGGCCGATTGCGGACCGGACCATGTCAACATACGATCAACGTCGTATTTCAGCCCCAATAGATGGCTTAAGTATGACTAATACGCTCATTTTCTCCGCATATGTTTTCAAAATAGTTGATTAATCTTTTGGATCCACACTTGTTGTGGAGTTTCGATTCACTATCACTAACTAATGTTGCCTCCATCTAATAATTAGTTGAATATTTTTAATACTAAATATTTTATAATAAATTTAAATTTTAAATAAAAATTTATGCATTTTATTGACAGGCTCCCTATTAAATTTTTTTTTTTTCTGTGATAAATTAAATTAAATTTAAAAATTAAAATATCACGAATAAATTTTATTTAAGTACGAAAAGTACAGTCAACTGAAAGGAGAAGAAAAATAATAAAAAAAACGTGCGCCGTCCTTAGACGACTCCAGAAGTCATTGCAGATTCCACGAAACCCTGCTGCCTTCTTCCACTGACGGACAGTCGGACATCCCCATCGCCACAAATTATTAAATAAAATAATTAATATAAATATATATATGATATAAAAAATAATAATAAATAAAAAAAAAGTCAATAGCTTCATTAGTTCCAAGTTTTTTTCACTTTAATTTGCAACCAATTAATTATCGTAAACAGATAATTAACTTTAATTTATTTTAACTATTTATTAATTCTAGTATCATGGGGAAATTATTAATGCCGAGATTAATTAGTAAACAGTTTTAGTCAAAATTGATAAGAATTTTCTAGAGTTGAAATTTAATTTGAATAAATTATAAAAATTAGAAATATAATTATAAAATCAAAATATTTGGAGACTGATGAAGTGGAAAGAACAAAAACAAAAAAAAAAAACAAAAAATTGGATAGAAGTTGCATAGAAATGATTCAATTAACCTATAAATAATATTTTAGAAAAGTTCACTAAACTCAACAATGAATATTTTTTACGATTTTGTAGATACTTTTTTTTTGACGAAATTATTTTAGGCACACTAATAACCGAATAAAAAGTTGTTTGAACACGTATAGCTATGGTTATAGGTGTAGTATAATTTATAAGTCAAAAAGAAAAAAAAATAAATTTGATATTTTGTTTGATATATTTGATTCAACTATTACGATTTGAACTGCACGAAAAAACTCAAACGCAGCAATTAAAATTATTTAGACTGTATGTAATTACAACAATAGAAGTTAAGTTAAGAAGAATAACTTAATTTATAGAAAGTAATCTTAAGTCTTTAATATTTTTTTTTATTTTAAAAAAAATTAGTTTGTTATAAAGAATAATTTTACCATTCCATAAACACACATTTGAACTGCATAATTATTTAAAATTACAATATTTTTAATTATATTCAAGCAAATAATATATATATATAGAGAGAGAGAGAGAGAGAGAGAGAGTTTATATATTTTTAAAATACAAGTCCATTCATACTTATGAATTTTTTATTATTGAATTTGTATTGAAATTTATATTTTTAATTTTTTCTTTCTCTTTCTTTAATTAACTTTACAATAACACAAATCTCAATACAAATTTAATGATAAAAAATTTATAAGTATTGATGAACTTATACCTTTAAAAGTATATAAGCTCTCTCTCTCTCTCTCTCTCTATATATATATATATATATAAAGTTCGGTTACTATGTCTCATGAGATACACTATTATTCTAATTATATATTTTTTTATCTAAAAATTAAAAATATATAAATATTAATAATTTGATATTAAAAAAAAAAAAAAAAAAAAAAGCTCAATTTATAATTAAATATGCACCTCTAAAATTTTAACTATATGATGGTGTTTATAATTAATTACATCTGACCTCGAATATATGATGGTGTTTATAATTAATTACATCTGACCTCGAATAGAGCACGTGTGTTATATGAAATAGAAAATAATGATAATCTCAGGTACCTGTAGAAAATTTGACTTGGAAGTTGGAACCACGTAACGGACAATTTTATGGTTTTACACCTCCACTATCACGTGTCGGCAAGTTAACGGCGTGGACCCACTCAGCTTTAGACCCGTTCAAAACACTCCGAACCCCCCACTACCCCGTTCCGTTTTCGCCGCCGTTTCCTTTCCCCACCTTCCACGCCCCCTCCCTCTTATTTTTCCTTCCTATAAATAACACCTCCCCACCACTCCCTCCACACAAAAACTCCAATTCCAAGCCCACGTGAAAAAAAAGAAAAAGAGAGAGAGAGAAAGAGAGAGAGAGAGAGAGAGAATTGGAGCCGTTCATCGACTAGCCGATCGTAGCCGTTCGATAAAGATCCGATGGCCCGCGCTTTGATCGCCAGTCGCCTCGTCGTCGCCGCTTCTCTCGCCGAGCGCGCCGCAGTTGGATCGCGCGGGTATGCAAAAATTTAATATAATTTGATTGTTCTGATAGTTTAAGTTGGTAGAGAACGGTATTTTGATATTTTATGTTCAACAGATATGCAGCTGCTGCAGCAGTGGCGGCGGAGGCAGGAGTGAAAGTCAGGGCGGCAGAGGACAAGGAGGTGGCAGCGGTGATCGGGAGGAAGGCGGAGACGGCGGCCGCGGAGGCGGCATGGGTGCCGGATCCGGTGACAGGATACTACCGGCCGGGGAACCGGGCGGCGGGCGCCGACGCGGCGGAGATGAGGGAGGTGCTTCTCAATCAAAGGGCCCATGAATAGATGATAGATCCTCCCTCATATATATGAAATCCCTCCTTTGTTTGTTTCTTAAATTAAGCCTTAATCTCCCTTTAATCACCCTCTTGCATGGGGTGGTTAATAGTGGAATTTGAATACGAAAAAGCGGATTTATATCCGGTAATTAATCAGAGTGAGAGGATTATTGATATTTGATATTTGATATTTGGGTCGGGTTTATGATTTTTCGTGATAATTAGTGGGAAACAGTATTGTCGAAATAATATCTACTATTGTTAGTTCAAAATATATATATATATATATATATATATATATATATATATAGAGAGAGAGAGAGAGAGAGAGAGAGAGAGAGAGAGAGAGAGAGAGAGTTGGGCTGGAATGCTATTGATAGCACCAACCCAACTTTGCCATTCATTTTTTAGCCTTTAGATTGTATTGAGATTTGTGCAAGCTCTTTAACGAAAAAAAGAAAAAATAAAAAATAAAAAATAAAAAATTTTTCTTTTTCATTAAAGAGCATGCACAAATCTCAATGCGATCTAAAGGCTAAAAAATGGGTGGCAAAGTTGGGTTGGTGCTATCAATAGCATTCCAGCCCAACTCTATATATATATATATATATATGTTTTGAAATTTTCATTTATAGTTCAAATGAGTTTGGTGTTGTAATTTTCTTTTATTGATAACTTGGTCAAAACATGACCAAACAAGTTTTTTTTTAATTTAATTTTATTTTCAACCTAAAAGTTGGTAGCATTTAATAGACAAAGTATAATGAAATATTTAGAAAACCATATCATATTTAGTTTTCAATTTTTTTAAAAACAAATAAAATTAGTTATTTACTACATAAAATATATTATTCCATCAAATCATAGTTATTTAGACCTTCGAATTTGATAAGACAAAAAAAATAGTAATTTTTGAATAAGCAAAGTGTAAAATATGCTACCAAATAACTAAATTCAAACCATTCACATCCGCAAAAAAAAAATAATAATAATAATAATCCCAATCACATCGTATCATTTACCTTTCATATTCGTACGTGCAACAACTTCATCAAAACTGAATCGGTAAACTCCACCAACCTCATCTCAAACGAAGAAACCAATTGGGAAAATAAATTTAAATTTTTATTCAGCAATTTGATTAAAACTTCATTGTAATAAAAAGAAATAATTTAAGTTCGTAATAAAACTTCGCCTTAGATAAAAATTGTACTTAATTCTACTTCAAAAAAACTCAATCGTGAAAAATAAAAAAGATGTGTCAAATAGAGTTGTAACAGTTCAAGCTTAGTTTGCGAGAATATAATCTAAATGGAGAAAGGGAAAGTTCATTGAACTTTCCTGGGCAGTTGATTGAATCTCCAGCAATATATCTGCATAATTTTTTTGGGGAGGATAAGATAAGATACCATTTTGTAACTAATAATTAAATCCAATGCAGATATTGTGAACAGCTAATTGATAAAGCTAAATTTGGCTTTAAAGCAGTACCAACCTATGAGGTGAGCAAGGACAATATATGGAAACAACAGCACATGCCTCAACAATTAGGTATTTTAAATCTCAGTAGCTTTCCTTGCTTCTTTACCCAATCCCTCCCTAAATTTTCCTAAAACTGCTTTAGTACACCAAGAAGAAATAGATAATAATTAATGGGTAGGGAAAATCCCTTAGAAATTATCTAAAATATAGAACATTATAAACCTACTATCCAACTTTTCAAAATTTTTACTTAGCTATCCAATCTTATCAAATCTTTCATTTCGCTTGATTTAAGTCGGTCCTCGATACTTTTTACTTTAAAATTTGAATATATTATTTATATTTATAAATTTAGCTAGAATATTTTATATAAATTTTGCAACTATAAATTTATTAAAATAATTAAGCTTTAAACTATTAACCGATTTAAATTAAATAATTGACTAGTTAAATCAAAATTTTGAAATATTGTCAAGTGTTGGGGTCCCAGATGGAAATCCCTCTGAGGCTTCCTTTTGAGTTGCGGAACAATTGCATCACGTGCCGTGAAAAGATATAAATTGATTATAATATATTCTTTTATGATTCCACCGAAAAATACAAAAGTAATGAACATGAACTTGACTAAATGAATGCTAGCTTTATGGCTCAATTAGGTCGAGCAAAAAAGGGCAAAGCATCATCTAGAAGATCTTGGAATAATGACTTAGCAAGCAATTCTTTCCAGAAGAATAGCTTTGCTGCAGTGGAAACCTAATAAAGAGCTTTTTGGACCCAGAAGTAGAACCTTGCGGCAGCAACAGGAAGGTGCCAGAGGCATTTTAATTATAAGTTTAGTTTCATAACTCTCTATAAACATATGGAATTGTAGATATATCATTATCCCCATAAAGTCCAACTTTTTATATTTATTTTTTTTAAAATTCTAAGTTGTTTATATTTATTTCTCTTATTTGTTACCGTTATCGTTAGTTTACTGTTTATTATTTAACAAAATATAGATAAAATGTCAATTTTGCTCTGGCAAATATCCTTTAAAAAATTTCAACTTTTTAAAAATATACCTATAGTTAAGTATAATATATAAAAGGTAAAACAACAAATTTACCTTACTAACCAAGATTAAGTATTTAATTTATAATTAATTATATTTTTTTAATAGACATGGACGATAGAAACATAATATAAACAACTTAAAATATATCTGCAAGCTGTAAGAAAGAAATTAATCCTTAATAATAAGAGTACAAACACTTGGAAGCTCCAATGGGGCCAAATATATCTCTCATTATGTGTAAATAAGAACAGGAATAAGATTATCTAGTTGCGAATTCGAAACTGATTCGCAACTCAAATGACTTAGTTTATAGATTAAATCTACTATCATAAAAAATCAAAATTATTAAGACTTCAGAATAGATAAACAAATCAACACCTAGATTGGGATCGGGAAGGAAAAACCTCTTCCTATATAGGTTGTCACCAGATAATTAGTTTTCATATCCTTAACTAGCGGCTTATTTCAGGAGTTTCTTAACAATAATCACGGGTAAAACTAGAGATATTACAAACCTACAAAATTTTATGAATACAGCATCTCAGAGTAACCAAGAAAACAATGCATTAGATAGCAAATGACAATGAGCTACTTAGCATTCATTATTGGTGTTTAGCAAAGGTTGATCCAAGGAAGCATCGCTATGGTAGATAAAAGTGTTTGAAAATTCTTAAAGAAATTTAAACCAGGAAATTTACCAGCCACCAAATAGGAAAATAATAGAAAATTCCTAAAGAAGAATCAACCATGTTATACGTAGCCATCAGGCAGACCTTATAGATAAGGCACAATTTGGTTGTACATTGCTCATCCAATCTAGCATCCATATTGCAGTTCAGTTGGACATGAAATTAATTTCGTGTACAAGGTTTGAATTTAGATTCGCATGTAACCAGATTTCAATTATTCAGTATGTTGTCACGTGGTATGTCCATATTGACCGGTTCTAATAAGATCAGGATTTATCCTTATATGTTAAAGATAAAGTTAGAATTTATTCTTATAGGTTAAGGATAAAAATAATAAATTTATATAGATTTGTTATTAGTATATTAATCTATATCTTAACCGATATTTTCTTATCTCTATGTGAAAAATAGAATATCCTAAGAGATCCTAATAATCTATAAATAGAACCCGTTTCTTTATACTGGATATAGAAAAAAACTCTGGTAGCCTTCTTTGTATCCGATCCGATTTGTGCATCCGAAAAAATCATCAAGACAGGAGATACGTGGAAGATCAAGAATCATCAAGACAAGGACGATACAAGAAGAATAACAAGCTATCCGATCCGATTTCGGTTACTGAATACGTTGGCTATTTAGTTTGTAAGATTCGGCTCCCCTCTAATTCCAACCATTGGTATTCGAATAAGTTTTGTTTGTTTTCGCTTATGATCATGTCTGTGTTTGCTTGATTTGAATGCATGTTTTATTAATTATATATATTTTTTATAAATTAGTTCTATAAATTTTATATTCGTTTTTCTATGTGAAATCGAATTAAAATAAATAAATAAAAGATGAAAGAAAAATAAAATTAATTTTAATTCTTATTTTTTATGTTGATCACGAAACATAATTTTTATTTATGTCCGTTATAAATAAATTTTTTATTTTACATATGTTGCAAATAATTTTTTATTTATTAAAACAAAAAAAACGAGATTGGTCCTGCGCTTCCAGCGCAGGGCCGGCCCGCAGCACCTGAGCAGGCGCGGGCCCCCGTGCCTCGGGCGCAGTATGCCAGCGGACTCGGGCCCCTGGACGCTGCGAGCGCAGGCAGGGCCCGGTCAGAACTCAGAAGCGGTCAAGCGGGCTTCGGCCCCCGCACGTTAGGTGCCAGGCCCGGCCCGCTGCAATCGGTCGGCCAGTCTGCGCGATAGGCCCTTTTTTTAATTTTATTATTATTAAATTTTTTTTTCTCTTTGAAAAAAAAAAAAATAATGATAAATAAAGAATAATAAAAAAAAAAAAAAAAATTATACTCCTACATGGTGCGAAATTTTTATATTTATCTGTGGGATTTAAAATAAAAATATGCATGTGTTGTATACCTTATATATCTTGTGTGGATATAAACTATAATGCTTGTGGCTTATTATGAATCGTTATATACTTTTTTAGTACATATAAGTACTTGTGTTCTTTCGGTATTTTTTCAACAAAATTTAATTTTAGAAAGCGGATTCGGCGTGTGTAGCATTCCTATAGAATATTTATCACTTTGATGTACATCTTTGTAGTGACGTAGTAGGTTTTATTCTGCAAAAATAATGTAATAATTAATGTCATGTAAAGGAATGTGTTTTGCACATTATCGACGTTTTTTAAATTAAATTTTGGTGCAAGCACTTATTTTTTTTTTTTATTTATCTGTGTGATACTAAATTTTCTAATATTTTAATATAAGTTCTTAAAAATATTTTAAAAATGTGTTCTTTTAAAATGGATGACTTCCGATTTTTGGATAAATTTCAAAATTAAATAAAAGAAAATTAATAAGATTGTAATTTTTGAACCGACACTGGGTGATGATTACGAGCGTAGCAAAATTTTCGATCCCGTTGTGAAGGGGATATTTTTTCAATCTTGTTAACTTTTTTGAAATATATGCCTAATGTCCAAACCTGTTTTGAATGTAGTGAAATGGCTTCAAAAAACGTTATAGCTGACCTCACGAGAGGTGACAAGCTAAACGAAAAAAATTATAACATATGGCACAGAAAAATGCAATATCTGCTTAACGAACAAGGTGTTCTTGATACTCTCTCTATCAAAATGACCGTGCCTCTAGAAAGCACTACTGCAGAACAACAACATAAGCAGAATGTCTATGATAAGTGGTTCAAGGAGGATCGTACTGCTCGGTATACTATGTTATGTGCCATGCAAGATGACCTTATTGGACAGTTTGAGACATATGAGACTGCCAAAGACATGTGGGACAATCTGAAGATTGCTTTTGGGCAAACTTCAGTTACGAGGCTGCGTGCCTTAAATCTAAAGTTTCAACAGTATATTAAGGACCCGAAGCACTCAATGATTGAGCACCTTCATGTGATGAGCGCCATGATTCGGGACCTTAAGGTGGCTGGAAATCAGCTCAACGATGAGCAACAGGTTCTCGCGGTGATTCGTTCACTACCGGATCCTGAATGGTCCCAGATGAAGCTCCTGATGACGCATAGTGAGTACATTAAAACGTTTAATGATATATCGAGTCATCTCGAGCTTGAGGCAGAACGCTTGAAAGCGAACCGCTCTGTCGCTCTTGTTGCACGCTCTGAGAAGCGCGGTGGGATCACACACAAGGGCAAGAAACGTTATAACAATGGAGCGCAGAAAAGTAAAAATCAAATTTCTCATGGTGGAATTGGAAAGCGCCACAGAGGCAAGCGCGCTGGCAGTAGAGATTGCTAAGTTAAAATGCTATAACTGCAAACAGAAGGGTCATTTCGCTTCGGATTGTTCTGAGCCGAAAAAGGTACTACAACTCTCACGCTGTTTTGTTTGCTCTTATGCTGTAGTAGCTAATTCTCTTCCCGACTGGATCGTGGATACAGGAGCAAACAAGCACGTAGTGCATGATTGAGTGGCACACAATTTGTCACCCTTGAAAATAGCTCAATGGAGGAAGTTATCGGAGTTGGTTCGTACTAAATCAAGTTGTGTGGTGGCCGCACTTTTTTTCTTTAAGATGTGCTATATGCACCTGGTATAAGATGTAATCTACATTCAGTTTTAACTTTGCTACACTTAGGCTATTCTTTTCATTTTGACAGAGACCGTCTTGACATTTTCTTTCATAGTACTTTATTTGGATACGGTATATTAATAAATGATTTCTTTAAGTTAGATTTGGAGGATGATTCGTTTGCATTTGCTTCTTCTTCTAATCTCTGTGATGAATCCGTTAAATGGCATACCAGATTATGCCATATAGGTCAAGAAAGAATGAACAGACTGGCTCGAGTAGGTCTTTTGGGGTCTCTCGCCAAAGTTGACCTATCTGTATGCAAGCCTTGTCTGGATGGGAAGGTATGTAGAAAGCTTTTTGGTATGGCTACTCGTGCCTCTCATCCTTTGGAGCTAATCCACTTAGACATTTGTGGGCCAATGAATGTGAGGGTCCGGCATGTTGCGTGTTATTTTATCACATTCATTGATGATTATTTCCGTTATGGCTATGTATATTTACTTTCTCGTCGTTCTGAAGCTTTAGATTGCTTCAAGCGCTTCGTTGCGGAGGGTGAGAATCAAATAGATAGAAGTGTAAAAGCGCTTCTCACTGATCGAGGACGTGAGTAGTTGTCTGATCAGTTCAAGACTTACTGTGAACAAAAGAACATTACAAGACATCTCACTATTCCAGGTACTCCGCAACAAAATGGTAACAAAATGGTATTGTAGAGTGAAGGAATCGTACTCTACTAAACATTGTTAGGTTTATGATGGTGCAAGCTCATCTTCCCATAAGTTTTTAGGGAGATACTCTTTTGACTACTGCCTATATTCTTAATCGAGTCCCTAGTAAATCAGTACTTTCTACTCCATATGAGTTGTGAAGTGGTAGAAAGCCAAGTTTACACTACTTACGCCCTTGGGGTTCAGCTAGATATGTTCACAGCTCTTCACATAGATTCGAAAAACTCGGCCCTAAAGCAAGCAAGCATGTGTTCATCAGATACCCTAAAAATTCGAAGGGCTATGTGATGTATGGTGAACACCCAGATGGTGGGATGACCGAGATTGAGTCTCGTGATGTGGAATTTCTAGAGAAGAAATTTCCAAGCATTAGTGAAATGTGAAAAGACGTCAGATTGTATGAGTTACAGGATGATGCTATCCCATCTACTGGTGAGAGTGATCGATCACTTTCCGATGTCGCTGAAGGAAGTGGTAGCGATCCTCCGGCTAGTGAGAGTGCTTCCATGAGTGGGAGCATACCCTTGAAAGCCGACAGTGTAGGCCCTCAACTGCGTAGAAGTGAACGTGAAAACATTCCCCGTCGACATTTTGAGATCGAAGGAAATAATTTTATGTGCACTCCGCTCGATAATGATGAGCCTGCTTCTTATTAGAAGCATTACAATCACCAGCTTGTAATGAGTGGATGACTGCTATGAGAGATGAGATGGAATCCATGAACAAGAACCAAGTATAAGAGTTGGTTGACCTTCCACCTGAGCGCAAGTCTATTAGAAATAAATAGGTTTTAAAAATTAAGCGCAAGGCGGATGGATCAATCGATAAATATAAAACTCGGCTCGTGGCTAAGGGCTACAATAAAAAAACATGGGGTAGATTATAACGAGACATTTGCTTCCGTTGTGAGATTTGCCTCTATACGTGTGATTTTAGCCTTAGTGGCTCTGTCCGGATTTAGAATTGTTCCAAATTAATGTCAAGACAGCTTTCCTCAATGGAGGATTAGCGGAGGAGATCTACATGAATCAACCTGAGGGTTTTGTACTCAAAGGTCAAGAAGACAAAGTATGTCGTCTTAAAAAGTCCATTTATAATCTCAAACAATCATCGAGACAGTGGTATTTCAGGTTTCATTAAGCTATCACCTCTATCGGTATGTCCATGATAGAGAAAGACCACTGTGTATATGTCACGAAGACAGAGAAGGAAATTTTGTTCCTCTCCCTATACGTTGACGACATACTATTGGCTGAAAATGACATCGAGTTGATCAATACCACTAAGGAGTGGTTGTCTTTCAACTTTGAGATGAAAGATATGGGAGAGGCGAGATATGGGTGAGGCGAGCTATGTGCTCGAAGTGAAGGTCATCAGAGATCGCTCTAGGAGACTTTTAGGTTTGTCTTAAGAATCCTATATTCAAAAGATTCTGGAGTTGTTTAGGATGCATCATAGTAAACCCGTTGATACTCTAGTGGAAAAGAATCACACTCTGAGTCTCGATCAATGCCCTAAAACAAATAAAGAAAAAGAGCAAATGAATAGGGTCCCTTATGCGAGTTCGATTGGCAGCTTAATGTACGTTATGATGTGTACTCGGCCTGACATATGTTTCGCTATTGGTTTGGTAAGTCGTTACTAGAGCAAACCATAACCTATTCATTGGCAAGCGGTCAAGAGCATCATTCGATACTTCAAAAGAACCAATGATCTCGTTATATGCTTTCAAGCTTGGGGACTTCAGATTGAAAGGATATAGTTATGCTGATTAGGGCGGTGATAGAGATGAGCGCAGGTCCACTTCAGGCTATGTGTTTATGCTTGGAGGTATGGCAATTTCTTGATGCAGTAAAAAGCAGAGTTGCATTGCCTTGTCTACCATGAAGGCGGAGTACGTTGCTTGTTCAACAGCCGTTCAGGAGGCTGTTTAGTTGAGGAGATTTCTCCGGTACCTTGACATTGTGACTCTGATAGTATGGCTACTTTGGAGTATGTGAAGGACTCCAAGTATTATGGCAGGACCAAGCATATTGACATCCGTTTTCACTACATTCGAGAGGTGATTAGGTTAGGCGAGGTCACTCTTCGACATATCTCCACCACTAGGATGGTGGCTGATCCGTTGACCAAGCCGATAGCTAGGGATATGTTCCTGACACATGTTAGAAGTTTGGGTCTGCACAGGTTATGAAGTATGGACATTATTGATACTTTTGTATCTTACGCTTTTCTTAATAAAAATATATTTTTCTTTTATATGATTGCGTAATTGATACTAGTAGGCACATATTCCGATAAGTCACCAGGCTTAGGTCAGCCCACTCACACGGGTGATTGCCCTGGCACCTAAGTGGTGAGCAGGATGAGACTAAATAATCATATTAAACTTTACTAATTGTAATATGATTGGTTTGTTCATATTTGTTATGAATAAAGTGTTGATATAATTTGAAGGTCGCCTTAATTAGTTTAAGATGAGACTTTTTGGAGTTAGATATGAGAATTCTTTTATGAAATTCCATATTGAGTCTGTATAGCAGCCAAACCTAAATACTTGGATTAGAGAGATGACTTGAGTTGTGTAGTGATTAGATGCCTTAGTGATGCCTAGACCAAGGTTCGTATAGCGTTTTAGAGAGTGACACAACCCGTTGGATTGGTGCTCCGCCATGGCATACATATCATACTGTATGTGCTTGTCGACCATTTAGTAAAGTGACATATATTTTTCCCTCTATATCGCTGTGTGAACACTAACCCTCCCTTTTTTTATGCTCTCGACTTAGAACTACATTATGAAGTAGAGGTCCAACATAACTAACTTAGCATGTATCTCAGGGTCATGAGAAAATATGATCTCGCGGAGCATGTCTAGTAAAGTGCTTGGACCAATACAGATTAATGTGAGAGGTTGAGGAAGTTGTTTCGATAGCACACCATTAAAGTCTTGTGACTCATTGCCCTAACGGTTATCTCTTTTGTTTTACTTGAGATATTCATAAGTACAAGAGATGTTGTAGGGTCAAGCATTGTGATTACAGGAGGGGGATTTGTGATGCTTGATCCGGTGTGTATTGAAACGTCTTGGGCATAGACATTTTTTAGTCAGTGATGTGCTATGTTAGTTGGGTGGTGACTTAATATGGCACTCATACATTATGATTTTTTCGTCAAGTCGCACGCTCCATTATCCGTATGAAAGTAGAATGTATATGAGAGAAAATTGGCCAATGTGGCCAAGTGGGAGATTGTTGCCATGTGGTGTGTCCATATTGGCCGGTTCTAATATGACTCAATCCATATAAGATGTGAATTAAGATTTATCTTTTTGTGTTAAGGATAAGATCGGGGTTTTTCCTTATATGTTAAGGATAAAATTAGAATTTATCCTTATTGGCTAAGGATAAGGATAATAAGTTTTATATGTTTCTTATTAGTTAAGAAACATATCTTAATTTATATCTTAACCGATATTTTCTTATCTCTATGTGAGAAATAAAATATCCTAAGGGATCCTAATAATCTATAAATAGCCCCTTCCTCAACATACGATACACAAGAAAAAAAAATATATTTCTTTCTTCCCTTATTCTCTCAACGTTCTCTCTGGGTTTCCACCTCGAGAAACTCTGGGTTTCCACCTGCGTTCCCAAGGTTTTGAAGTGTGGATATAGAAGAGGACTCTGGTAGCCCTTTTCGCATCCGATCGGATATGTGCATCCGATCTGCAATCCGATCTACAACCCGTAGGAGATATGTGGAAGATCAATAATCATTAAGATAAGGACGATACAAGAAGGCTAGTAAAATAAGTTACCGATCCGATTTCAGTTTTTGAATACTTTGGCTATCTAGTTTGTAAGTTTTCGTTACTTTCTAATTCCAACACAGTTTAAAAGATAGTCCTATATTTATTCATACCTTGGTTGAAGTATGATTCTTGACATGTAAGTTGCATTACTCATGAAATTTTCTAAAATCCTTTATATACATCATTTTAATATTGCAAGAATTAATTCCTTGTTTCCAAGCAAGGAAAACAGCCTTGTAATGTTGTGAGAACCAAGTATCAATTGAATTTGATTGGTTTTGGTTCAGAACAATTTATTGACTTTAATGAGAGATGTACCTTGTTTCTTTGAAATTAGGTGGACTTTAATTGAATTGTATTTACATTTTAGTCTCTTCAGAAGAGATGCCAGAGTTTCGCGTTCCTCAGGAATACAAGCTGACCACTAAATAAGACCAGATTAAATATTCCGAAGGTTGATCAATCATTCAAGAAGCCTGATCTACGTCCCACCAGGAAACTGCTAATTGCTTATTGATCACTGATGAATTATTATTATTATTAAAAGGATGACAGTATGTGCATTCATAGGTATACTAGTATTAAACTAGATTAACGAAACGTAATAAACGATCACTATCGTCTTTTCAATCTGAAATCTTTCTTTAGAGCTCCGCAACCATCGTCTCCACCCCAAAATGTCCTGTTCTTTTCACTTAAAGGTGGAAAGCAAAGGTGGAAAGCCTATACCAATCGACTCCTGGTATCAAAAAGAACGGAAACATGGTCCAATGGCTAGAACCAAGAAATCCACGAAGCATGTGCTCGAGTTTTATGTGCTTATCCAATTGTTTGCTAAATTATGTAAGCAAAAGGTTAAATAAGGGATATATGTATATGGCACGGAATAACAATGTCCGAAAACAGATCCCTTGTAAAATTAACCTACATGAATGGCCATCCCCCCGAATGTTGCAAACCCCAAAACCACCTTAGGCACATTTTCACCGACCAGTATATAGTTTCTCCAAACAACCACCATCCAATCGATTGCCGGTCTGAGCAGAACACCGAAAAACCAAGATGTTTTGGGCCATTTCACTTAACAACCTCCCAATTGTATCCAAGTGGAAAACCAGAAGCAGTCTTACTACATTGTTAAGTGACAAGAATCCTGACTAGTATGTGATATGCAAGAATTTCTCTGCCTATCAACTTATGCTTTTGGGTTGGTTTGAGCACTTTGAACAAGCATCACAGTACAGAAACCTAACTAATAACTATGCTATAATCATAGATAAAAGATGCCAATATTAAATATTTTACCAACATAGTGAGAAATGATTAGATGGGTTTTGTACATCACCCTCAAAATCCATAACTAAACGTAAATCCGTGCATATTTAGCTACTCAGGGAGACTCCCTACCACTACTACTACACTACAGGGAAGCGATAAATAGATTGAGAAAGGAGCCAAATTTACCGACGAGGACGACGGAATCGCAGGCCTAATCCCTCACAGCAGGAGCCCCTTCCTCCCCGCTCCGTTGCCGGTGCCGGGAAGAGCGAGGGCGTTCACACAGTCCAATCCACAACCACATTGCGGGGACTCGTAGAAGTTGTCGATGGGGAAGTTGGCGGAGGCGATCCCGACGGAGAAATCGAGCTCGTCGCCGTCGCGCTCGACCTCGATGATGTTGATCCAGAAGAGGAGCACCTTGACGCTGACGCCGCGGAGGTTGGAGAGGCGGTCGCGGGAGATGACGCCGGAGATGGTGGACTGGTACCGGAGCTGGTACGAGCCCTCGAGGGAGAAGCTACAGGTGCCGTCGAAGTACGCAGAGAACTCGCCCGTGTCGGGGTCGAGGTCGTAGCCGAGGGCGCCCTTGGGGAGGAGGCCGATGGGGAAATCGTAGGACTCGAGCACCTCGTACGCGTTGGGATTGGACGCCAAGGAAGAGGACGAGGAGGAGGAGAGAGTTGAGCTCGCCGCGGAGGAGGCGACGCCGAGGAGGAGGAGGAAGAGGATGAGGGAGGGGGAGGAGAGGGGCGCCATTGGAGAGGTGGGGAGGGTGAATAGGGTTTTGTCGCACGTGTGGGAGAAAAGGGGAGAGAGAAGAAGGGACGAGAAAGAGGGGACATTTATAGATGAAAAAATGGGACTCGTGTGGAGAGATGGGGACACGTGGCGGTTTCTCAACGGAGTAGTAGTTGGGACTAGGGACATTGGACAACATGTGATTCGGGAGGAGAGGTTGCATACGCATGGATCAAATTATCTACAACCCGGATGTATACAACCCTATATTCAATTTAATAACATTTTCAAAAAGAGCGAAAATTGGGGGACAAATTTTAAATAATCTAGATTCGAGACTTATTTAGAATGTATATTTTATAATTTATTAATTTTATCAGTGAAGTATTATTATTATTATTAAAAATATTTTGAAACCCCCTCATGTAGTGAAGCCATGTGGGTCATTTTTATTGGCCCATTTGCAGCATTGTATACATCCAGGGTTGTAGACAATTTATTCTCGTTGCATAATGGGATCGACTAGATTAGTGTAGGATTGTGTGAGGGCGACTCGTGGACTTTTATTAATGAAATAAGCGAAGTGGGATGCGACAAAACTGTACCAAGATTCGTGCGATGGTGATGGAGACCATACTACTGCACATTTATATACATACGCATGTATAGAGAAGCATATAGTACTGGCGAATTTTTTATTATTAAATTTATTATTTTTATTAATTTTAATATTTAGATTATTTTATTTTATTAATTATTTATTAAATTTATGAAATTTTTATTATCTAATCGTATATTCTTTTACTGAAAATTTATAAGCACCAATAACTTGTACGTTCGGCTACGGTGTTTATAACAGTATCAAACACTTTGTAGTTTGTAATGCTGCTATTTTCAAAAATAACTGAAAACAAAAAAAATGTATTTAGTTAATTTTATGAAAAAAATAAAAAAAAATAATGATTGAATTTGATATAAAATATAATTTTATAATAATATTTGGTTATAAACAAATTTATTATAATATTTAATAAAAATAATTTATTATAAAAATAAGATTTTTTTAAAATTCTACTTAAACTTGAATTTTATAAAAATAATTTGTTAGTATTCAAATATAAATAATATTTATTAATATATTACAATTAATAAGTTTATAATAAAAATAATTTGTTAATAAATATAATATATTTGCGTTTTAATTCAGTTTATAACTTTAAAATTTGAAATTAAATTTTGAAATAACATTATCTCACCTGAAATAACATTATCTCACCAAAAGTATTTTATTTCAAACTATTCTCATATAATCAAAAATAACAAATAACTAAATTTGATCAAGATAAATTGTTATGATCAAAACTTCCGTTATTCCCTAACCACGCCTTGGAGCGTACAAAAATTCAAATGAATAGGTAAAAATAAATTTATTTTAAAATAAAAAATATTATAAGTTTTACATAAAGTATCAATCATCAAATTTGTTATCACTTATATTAAAAAAATTCGATAAAATTAAAAGATTGAATGAAACACGAGAACTTTTAGCCCTCGTTTGGTAACGGGGATAAGGGGGGATAACCCCTTATCCCCGTTATTATACCAAACGAAATTTTGTGGGGTGGGAATTACTAACCCACCCCTTAGCGGGTTATTCTGGAATAACTCGCTAAGGGGTGGGTTTAGCAATTCCTACTCCCGGGCGGGCGGAATAGCAGAATAGGGATTAAATATTAAATATATTTAATATTAATATTTAATAATAATATTAAATATTAATATTTATCTAAATATTAATATATAATATTTAGATAAATATTAAATATTAATATTTAATATTTAATATTAAATATTAATATTAGAAATTAATATTTAATTGTAAATATTATTTGAATTTTTTAATATTTATCTAAATTATATATAAGGTTGATTAATACCATAAATTTATTTAATTTTAAATTATATAATAAAGGGCAAAATAATAAATAAAAATATTTATCCCCTCAATTCTTTTTATTCCTCTATACCCAACCAAACATAATTTTCTCTTATTCCTCTTATTCTTCTTATTCCTATATAATTTACCAAACATAATTTTCTTTAAACCCGGTATAACTCTTAAATCCAACCAAACAGAAATTTACACTAATTCCTGTTAATACCATAATTTATAACTATCCCCGATATAATTAAATTTTTTTTATCCCCGAATCAAACGCAGCCTAATAGAGAGTCACCCAAGTTCTAAGGTCCAGTGCTTTAGCCTCTGTTTGGGAAGGGGATAGAGGGGGGATATCCCCCCTTTATCCCCAAACAGAATTGGAATATCCCCGTTTGGGGATATACCCCCAAACGGGGATATCCCTGGGTTTGGGGTGGGAATATCCCACCCCAAACCCACCGGGCCCGGGTTTAAACCAGCCCCTTCCCAAGGCTGTCAGAGTCTTGGGAAGGGGTTTTTTTTTTTTTTTTTTTTGTTTTTTTTTTTTCTTTTGAATTTTTTTTAATTAGAATATTTAAATTTTAAAAAATATTTAAATTATAAATTTATAATTTTATAAATTTTAATTTTTTATAATTTTATAAATTTATATTTTTAAAATTTTATAAATTTATATATATTTATATTTTATTAAAATTATAAATATATTTATATTTTATTAAATTATATATATTTATAAATTTATAATTTTAAAAAATAATATTAATTTTAAAATTATAAAATTTATATAAATTTTTATAATTATTTTAAAATTTATATAAATTTAAAAATTAAAATTTTTACTTCTACTTAAAATATTTAAATTTTACTTAATTTTTTTAATTAGAATATTTAAATTTTAAAGAATATTTAAATTATAAATTTATAAATAATTTAAAATTAATTTTTTATATTTTATAAATTTATATATATTTATATTTTATTAAAATTATAAATATATTTATATTTTATTATATTATATATATTTATAAATTTATAATTTTAAAAAATAATATTAATTTTAAAATTGTAAAATTTATATAATTTTTTTATAATTTTTATAAAATTTATATAAATTTAAAAATTAAAATTTTTACTCCTACTTAAAATATTCTAATACATTCTTTAATTATCAAATTTATAATATACATAAAAGTAAAGGTCACATCGTCATTAAAACAAAAAGTCAACTTTATACCTCTTTTTCTAAAACCCCAATCCAAACACCTATTTTCTTACACAGGTTTAAACCAGGTTTATCCCTCATTACACCAGGTTTAAACCAGGTTTATTCCTTAGCTTATCCTATACCTGGTATAACTTATTCCACACCAAACGATACCAGGGGCCAATCCCCAAAATTAGATTACTAAACCAGGGGGGTTTAGCAAACCCATCCCCCACTTAGGCTTATTCCTCTTTACTACCTAAATCCGGTATAACTCTTAACCGAACCAAACGCAAACTCTAATTCCGGCTTAAACCATATACCTAGTCACATCCAAACGATACCTTAGTGTCATATGATCGCATTAGTGTGTTTGTTTTTTTTTTTTTTAATGTGCAAATAAGTTGGTAAATTTTGTTTCATGCAATGCAATGGCCGTGGTTCCCTGTAATTAAAGACACAGGATTAATGGGCACGCGACGTGGACGGTAGGGATTAATCCGGGCCTTTGTATTGGACTCGGATCCTAACGATAGATTCGGAAATCGAACACGCAAAATTCGAAAACCCGCTACCCTTACCTCTTCGTTTCCCGCGCAAAGTTTTCCCCCTACCTCAAAGGCTCAAACACTCAAAAGCACGGCGCCACGAACCTCCATCGTCACCAACAATGGCGACCACCACCTCCTCCTCCGCCGCCGCCGATGATGTCTCTTCCCTCCTCTCCCTCCTATCCTCCTCCCCCTCCCCCTCCCTCCTCCGCTCCCTCCTCCGCTCCACGCGCCTCCTCCCCCTCCTCCCCAAGCTCGACCCCTCCCTCCTCCTCTCCCTCCTCGACCTCCTCGCCTCCGACCTCGCCCTCGACCTCGACCTCCTCCCGCCGCTTCTCGCCCTATCGATTGACGCCTCGGGGGCGGCAATCGCCCCCCCGATCCTCGATCGGATCCTCGCCGCCGATTGGTCTAAGGCGCTGCTGGTGAAGATCGCCTCGATCCTCCGCGAATTCCCACCGAAAATTAGTGTATTCGTTCCCGAATTCGTCGAGAAGGTCTTCGCGGGAATGAAGGGGGTCGATCTCCAGGATCTGCCGTCGCTTGTGTACCAGCTACTGCTTTTGGTTTCTAAGGGAATCTGCAAACGGATGGTGATTGCGGGATTGTTGGGTTTCTTCGGGGAAACCCTAAAGGGGCCGCCGTCGATCGTGAGGCAGGTGGAAGGCACCGTTTTGATGCACTTCAGCTTTGCCGTGAAGCAGGACCCTTCGCTAGGGCAGGAGATCGTCGCCACCGTTCGATCTAATCCGGGCGCTCTCAATCACTTTGCCGTCGCCGTCCTGCTGTCGGTTGCGAGGGTTCGGCGGTTCAATGAGAGCGCGATTGGTGTTCTCCGGTCGGTAGCGGTCTCTTCCTACAGGGATTATAAGCTCTCTAGGTGCTACTTGTCAATCATTTTGAGAGATTTTCCTCCTCCATATTTGATCTGATTTTTATGATAAATGAGCTAGAGTTTCGAATTTGTAGGGACTCCAAGTGGTTGCCTGATTGCCTGAAAGAAGATTGCCTTAAAACGGCCAAATGTGTTGAGAAAGCCTTCATAAAAGCTGTAAGGAGTTTTCAATCTCACTCAATTTGGTGGAATTTGAGCCTAAATTGATAATATATTTTAGATTAATGAGACCAACTGTGGGAGGGAGCATGTAGTACCTAGCATTGTTCAGTTATCCTTTCTCCTACTAGAGTCTGTCGACAGCGACAGTAGAGAAGAAGATGGTGTATCTTTATCTGGAGGCTTGTTGGGAATTGAGGAGCTTGGTATTCAAATGCTAAAGATAGTATTTGAGGTCCACGACATGGGGAGAGCTGAGGTTTGATTTTTTCGTTCTTTTTGTGCATTAGTTATCTCAGATAAATGAACTAGTTAGATTTGTATGTTCCTTGTGGTGGGTAATATTTGATTCTTTGGATTAACTTTTTGCTAAATTGCTTCATTACCAAATGAATAAATGAATTGCATTTGAGTTTATTTACTTAAGATTTGTATCTGCTTCAGATAATTGAGCAGTGCAAATTCAGGATTCTTTCATTGAAACCTCAGCGAAGCGCGCCAATCATCAGGTAACACAGGAACATGATTGCACAAACTACAGTATCTTTCCTACTAGTTTTTGGTATGGTAGGGACTAATACGCTTCATTATAATTTATTTGAAAGGTTGCTTGGTTGTTTAGTTCAGAGTTATCCTTACCCAATGCTAGATCATGTTGCACACCTAAAGGAGTTATTGGACTACTTCACTTTCATGCATGAAAAAACTGCTACTGGCCTTATCAATGGCATCTTGCCTCTCGTCAAATTCAGCCATGACTTGCAGGTATTGGCTCCTGTATTGTACTTTGTGTCGGGTGTCCCTAGCTTATACAACAGCTTCTATATGCTGAAAATAGTAGAATTGTGTTTGGCAAATAAAAAATCTGGAGTCTTTACTGTGGTGAATGTTTAAATAAGCTTATGAGCCAAAAAGTAGAAGTTTCAATTTGAAACTTTTGCTCCTGTCGCAGCTGCTGGGGGACTTTAAATGAAAACGCTGTTAATTTTTTTCCCGATAGCTATACCCAATAGTGCTTTTGCAGAAGCTCCTTCTGTGCCAAACAAGCCATTTCTGTATGAAAATCATGCAGATAGAATTGCTACAGTAGTTTTAAGTTCAGTGAGCTCTGCAGGATTACATAATTTTGGTTGTAAGAAAGGCCATGTTTAAGAGAGAGGATACTGTTCGAATCGCTGCTACAAATGCTATTGTTGATCTGATTGTAATGGAAAGTAAGTTCAAGAGAAATGGTTCCCTGCAAGAATCATCCAGCCAAGCAAGTTGCAGCCAGCAAGCTGAGATAACCTTTAAGTCAGGGAGAGAGCTCTTTCAAGACCTGAGTGGATTGCTACGGAGGTGTCTCTCGCAACAGGTCTGATATTTAGGCTAATGACTGTGCCCTTTCAAACTACTTTTCATTTTCGCTTGGCCATTTTGTAAACATTCTGTTCAAGGATTTGGCAACTTTGGCATAGCATTTTTCTGGCTTTCTCTTTCCGCAATTTTGGACTAAAATATTCTTCAGATGACCAAAGTTGCTAAAAATGGATATTTCACTCTGCGAGAGATCTTAGGCCAAAGTTGCTAAAAATGAAAAATAATGAATCAAAATTGCAAAAAAAAACAAAAAACGAATCATCTTTACAACAATCCCTTATCAGTTTGTAACTTTACCGTGTTCCCTGATAGTTACCTTGCTTTGACAGGCTACTGTAAAAGAGATCTTATATGAGGGACTCGTTAAAATTGTTCTGTATGATCAATTAGTCGCTAATAGTATCATCAGTTTTCTGTGGCCTCATTTCTCACCCTTCTACAATGAGGTACTTCATGTTCCTGTTCATGCTTTTTTAGGCAATTGTGTCTCTAAAATCCTTTTTTCACCAATAAAATATTCATCTTATAAATCCAATTATCAGTAAAAACAGTGAAGTGCTTTTGTTTTTTGCAGGATGGAGTGTCTCCCCTTAAAATGGATGGTTGTTTTAAGGTTGACAATGAAAAGATTTGCATAGTTGAACCTATGGATTCTCTCCTGTCCTGTGTATCATGGATTCTTCTACTTCAGCAACAAAGCAGATCAGATAATCCATCTAATTTTGGTTGGCCATGCTTTGATTTTTCTCCTTCACAAAATAATGAGGTTTTTTTGTTTTACCTTCTCGGGCACCAACTGAAGTTTAAAAAATTAATTTTTTAAACTATATTTCTTACCCATTCCAAATGCAGGTTGGGAGAGTATCGTGCAGTGAATCATTCACAAAAGCATTATCCAATATCCGTAAATTCTTGAGAAAATGCACTAGTGAAGGTGTGTATTCCTCTCAACATTAGTTGAGAAACAACACTCATTGTGTCACTGAATCAAGCTTAATTAGCTTAATTACTGTGTAATTAAGGCCTGCGTAGCTTGACTAGAGCTTTTATAAAAACGCTTATTGAGTAGAATTATTTGAAGAAGCAATGAACTTTTCATTAATATCTTCTCAATAGCATCCACTGCATCGGAAGCAGAAGTTTCAAATTGGACCTTCAATTTTTGGGCCTATGAAGCTCATTTTAGCTTCTCGCTATTGCAAAATTGCTAGACCACCTGTCTGCTTTTCCAGAATCTTCTATTATATGGAGTAGAGAAGTTATTTTAGAAACCAAGTCAAACATGCACCATAGCTTAAATTGCGTCACAATATGAGTTGATAACTTATTTGTTGCTCAGATAAACAACTACAGAGCCAGAATAACAGCTCGCTTGCCTCAGGAGCGGATGTTAGTCATTGTCGTCATCTGGCCTTCCTTGGAATGATTGAGGTATTCATTTCTATTGCTGCTTCAGAGCTGGAGAAAGCAGAGGACAAAGCAAAAGTCATGCTCGAAAAAGAAATAATGGAGCTCACTATTTCATATAGTTTTCTCGAAAAGGAATCAAGTAGAAGGAATAAGACTGCCCAAAGAAAAGGGCCTTCAAATGATGTTTCGAATAAAAGGAATACTGAATCCAAAGAAAATTCACTTGTTTCATACCACAGATTAAATCAAACAGGGGGGCATTTATTTACGACTTCAAGTCTCCATGAACTTCTAGTCAGTACAATCAATTTATATAGTGACTGCTACTCAAATAAATCTACAGCGTCTCAAAATCATAGTCAATCATCTTGTTGGAAGAAAATGGAACAGTGTTTGAAGTTAATTTCATTTGCACTGAAGGCTTGTCTCCACCATTTAAAATCTGTTGCTACAATGAGAAGTGGACTGAGTGATGATCCTTTTAAAACGTTCTTCTACGGAGATGTAAAAAAGCTTGGACGACCAATAATGCAGCTGGTGTGGCTTCTCAAGTCACTGCCAAAGCTCGAGAAGAACTCAAAGAAGAAAGAAGCCAAAGGGAAGAGAAATGTCGAAAGCAAAGGGACTCAACTCTATTTAGCATTATTGTGCTTAAAAGAGTTATTTATGGTAAGTTTATCAAAGGATCACATTACTGAAGTGATTGAGGATCTACTTTCTCTGTCTACCTCAGAGCTGTGTGAACAAGATACACTGAATGATGCTGAAGGTTTCGATCAGCAGGAACAGTTGATAGTGGATGATCGAGACCTAAGAAATTTGCATTTGTTTTTGGATAACAAAATGAAGCCGTTGTATTGCCAACTTCTTGTGCTGTCACTTTCCTGTGAATCTGAGGTAACTGTTACTCTCTTTTGTTTAAATTGAAAAGGATCTTATGAATTATAAAATGTAATGCTTTAATACGAACATATAGGGCACGGGTCCCTATATCTTCTTTTCAGAAAAAAAAAGAAAAAGGTAAAGAATATTTTACAATCCTTCTTTCAGTGTTTGAACTAATTACTACAGCATCATGGAGCCTTTTTTGTTATCACAGTTTTAATGGCCTGTGCCTCTTCCTCATCTTCAACTCTATGGCCTAATTGGTGACGGTCCTTAAAATGTGACTAAAAAGAGGAACATAATGGGTTCTGTATCTAAACCCTAAACTTCACACTTTTTTCTTCTTCTTCTTCTTCTTTTTTTTTTTTTTTTTTTTTTTTTTTTTTTTTTTTTTTTTTTTTGTTGTTGTTGTTGTTCTTGTATTTCCATCATGTCTGAAAAATTAGTAATTTTTCCATCGTGTGTGAAAAATGACATAAAGAGTATGAAGTTTCTCTGATAATTTTCTTTTCAATCCAGAATCTACTCATCTAGATGAATTAAACACTTAACATCTTACAGGTCCTTTGTGAATTAATCTCAAACATTGGAAGAAAACTGCCACCTAAACAAAGGAATTCTCATGGAAGTTGGGCTTCTCATATCTGTCGGAATAATGCAGTTGAAAATCCTAGTGCTGCACGAGGTTTAATAGCACTTGCCTGCTATCTTCTACCAGCCCCAGATGACATGGTTTTTCTACAAGAAATGTCTTCTGAGCTGCTAAAAGTTACGGGTTCTGAAGATAAAGATCCACTAGAGATTTCCGAGACATTTCCAATTATTAATCATTCAACAAAGAATGCACTTTCTACTTTTCTCATCCAAGTGATCGAATCTTCGCTTATCGAATTGGATTGGACTTTACTGAAAATTAAAGCAATCTTTGCTGTCGGCAATGCGTCCATTAGCCTTGGAAAGTCTCAACAATCCAGTGAAAGACCAAATGGGCTTGAGTTGGAGGAAGCACTTTTCAGCAGGTCGGAGTCGCTCGTGCATCTGCTTTCATCTTTTGCGGAAATGAACCTTAAGGGTAATTTACTAATTATACATCTTCTGAGAGAACTTCTTGCTGTTTCACTCATCATCTTAGAAATTTTTTTTTTTAATTGTAAAAATGCAGATTCTCAAGCAGAACAGTTTTTGAAAATAACTGTAAAGTTTTACAAGCTTCTGGCTCGTATGACGAAGCTTCAGATTGCTCCAAAAGGGTGCAAGCAGTCGTTGCCTGGTCGTAAATTTCAGAAGCTAGTAGAAGTGACTTGCACAATTCTTACAGCTCCGCTCTATAATTTTGTCGCTCTTGTGCAAAGGGTATGCTTTTGTCTTCCATTAGTACATTAACTTGGCAATTTGGCCTTACTGCGAAACAAGCAAATGCACTTCATTGTGAATCTGTAAAAACGGGGCAATGTTTCTTTTTAGCAACTTCAGCTAAATAACCACATGCTCCTCAGCTAAAATAACCACACTGAACATTTTTGAACTACAGTTGCCTAGTTTTGAAATTGTGCATTGATCAGTCAAACTGCACATCACAGTTCTCAGGTGGAGACTGAAGATCAGTTTTTCCTGGAAGTTTAGAAATAGAAAATTTTCAAAATTGAAAAAAGCATCACATTTTTTTGAATATTACTGAAAGATCTACGAATTTCACTTATAATTTCCCTGCTGTGGTTCTTCTGTTTTATCACAATGCAGAACCAACAAGAGAATGGGAGGACTAGAGGAACCCTTAGCAAGATCAAAAGGGAGAACAGGTGTATCCCTCAACTGATATTCCATATCGAAGACTACGAAAGGTATCTTATACAGCTCGGCAAACTTACAAAGATCAACCTGCTGAGGCATGCAAAGCGCAGCATTTCGAGGGACTTCAGGATACTTCAGGCAAAGAATATATCTGCAGAGAAAGAACAGCAAGAAGCTGAGCTAAGCCAGGGCAGTTCTGTGTCATCCAAGAGCAAGTCTAGTGGAGATTCTGAAGGCCCGGATGAAGAAAATGCATGCGAACCGGTTTTATCAGATGAACAGAGTGCTAGTATTGCTGGTGAAGGTTCTGAGAATGAGAAAGAAGATGAAGAGGTGTCAGTGAGAAGTAAGAGAGCTAAGAAGAGCAACATTGTTCAGGACTCAGATGAAGAAGGATAAAGTGTGAATTTACTATATACTTGTTTATATCCTGTCTGAATGTATGATTGCAAAGAAAGAAATGCAACAATTAGAATTGTATGTATTGTTTGAACTACATAATGTTACTTTGAAATTTCCTAGGGAATGTTGTATGGATGTTTTGCTCGAAGGTTTATAAGAGCTAATTTTAAACTTTCACCATTCTGTGAGGTTGTGGATTTGATTTCTACCTTCAACATTTCATTTCATCCTGTGATCTTATTTGTCAATCTGGAAAAAGCCGAATGTTGAAGGTAAGGTTTGAACTCACAACCTTGCAGGCTGG
This sequence comes from Tillandsia fasciculata, assembly GCA_029168755.2. Classification (NCBI taxonomy): domain Eukaryota; kingdom Viridiplantae; phylum Streptophyta; class Magnoliopsida; order Poales; family Bromeliaceae; genus Tillandsia; species Tillandsia fasciculata. Next base: position 12,941,192 of record CM054951.1, read on the forward strand.
AGCTTGGAATTGGTTTGATATTATATTATCTAAAAAATCAATATAATAAAAAAAAAAGATTTAGGATTATGTTCAATATATAACATGAAAAATGCTTTGGCCCTCTCAAAAAGGTTTTATAAGCACAGGACTTATTTTGTTGGAGGTGTTTCACTTTTTAATTTTGTTCTTTGTTAGTAGAGTGATATTATTTGCCACATGACAGTATAATTAAAAAATGTTTAAATAAATAAGAAATTTTTTTTTGACTTGCTCTATCAACAAATATTTTTGCCGCCTAAAATTATATTTATTTTTCAATTTAAATTTTTTTTCTCTTCTGATTATTTTATATAGAAATAATAATATTCAATCAAATATCTCCACACTACATAAAAATAAAAAAAATAAAATTTTAAAAAATATTATTACTATATTATGTCTTATTAGACTTTTGCAATACAGTAGTACTTAACTCTTTTTTTTTTTTTTAATATTTTTTAGAAAATTTCCAAATGACTATTTAACCCCCTTGTCCTTGTGGTCGGTGAGCATCACCTTAAATTCACAGCGGTGATATACACACTACACACCATTACCTCCCTCTCCTCATCTCAGACTCACCTCTCTCTCTCTCTCTCTCTCTCTCTCTAAATTCGAAATTTAGGGTTCTTGTCGCCTCTCTCACAACCTCGAACAACGATCATCTCTCCTCATCCTAGGGTCCGTGGAGGTGTGTGGGAGAGAGAGAGAGAGACAGGAGCTCGGAGAAGGTGCGATCTCGGAGGGGAGGAGGGGAATGGCGGAGGAAACCAAGCGAGGCGGCGGCGGCGGAGGTGGAGGCGCGGCGGCGGCGATCCTCCGGGCCTCCGACGACCGGAAACCGGCGACGGCGATGGCGATGGCGATGGCTTCGGCGCCGGCGGCGCCATTGAAGATCACCTTGAAGAGCGCCGACATGAAGGAGGAGATGCGACAGGAGGTCTTCGACTGTGCCCGCGCCGTAACGATCCACTCTCTCTCTCTCTCTCTCTCTCTCTCTCTCTCTCTCTCTCTCTCTCTCTCTCTCTCCTCTTTAATCTTAGTTCTTGATTAGGGTTTGGTTGTGTGTGTGTGTGTTCTTTGATCGTGTTCTATGATCTATAATAGGCGTTCGGAGTGTATAAAGTGGAGAAGGACATTGCGGAGTACATCAAGAAGGAGTTCGACAAGAACCATGGCCCTACCTGGCACTGCATTGTCGGCAGGAACTTTGGTATTTGCTCTCTTTCTTCTTCTATTTGAACTCATTTTACTATTTGCTATTCGAAGAAATGTGAATGATTTGGAAGAAATTAGGGTTAAGGTCCTATTCTTGCTAGTTTATGCTCTAGATCTTTAGATGCTGTGCCATGTGATGTCTCGAAGAAGATTAATTCTAAGTAGATACAATGTTGCTAAGCTGGTTAGGTATCTTCTGTAAATGGGCAGTAGTAAGGTACTAAACTAGTTTAAAAAATATTTCGCTTACCAAAAATCTGCTCTGCTTGCCTGGCACTAGGATTGTATGTATTTTTTTGATGATGGCTGATTTTTTAACTTGCCATTTGGTTTTATCCATTAAAGAGTCCTGAGTTAGAATGGGAAGTGATCAAGGATTCTTCAAAAATGTCCTTCAAAGAAAGATTACTTAAGAATGATAAATTCCAGGAATTACAAAAGTTTTGGGGATAATTGGTTAAATATAAACTTGTATCTTGAAGAAATTTTGATATAATGGATCACATCTTGAACAAATTGGGATAAGATTAGACTGATTTCCCAATTCCCACATTTAATTGAATGCTGCTCTATTTTAACCAAAAGGAATAGCTTGTGGGTGATAAGAAACAGATTAGATATGTTTCTTTTGGCTGCAGCCTTTTTTTCTCTCCATTTATTCTTTTCTTATCTCTTTGTTCCTCTGGAGTCTTAGATCTTTTTGCTTTTTTCTTTTCTCAAGTAGAATGCTGTTGTAGAAACACAAGAATTTGCAGTAGAAACTTTCACTTTTCTGAATATTGCAACTGAATATAATGAATTAATTCAAAACGGAGCATCTGATTCCACATGGAAGATGTTAAATGATAATCTTAATCCATCCCTTCTAACAATTATCAATAATTAATCTCATATAACTCAACAAAACTACGAGTGATGATCTCTTTACACCTGCAGGTTTCATTATGATAGATTCATTTGACAGAATGACACGTCCTCTCTTATTTGGTAATGCTATTTAATATCTCTAGTCACACATTTGATTATGAGGAACCAAACTATGAAAATCAATGTGTTGTTTCTCAATTTTGGCAAGGAAGTCATTGCTCAGTGATCCTATTTAATAGGTTATTAAAGAAACAGATGGTTTCAAATTAATTTAGCTAGCTATCAAATGAGGTCCTGTCGATCCCTCTAACCAATACGAAAACTTAGTTGACAATGATAATAGAATGGAAGAACAGTCTGAAGGATGGGTTGGAACTGTAGCTATACTATAAAACAGACATGATGAATCAAGATATCAATTCGAATAGATTGGGTTAGAGAAGTTCTGATTGACATGAGAACGTCATTTTCTTTTGATGGATCCTTTAGCAACTGTCTATTTGGAAGACAGACCGATGGCAAAATGGATGAAACATGTGGGTATTCACACAACTTGGGCAAATTATTTTCGTTGAATCTTAATATATTGGATCAGAGTAGTTTTGATTATGTTCAATCTATTTGATTTGAGTTGGATGGTTCTTTTCCTAAGTCAGTCAATTGTTCTTATGCTATGTTGGATTTGAGATACTTTTGATCTAGGTAAGTTGCTTGAAGTTTAAACTAAGTCTATTTTTAAAAATCTAAACTATGTTTCATAAAGTTTTAAATTCTTGGGCAAAATTTCATCTACACGGTACTGAATAGAATCAAATTCCTGTGGTGTAACGCACTCTAGTTTGAGGGTATTTAAGATGTAATGTTATTTGGTAATTAATTGTTTTATATTCTTGTTGGAGTAAAAGGGAGAGTGTGAAAGAGTTGTTGGGAATCAGGATCATTAAAGGTTTATAATATTCTTGCTTCTTGAAAGAAGCTAGATCAGACCTTGAAGAGGTGGTGGTTAAATAAGATCTTTTCTTGAAGAGAATATGACAAGACAAATTATGCCCCAAGGAAGTGAGGAAAAGATAAAACTTATTCTCATCTGAAAAGAACCTCAGCTAGTTGAAGATTGCAGCATCTAAAGTAAAGTTTCTGGAATAAAGAGAAAATGTGAATATGTGATGTAATCTATAATTGATTTTGGACGTTGTGATCTTATCTTTTACAAAGAAGTGAAGAGAAATACTCTTTTGGTTCAAGATTCCCACTGACGGCCTTTTCGTCCAACGCGCTTATGTATAGCAGATGTGCAACTTTTAGCTATATGCCAATGGGATGTTAAATTAAATGATACTTGGTTTTTTTGGGTGGGGGACGGGCCTCCAACGCTTTTCCGTTGAATCTCTGGTTTGACATATGCATGTTTGTTATTAACTAAATTAGTTGCATAGCTTTTTCATCATTTTACTGTTAAACCCAACCTTTTTTCTTGTATCAGTACTTACAAACAAAATGTGCGGTTTGAATTCTCTTGAACACTTCCAGAAGCTGTTAATAGTATCTGATCTGATGTATCTTATGTGTTGTTGTTTGTTATGTTTTTCTTTTTTCTCATGCAGAAAGTTCATAGATTTTATTGCTTCTTGCATCAACTCAATTCAACTAAATGTTGGATTAAGTATATGAATAAGCAAGAGAAATCAGGCAGGATCTGTTTTCTAAACCTTTTCTTCCAATTTATTTTAAGCTGCCTTTTTCCTTAAATTAGTTGTCTTTCATAACTGCCTCTTGACCATTTCATTTTCGACCCCCTTCTACTTTTCTGACATAACCTTTTTTTTAAAATTTGACAATTCCTAATAGTGAATTTTCTGCTCGGTCATTTCTAAGGTTTGATTATATCAAATGGCCTCTCTTATTTCATACTGAGTTTATAGCAAAATATCTCCATTTATACTCCTATACTTTGTAGTATCAAATGCTCGAAATGCTGGTTTCAAAGTATGGTTTTGACTAGCTCCTAATGTTTCAACTTTGTTAGTTTCCATGGTTGCTACAGTTGCTTGGTAAAAGCTGTTGAAAAGTTCTGGACCATCATAAAAATTAGTAAATTAGAAAAATGTTATGTTAACTAGTAGCCAAATTCTGATATGTAAGAATGTTACTTTTATGAAGAAATATAGTAAACTTTCATGCTAGTTTGTATGAAATAAATTGGAGCAAGCAAACATAATATGTATAAACTCTTCGATAGATAAACAAAAGCACTTCTGAAGGTGTTAAAAGACAACCGAACCAAGTTCTGAATCGAGTGTTCTTGTAGCCTCGGCAGATCTTATTTTTTTTAGAGAAATTCAGTTGATCTTATTGTTGCTGTATTGTTCCCACAGAGATCTTCTTCTTACATTCATTTCCAGCTAGCTGTTTAATTTTTTAGAGAAATTACCGCTGACAAATCGGAATGGTTTTTATATCTGGCTTCTTTATGGTGCATAACAATTGATGATGGTTTTATTTACCAGTAATATCTCATTCAATCATTATTTAACATTAGCTTCATATTTTGGTGGTACCAGGCTCGTACGTGACGCACGAGACCAATCACTTCGTCTATTTCTACATAGACTCAAAAGCGGTCTTGTTATTCAAATCCGGGTGACCGTGAAGCTGATGATCACGCCAATTCTAAAGATCTCTCTCTCCCCCTCATGCCTGGCCTTCCTGTGTATCTTAATTCCCTCTATGCATGTACCGTAAGCCGGGAACTGAAGCAGCTAAGTACAGTGGTTATGTCTCTTATTTGAGGAAGAAATGGTTATCTCGTTCTTGTGAAGTATGTGTTGTATTTTAATCGTTCGCAGTAGCAATCTATATCCATTTGAACCGCCATCCATAACATCTCCGCCCCTTTTTCAAAAGATTAAATCTAAATCTGTAGAAAGAAGATGTAATATACGGGACGGTGGTGGTAGAAAGTAGAGACGGTATAAAGAGCAGTCTGATGTTGTGGACCTCGTCCTGGCTGGCTGGCAAAGCGTTTAGGTAAGCAGAAAAACTTGGTGCCTCTACTTCAGCAGGACCGATGCTTAAATCTTCAATTTGGTGCATTTACTTCTGTTGTTGAAAGAATCTGTCGAATATTTTTTTGATATATTGCTTTTTGGTGCAATGGACTCCTTATACAGTGATGTAGTGGGTAATTTTTTCTGAAATGGACAGGTCTGTTAAGTTCATGTTAATTAATCATTACAATTTGAACGAAATACATTTTGACCGATACCTTAAATTAGTTGAGGTAAAATTGAAGTTTTGAGACAATAGTGTTGCTTCTTTTTTTTTTTTTTTTTTTTTGTTGTCTCGTTAGTAAAATAGACGATTACTTAGCAAGAACATAATGGAATTACAATCTCTTCTTGGGAAACCATGAAAAATTACAATAACATCAAAAGATCAAGTAACATCAAACCGCGACCCCCAAAACTGCCAAATCCTAATCGTTCGCCAAATACCACCTAATAATCACTAGCTAAAAGAAAATTCACAATTAGGAAAACAGAACAGAGCAAAATTAGATTAAATCAAACTAAAAAAAAAATCAGCAAAAATTACGAGAACATGTATACAACCACCAGGGCCGGGGTCGGGGTATCATCAATTCACATTTCACAGTTCACAATTCACAATTCACAGCAGCGCAATGGAAGAAGCGGGGGCGTCGTCGAAGCTCCAGAGCCCTCCCATGGCGTTCGCCTGCTGAGTACACTGCGGCGGCGGCTGCGGCGGCGTCGGCGGCGGCGGGAGCTCCTGCTCCTCGTCGGCGTCGAGGACGACGACTCCGCCCTCCATGTATGGTATCTGGAAGAAGCTCATCACGCTCTCGTACTCCATGAGCTCCTTGCAGAGCCTCTCCACCACCCCTGCCCCTCCCGCTCCCGCTCCCCCTCCCCCTCCATTAACATTAGCGTTAGTAGTAGTACTAGTACCGCTGCAGCAGGGGATCGAATAATCCTGAGGAGGAGGAGTAGTAGTAGGAGGAGGAGGAGTAGTAGTAGGAGAAGGGGCGTGTTCGTGGTGATCTTCTTGGTAATTGGGGAAGTTGAGCTTGGCCTTTTTGCCGCGGATGCGCCGGGCCTCGCGGTCGTAGGCGCGCGCGGCGTCCTCCGGGGTGGCGAAGGTGCCCAGCCACACCCTCACGCCCTTCCCGGGGTCCCTGATCTCCGCCGCCCACTTCCCCCACGGCCTCCTCCTTATCCCCCGGTACTGCGTCTTCCTCTTCCTCTCCCTCTCCCTCTTCCGCCCCGCTGAATGTGTGTGCACATCATTCCATTATTAAATAAAACAACAACTACTAACTAACTAACAATATTTTAATTTTAGAGAGAGAAAGCGAAAGAGAAATAGAAAGAGAGATAGAAATGTTTACCTTTCTCCGATGAAACCGGGTTGATTTCCACGAAATCGGATCCACCGGAGAAGATTGAAGAATCCGGCCATATGTCGGCCGCGGAGGCGTAGGCTCCACCTCCGCCGCCGCCAGAGTGCCTGCGCGGCGGGATGAGCTCGGAGATGATCGCGCCGCCGCACATTTTTTTTCTTAAAATAATAATAATAATAATAATAATAATAACAATAATAATAAAGAACGATGTTTTATTAGCTTTGAAAGTGGGAAGAAGAACGACAAATTTGGGACGTTGGAAGGGTAGAGAAGAGTTAGCTTTTATTTATAGCGGTTTCTTGGCGAAAGCGCTTCTCGCTGTAAAGCATTAAACTTTTACCTCCAGCTACGACTACGACTTTTTTGTTTCTTTTTTTTCTTTTTTTTTTTGGTCTCCTCGTGGGTAAAAGCACTGCACCGCCGCCGCGGAGGAGCCCAAAGCGCATTTGATTATTATATTGGAAAGAAAAAAACCACTCGAACATTCTAAATTATATATATATATATATATATATATATATATATATTTTACTATAATTATTTTACTATGACTAGCCAAAAATATTTTATTTTTAGCTGAATAAATTATACATTATAAATTTAATTTATAATTTAGCATTGTTTTATTCAAATATATATATATATATATATATATATATATATATATATATATATATTTGTTGTACAATTCAAACTACTTCTAATATCATATCCATTTTAGGATGGAATTAATTTTACTTGTCATTTCGAAGTAATGAGGGAAAGAGCCTTTATCCTGGGATGAACAAAATGTATATCGTACATCTTAAATAAGGTGTACAAATAGCATTGTTCTAAAAAAAAAAAAAAAAAATGCTACTTGTGCTTTGTAAAAAAGGTGTAGGTTATACACCTTCATTTTAGATTTTATAAAATTTTAAATAATTTTTGATGAAAATATACAAAAAAAAAAAAAAAAAAGGAAAAAATATAAGATATAAATTATATTTTAGGGTATAGCAATAGTAATATTTTTTTTTGTTTCTTGCTTTGTGCTAGAATCTAGTGGGGGGAATTTGGGGAAAATGCCCTTGCATTCTATGCAAAATTTTAGAGCTATCATTTATTTTGTGATGATATTTGTTGGAAATAATAATTTAAATTTAATTTAAAATTCAGTTAAAAATAGAGTTTATTTAAATTATATTTAAAATTTTATTTATAATTATTTAAATAAAAAATAAATTTGTCATCTGTTATGATTTGATATTTATATATAGTTAGACGTGGAATAATTAGATGAATTGAAAAGGGTCACAGTAGATATAGCCGCATAAGGTCCAGAATATAGTTGAGGATTTAATCGAATATTTATTTTTTATTAATAAAATATTAATTTTTCTTCAATATCCCATATTCTGGTATTTTAGAATTTTAGATCTGAGTTACATAATCGGTCTGAATACTGCTTCCGATAATCGATGTCAGTATGAATACCACTTCCAATATTCATATTCTTGTATTTTAGAATTTTAGATCCTCAGTTATATAATCGGTCTGAATATCACTTCCAATAATCGGTATCAGTATGAATACCGCTTTCAATAATAGATATCAGTATGAATACCGCTTCTAACAATTGGTATAGAAATTTTGTACGCTTTCAACAATATTAAATTTTGTTTGAATGAAATATTTAATATATTATTAATGTGATAGTAAGTTCACACAGCACATTAAAGTACTTATAAAAATTAAATTTAATAAATATAAAACAGCACATAAAATAATACATGATGCATGAAGTCATGGTATTACATCAGAAAGCAATTTGCTGAATATGCTTGTTCTTTGAAAAGGTAAGATCATTGGAAGAATTAAATAAATAAAAAATTAACATTATATTATAAAGACTAATTTGTAATTTCCTTAAATTTATGTTTTTTTTTTCAATTTCAAAATAATGATGTAGACATTTCTAAAGTTTGAAGAGACTTAAATGGTTAACTCTCTCAGCAGCAAAAGTCGCAATTGTAAGATATTTTTGAATATAAATATTAAAAATATTAATTTTTAATAATTATTAATTTTTTTATAAAATTTAATCACATCACATCTATTTAATTTGATATTATTAATTAGAAGTTTAAGATTCTTATTTAATCATTTTTTTTTTCAATTTAAATTTCTCAAAATAATATATGGTATGCATAAAAGAGAACAAAATCCAATTAGTCTTTACAACTAAATAATCAAACAAAATTTTTCTAAAATTAATTAGGAATGGCTTTTAGTAAATATCAAAAATGTTAAGCGCAATTCCAAATTTCCAAAATACAAATAAACATTTCAAATTTAGAAAAAAAAATATTATTTATACATTCCTAATAAATTATGCGATATATATTATATTTATTTCAAAATAAAATAAATTTTATTATTCATTTCGATCGATAAATAAATTTTTATTAATAAATAAAATATACAGCGTACTAACATCTTCTGGAAGCGCTTCTACCAGCTAAAAATAAGCTGTAGCCAAAACGATTTTTTTTTTTTTTTGAAAAAAAGAAAAAAAAGAAAAAAGCCCATTGAGTTACGGTACTCGAATTTACCAACTTCAACCGATCATAACACGCCACGTGTGCACCACATTGCCGCGCACATGGTTTTCATTTTAATAGCCGTTGGTTTGACTCCCGCCCACAGATTCAATGGCTTGGGATTGAATCAAACCGATGTCGTCAACGACTCTCCTAATTGCATGTGGGGCCCGCGCGAGCACACGACTGCGTATTGTGCGGATACGTCGCCGACTTTGGGAAGCGCCGAGGAGTGTATTTATTCTTGCCGACTTCTGAAGACAAGGGAGTCGCTAGTGATAGAGACCTCAAAAATGAAGAGAAAAATTTGGTGGGAGGTGGGTTTAGCTGTCGGATTATTTTATCTATTACTTATTTGTGCAAACCGTGCAAATTTGATAAATAACGTTCCGTATCAGAGATCACCGAGGGTCACGCCTCGACACGCAATATTCGAGAATGAACGTAGATAAAAATGACGATACTATTTGTTTAAGAATAAAAAATTTTGAAGAAAAAATAACCAACAAATCCATAATAATACATCAAAGGATACACAATAATTTTCAGTAGGATACGTCACGATCCAAAACGACGGTTATTTCTAGGAGGAAGGTTTTGTACATGTGTGTATATATATATATATATATATATATATATACATGTAAAATTTCTTCTAAAAAGAAATTCTATAATCGCGTAAGTCAGCAATCATCCTGCTTTTTAATACTTTTAATTTATACATTTATAACTTTTCTAGACTATATTTAAAGTTTTTCTTTATCGTTTTTCTTATTGCTTGAGCAATACAAAGCGATTCGACGTTTTGAGCCGACTCGATTTCTTAAAACTTTTCTGAATCATCGTACGACAGATAGTCCAGCTCCTTTAGGCCGAAACTTCGTATCGTGTTTGATTGAGACGAATCCGACTAAGTAGATTTTTTTTGGGTCTAATCGTTTGTTTTTGATACACGACGCACTCTATGTGACGCCCCACTTTCCAGGAGGTCACCCATCCTATAACTACTCTAACTCTAGCACGCTTAACTTTCTTAACCTCTTGGATCTTGCTACCATCCAAAATGCTATAGTCGGGTTAAGAGAATTAGTCCTATTGTATCATTTATATATTGGACTAATACACATTCCGGAGGGTGTCACATTCTTCCCCCCTTTAAGCCCTGACGTTCTCTTCAGGCTCAAAGACACTCACAAGCACCAGGCGATGTGAGACTTGTCTCGCTAGCCTTAGCCGACCTTGTGGAGAGCTACACTCCACCCACAACGGTCAATAGCCGGGGAGCCTCGCTCTACCCGCTATATAATCCTGACTCAGCCAAGACTCATCTCATATTTCCGGCTGGTGAATGTCTCTGATACCAACTGTGACGCCCCACTTTCCAGGAGGTCACCTATCCTAGAACTACTCTAGCTCTAGCACGCTTAACTCTCTTAACCTCTTGGGTTTTACTATCATCCAAAATGCTATACCCGAGTTAAGAGAATTAGTTCTATTATATCATTTATATATTGGACTAATACACATTTCGAAAATGTCACACTCTAAATGATCAACATTTGGAGCCGATCGAAGACCGCACTGGATCTAAGACCAACAGAACTTTTCGGCCCCAACAGTATCATAGTTAGACCGTTCTATAATAGCGCATATCTCACGTCCAAGATTGTACTCATCAAAGTTTTTTTTATTATTAATTTTTATAGTAGTTTTAGATTATTATTATTATTTATTTCTTACATTGGGAATCGTTCCAACAAGTACTTTTTACTCTTTTTCTGATCTCACTTATATTTCTATTTTCAGCCGAGCAACAACAGACTAATTGAATATTTGTCACAAAATAATTTTAGATCTCTTGTTGCCATACTGTTTTTTTTTTCTTTTTATTTTTTTAAATACGTTATCTTTCGAAATTTTATTGTAGCTTATTTTTCATCCAAATATTGAAATCAATCACTTTGGACAAGTTTTTATGTCTCACTCCAAGGAACTCTTTTTTGACTTGTCATTTATTCATTTTTTCTCGAAGAATCTTCTAAGTAAATAACTTTGAACACGCATTTTAATATCAATTTTTGTATATATATATATATATATATATATATATATATATATATATATATATATATATATATATATATATATATATATATGAGTAATATTATTCGTACACTTCAAATGAGGTGTACGATATACATTATGTCTATTTTAAAACAGAAATTCTTTAATTCGTCATTTCAAAGTGACGAGTAAAATTCATCCAATTCTAAAATGGATGGAGTATAAAATATACACCCGATTTTGAGTGTACAACAAGCATATATATATATATATATATACAAAAGAAATTAAGTAGAAAGTAAGGGACTAATCTGTAAAATACGGTTGTCAACCACACTGAAAAATATTTTTTTGAGGAGAAGGTAGCATGCTACCGCTTCATTCATAAGGAATATGAATTAGGCTACAGGGATAGGCAGTAGGGCCTAAAGGGGGAAAAAAAAAAAAAAAAAACAATGTACAGCTAAAGATGTTGTGCGAGCTGGGCCCACCAAACCAGACAATCTCGAGCGTCCCTACTTAGGCACCCCGCCGTCAATTTGCGGTTGTTGAAAATCCTCCTGTTACGTTCAAGCCAAATTGACCACCATACTGAAGCAATCCCCAAAAGCTCTCTATCACGCATTGAGCCACCTCTCTGACGGGAGGTATTCCAAAGCGAAGCAGCTGAAGACGAGTAGTTGAGGGTGGCAGAGTTCAGAAGAAAGGCCTGAAGGATATTTCTAGTGAACCGACAGCCCAGAAACATGTGATTAACAGTCTCTACCTCATCCAGGCAGAGAACACAACTACCATCTCCAGTCCACCCCCTTTTAAGCAGGTTGTCTTTGGTGCGGACCTTATTCCTTAATACTAGCCAGAGAAAAATTTTAATCTTGAGGGGGACTTTGATCTTCCAAAGTTCCCGAAAGCGCAGGTTTGAAACGCCGCCATTTTGGAGAAAGAGATACAAGGATTTGACCGAAAAACTCTCGTATTGAGACAATCTCCAGCATGCAACATCCTTAGAAGGTAGGGTGAGGGTAGCAGCGATAGTCTCCTTAAGTAGTTCGGCCATTTCGGAGTCAGTCAGGTTACCAGGAGTGAACCCCTGAAGGATGTAGCGCCACTTCCATCTGTTCGCCCCCCAGCAGTCCATCACACTGCATCTCTTCCCCCTAACGGAGTCGAAGATAACTGGGAAGAGAGTTCGAAGAGGTACCTGGCTAGCCCAGATGTCCGACCAAAAACATATGTCGTGACCATCCCCAAGCGAGAACGACAGCCCACATCTAAAGATGTCCCTAGTTGCGAGTACATTGCACCACCATTGTGAGATCGGCCTAAAGGAGATGCCCTCTCTCAGCAGTTTCCTCCGTCTATAGTATAGTCCTTTGATAAGGGGTCCCCACAGAAGGCTCTTGTCTGAGAAAAATCTCCACCACAACTTGGCAAGTAGTGCAACGTTCATGTTCTCCAAGTTCAGAACCCCTAAACCTCCCTCTAGGGTACTCCTGCATACCGTATTCCAGTTTACAAGACATTGACCTCCTTCGACGGATGTCGACCCTTTCTAGAAGAAAGCCCTGTGCAGCGCCTCAAAACGTCTAACAACCCATTTGGGTGCTCGAAACATGGATAGATAGTAGAGTGGGAGGTTCGACAGCACGAAGTTCACCAGTACTAACTTACCATCCTGGGATAGAAGTTTAGCTTGCCACCCATCTATCCGAGTCTCGAACTTGCCGATAACCTGCCACCAGTCGTCTTTTCTAAGCTGTTTGTCAGATAGAGGAAGGCCAAGGTAAGATATCGGGAGTGTACCCAACTTACACCCTAGGATGTCGGCAAGACCCCTTCCCCTACAGGTCTGCCTACTGAGATAAAAGAGTTCAGTCTTCTTTCGGTTAACCTTCATGCAGAGGCCCACTCGAAAGGATTCCAGATGAAGAGCAGGTTGCTGATCTGTCTCTTCTTGGCACCACAGAAGAAGAGGGTGTCGTCCGCATATTGAATGATAGATATCTTAGATGCCGGTGTGGGTCCCACCCCTCTTAGAAGCCCGTTGTGTACCGCCCGCCCCGTCATTCTGGTCAATCCTTCTGCCACCAAAATGAATAGGTAGGGGGACAGAGGGTCACCTTGTCTAAGCCCCCTAAACGTCTTGATCTAGTTCGTTGGTGCTCCGTTCACAAGGATTGCCACCTTAGCATTGCAGATGCATTGCTTGATCCATCCACACCACCTGTCGTTTGCCCCGAGCCCAGATAGGACCATGAATAAGAAATCCCAAAGCACCTTGTCAAAAGCTTTTTCAAAGTCCACTTTAATCCCTACCACTTCTAGCCCTGTTTTGGAGCTCCAATTAACAAGCTCGGTAGCAGTTGCGAAGGAATCGATAATAGACCTGCCTTTGAGGAAAGCAGACTGAGCAGGTGAAATCACCTCCTTCATAACCACTTCGAGCCTGTTGGCAAGGACCTTAGAGATGATCTTCTGAACCGCATTGATAAGGCCAATAGGTCTGAAATCATTAGCCAAATTGGCCCCTTCCTTCTTGGGGACGAGACAGATGTAGGAGTAGTCCAAAGGGGAGGAGTTCGGCGATCCATTGTAAAGGTCATGAAAGATGTTCAACAAGTCCAACTTTACTACTTCCCAGAATTTTTGGAAGAAACCCAGGTTGAAATCGTCTGGGTCGTGCGCTTTATCTGTACCCAGTTGGAGGGTAGCTTTCCTGATCTCCTCTAAGGAGAAAGGCACAGTAAGATCATCTGGGCGGCTTAAAGCTCTAATTCCAAAGAGCTCAACCCAATCCCCTACCGAACTCCGAGTATGTTCACTCGGGGCAAACCGTTTCTTGAAGTAATCAAAGAAATACAGCCTTTTATCCTCTTCTCTCCGAAGAGTGTGACCGTTATCCACCACGTCGCCAATGGTGTTCAGTCGTCTCCTACCATTAGCTATAGCATGGAAAAATTTTGTGTTACCATCTCCTTCCTTCAACCAGCGAAGATTTGCACGTGATTTCCAGAGGATCTCCTCGTCCATCACCACCCCTCTAAGGAGGGACTTAAGCTGAGCACGCTTCTCGAGCAGTTGTGGGGAGAGGTTTACTCGTTCCTCCAAAACGTCAAGCTGTTGAATCTCGCAGGCCAGAGATTTTTTGGTTTGGGAGATGCTGTAAAAGCTCGCGGATCACCATTCCTTGATACGTTTTCGACAATGTCTCAACTTGGCCACGAGAGTAAGCACACCAGAACCCTTAGGGGGAACCTTATTCCACCAAAGCGGTACTTTATTACAGAAGTCCTCACGCGTAAGCCAGACCATCTCAAATCTGAACCGAGGGGGGCATAGCTTGTGACTAGTAGAAAGGAGGATTGGCGAGTGGTCAGAAGTGATCCTCGGGCCCGCAGCTACCTTAGAGAGGGGGAAACGTTGGTCCCACTCATTGAAAATAAGGAAGCGGTCGAGTTTGGCTAAAAAGGGGATGCTCTGCATGTTGGACCAAGTAAATTGCTGGTTACAAAGCGGCAGGTCCAGCAACTCCAACTCATTAAGGAGGTCAGAGAACAAGGACATAATACGCCCACTCCAGTTTCTGCTTCTCCTTTCCTGGAGGTTCTTGGTTAGGTTGAAGTCCCCACACACAACCCACATCCCCTTACAGTCTCTTTTGAGGTCAGCCAGTTCCTGGCAGAATTCTGGCTTTCCGTCCTAAGTGGCAGGGCCATACACATTGGTAACGAAAAAAACCGCGCCGCTGAGGATGTGGGTCAGCTGGACAATTAGAGAATGGTTTCTCAAGAGAGCCCCACTACAGGAAAAGACATTAGAACACCAGCAGGTAATCAATCCCCCAGAAGCTCTAGACGATTTAATGAAAAGACATTTATCAAAGTGGGAGCCAGCAAACGACCAAAGGAAGGATAGGGAAACCGATTCCACCTTGGATTCTTGGAGGCATACAACAGTCGACTTTAATTTAGACACTACAGACTTGACGAGGTAGCGCTTATTCTGGTCATTTAGACCCCGGACGTTCCAACTGAAGAATTGAAACATAGGAACAAACGAGCGGCACCACCCAACAAAGACACAACAGGATCACAAAACCCTGAGGAAGGGGTCCGATGAACAGAAAGAGATCCAAAGCCTCGTCGTCTGAGAGACGGATCCCGCACAGAGCACTTTTGGCCTTGATGAGCTCGGATGAAGAACCCGACGGTAACAAGGTCCTACCTTCCCGTAACAGGGTCTTTCGCGCTGTGGCTCTTGCGGCCAGGTCTCCTAGGCAGCAAGAAGCAAGTCGGGGACTCTTGCGAAGGGGAGAGGGGGAGCAACCCGCAGGCGGGCCGGAAAGGGCATAGGAGCTGCCTCCACCGGAGTCAGTAGGAAGCGCCAAGGCCTCCCTCGGAGGGTCAGTGGACACCACAGAGATAGGCGAAATGGTCCTAGAGATCATAGACGACAGGAAAAAGCGAGGTTCGGTCCCAGAGCGGCAGGGGGCTGGGTCCGGGTCCGCCGCTCCAGCAGGGTCCATCCCAGGACGGGCAGGGGCCGGACCGAGCCACGAGGCCACAGGGTGCAGTGGCCGGAGGGGGGTAAGAGGCGGAGGCGTCCGCGGCAAAGAAGAATAATCCCCAGACGAAAATGGAGTGCGGCAGCCCAGCAGAAGAAACCGGCAAGGTAGGCCCCAACAGGCCCACTGCCACATCGAGACCAGCCCGGCCCAAATGCCAAGGGGCAACAGCTACCACCAAGGGTGGGTCTTCTATGATAGGGCCCAACAGAGGCCCAGCTTCAAAATGTGGTCCACCCGTGTCCCCAACAACCAGGGCACCCCCAGAGGGCGGTCCAACTGAGCCCCCAGCGACGCGCACCCCCCGAGGGTTACCGCTACCCGATGTGAAAAGCGCGATCGAGGAGCTTCTTTCCCCGAGCGAGGGGGGAAACCCGAGGGGCGGTTCTCGGGGGGGGGGGGGGGGGGGCGGGTTTGCACAGGGCCATACCACTCGCGAGAAACCTTCGAAAAGCCGACCGAGGTCGCCAAAGGGTGGTCGACAGCAGGCCCCTCGAGGCAGGCGACCGAGTACGGCTCGGCAGCAGGCTCCTCGTGGCAGGGGACCGCGCACGGCACGGCAGCAGCCCCCACCCGCATACCCACGCCGCCGGGTCCCGCCGAGATACGGCTCAACCTCCGCCCACCACCAGAGCAGCTACGCCACCTATCGCGCAGCTCCGACGAGTTCCAGGATTCGTTCGAGTCCGCCGCCAGGCCGTCCGTGGAGCTTGGGCCGAGGATTCCGTCCCCCGAAGGGTTCACTCGCCTAGCGATGTTCCGACCAAGGGGGTCCGTCTGATCGGCCCCCTCGTTCGGATCCCCACCAGCGAACGGGATCCCGCGATCGTCACCACCCAGGGGGGCGGTGCGCTCCAGCTGCACGGTGACAGAGAGGGTAAGATCCCCAAGGGTGATTAGGATGCTCTCAGGGATATCTACGGAGTCGTCAACGGCGATCTGACAGCCGAAACCATTGAGGTCTAACATGTTGAGACTCTCTTCTTCGCCGGGCAGGTACCTGCCGAAGTGGCTGACGATGGCAGCAACCCTAGACTCCACCCAACATTCAAATGGAAGGTTGACCAGTTTGATCCAAGCTTTGACATGGAGCTGGGATAGAGAAGCATTGCGGTAAGGGTTCTAGGCGAAGCAGCGAAGCTTGCACCGCGGGAGCCAGACCACCTCCCTACGGGTGAGGTCCTCAGGGTGCACCCAGTGAGGGAGTAGGATCACGAAGCCTCTCTCACGGTGCCGAGCCACATGGAAGTCTTCATATAGCCCACCGAATTTGTTGGCGAGGTCGGTCGCGATCGCCTCCTGCGGGCAATGACCCAGGCGGTCCGGGCCGATCACGCTGGCAAGAACTGCGTTGCGACACAATTGCTGACGAGAGTGGAAACTCTCCGTTAGATGAATGAAGTGCTTCGTGGAAGGAGGCCTAAATCCTATGGCCCTGTACATCTTCTTCATGGGCGGCAGACCGGAGGAGTTACAGCGAGCGGCAGGGTGCCCTAGCTTAAAGCATCGACGACATCGGATGGGTTCTCTACAATCCCGGATCCGATGGTCCCTCGCTAGACAGCGGAAGCATCTACCCGCAGTCGAGGAAGGGAAGGCGCTCAGACGAGGAAAGGTCACAGAGCTGGGGGACTGAGGTCTCTAGTGCTTGTGGGGAGGAGGGTATCTGAGTAGGGCGTCCTTATAAGAAGGCTTAGCATCAGACTCCCGTCCAAATCTGGAGCTCCTGCAACCCCCCTGGGTAGAAGAGGTCCTCCAAAAGCGAGGTTTGTCCTTAGTGGGTTGGGCGGGGAGGGAACGAGCATGGCAGGCAAAGTCTACGTCGCAGTCGCCGTCGACGGGATCATACGAGGTTAGGGGGAGTCCTCTGTGATCAGCCCAGGAGACTGATGGCTTTGTCATCTTGCCCCTGGGGGAGTTGGGGCCATGTGCAGTATCCTTCGAAAGCGAGACAACCCCCACCAGGAGGAGAGATTCCTTAACAGGAATTCTATCTCCGTGACTGCCCCGGACAGAAGACGATCCGCATCGATCAGCCCTCGCATGGTGCACCTTCCTTCTGGTGCTAGAGCAGGTACGTCGAGACTTCTTGTATCTCCAGGGCCTAGAGAAACCCCTCTCTCTCTCACTCATCTTTTTTCGGTGCGGTTGGACCCCTTCATTTTGAAAGCTTGATTCTGAGTTTTGGTTTTTGATTTTTCAGGGGTTGGAATAGAGATTTGGAGAGAGAGAATAATATTATTTATACATCTTAAATAAAATATATATTTTAAAATAAAAATGAATTCCACACTGATGGTTACTTTTGCAAAATAACCCTCCAAGAATCTATGGGCTGGATTGAGACCAACCACGCCAGTTGGATCACATAAACGCGCTTGTACGATATGTACTGCACAATGAAAAGCACATTTTGGAGAAGTGCTTTTTATTGCAGCTGCTTATTATGGCTCGTACAAAATGAATTGGTCTTGTTTTGGACCAAAATAATAGAATAAATTATTACCCTAATGAATTTGGAACTATGCCCTAGTCATATTTTAAAAATATATTTTCAATCTAATTTTTTTTTAAAATTTTTTAGTTATTCTAATTTTATTTTGATAGATTAGAAAATAATAATAATAATATTTATATAAATTTATATCTTAATTAAGAAAACAATTATTTTCTTCTTTCTCCTTTTTCACTTTTCACTTTTCAAGACATCACCTAATTAGGAGAGAGAAATAAGAGAGAAAATTAATTATTTCTCTGATTTTTATAATCACTGTATCATATTTTATTTAAGATGAAAAATATTACTGTGAATAATATTACTATAAAAAATTATTTTACCTCTTCTTATTTCTCATTAACTTGCCAAACACAATTTTCTTTATATCCGGTATAACTCTTAAACCCAACCAAACAGAAATTTACACTAGCTCCTGTTAATACCATAACTTATATCTATTTTCGGTATAATTAAATTTTTTTTATTTTCGAACCAAACGCGGTTGAATGGTATATACCAAATTATATTTAAATTTTAAAATATTAATCATTAAATATTAAGTGCAGTGTATGAAATTCATGTTTAGAGTGTAGGGCAAATTTCTCCACTAATTGGAGCCCATAACCCTTCTCAACTTTTTGTTAATTTAATTTACATTATTTTAATTAATTAAATTAAATTTTCATCAATTTTTAATGATCGATGATGCACTTTTGACACGACGAAACGTTGGATTTTACAAAATCATAATTGATAGCTAATGTAGCAATCAATTTAATTTATCATAAAATGATAGTTTCAAAATAAGTATCAGTATTTTTTTTTTTTAAAAAAAATGAAGAATATATTTCAAGATGGACCATAATTAATTGAGGAGGTGTCTCCATACTTTTTTAAAAAACATTTTTTAAAAAAATTCATGAAATTAATGGATCGATCGTAACCCTATTTCACTTTATCAATTTTCAGAGTGAATTTAATTTTTTTTTTTTTTTTTTTGGCTTTATGTGGTTAAGGTTGTTTATCAATCAAAAGCATGGATGAGGTTTTTGCAACCCTAAAGCCGAGCCTAAAACATTGGAGCAGGAGGAGGTGATGTTAGTAAAAGCATCAGAAACTAAACCCGAACCCAAATTCGAAACCAAACCCGAACCACCGCTGCCCACAAAGTCCAGGTTGATGTCCTGCAGCTGCACGTTCTGGCACGGCGCCACCGAGCTGCACGATAAGGTCACCGCCACCGGACTGTTCGTCGTCCCCGTGATCCGTCGGAACGCCACGTCTTGAATCTTAACCAGCGAGGGCTGCATCGTGTTGGTAAGTTCTCAGCATGTTTGAATTCAAAGGATAGAAAAAATAATTATCAGAGATTAAACGAAGGGCATGTTTAGTTGTACATAATTACAGCTGTACCGTAATTATGACGGTATATAAATCTAAATTCGATATTTATTTTTACGTACTTAAATTCAACTGCTGCAGTTGCAACAAAAGACTCAAATGCAGTAGTTAGAATTACATCTAAATTAAACGTAATTCTAATTTGCAACACTTGAATAAAATAATTTTAAATGAAGATACATTTACCTTCCTAATGATCTTTTAAATAATTTTTTTTTCATTTCTAGACCAAAATAATTTTATTATCATATATATATATATATATATATATATATATATATATATATATATATATATATATATATATATATATAGTAGAGCTTATGTGCTTTTAAAAGCACAATCCTATTCATGCTTGTGAATTTTTTACTATTAGATTTGTATTGGGATTTATGTTTTTATAAAATCAACCAAAAAAAGAGAAAGATAAAGTAAAAAATACAAATCACAATACAAATTCAATGATAAAAAATTCACAAGTATGAATGTCCTTATGCTTTTAAAAGCATATAAACTCTACTATATATATATATATATATATATATATATATATATATATATATATATATATATATATATATATATATATAATAGAAATTCGTAAATGCACTTCTCAATCGCATGTAATCAAATAAAATATTTATAATTACTGTGTGTAACTTCCGACCTGCTAGCAATAATAATTCGTTCAATTCAAATTATCGATCAAAATACTTAAATCCAGTTATTACTAGTGCGTGGCCTACCAAATTCAAGATAGTACTAATTAGCTCTTACATTTTCGATAGGTATTTGTTTCTTATACCAATTGTAATTTTTTGACTCGCTAGTAATAACAACTCGTTCGGTCCAAATTCTCGGAAGACCAATTATTATTAATAACGTATACATCCTTACATATTTTCTATCCGAATTTTATTTTTCATTCGATATGAAATTACTAAAGCATTACACTGCACATTCTACTATATCCAATCTGATCGTAAATTAAATTTATTGAGACTACAAGTTTTTTGCCTCGTTATAAAAGATTGTAGCTCACATCATTGTCGTGGACAGCAAAATTACTACCACGTACTATTCTAGTTAAATTTGATTTACAAGCAAATTACAATTACGTCAATTCAAATACTCCCATATTGATTTTACGATAAATCTGATTTATAAACAAATTTTTTAAAAAGTTGCATAAATAGCATGATACTCACATTCACCAACTATTTCTCTCTCTTTTTTTTTTTTTTTTTTCACTTTTTTTTTTTTTGTCAATTTCCTTCACAACTACTATATACATGAAATGATCCAGATCTTATCATTTTCCTTTTCTAAATTTCGAGGTGAATTTCACAGCGTTTGAACCATTTGGATATCACTGTTTTTAGAAGTTCTTAAAGAAACAACAAAAATCAAGTAAAATTGTTTAAATGATCATGATCAAATGAAAATCACATGAGACAATTATGAAAATCACATAATTGTCTCAACTGGTATGCAAAATTTGATAAGATTTTAAATAATAGGTATAATTAAGCTATCCCAATTTGTAGTTGAATTCTAATTAGATTAAAAATAATATTTAAATAATAAATTTAATCAGATTTAAATATTAATTAGAATAAAAATTAAATTAAATTAAAATTTAGATATTTTTTAATAGAATCTATAAATATAGTATATGTATTATTATTTGATGGTGGTGATATAACTTAGTCACGTTCATATGATATGACTAAAATATTTATAATTTTGGATGCACTAAATTAGTGCACATCGTGCGTTCAAAGAGAGAAAAGTCAAGTCTTCTGGATTTGTAGAAGACTAGAAAAGAATGATAAAGAAGACTCGAATTGAAACTACTTTGTCTAAAAACAAAACAAAAAAAAAAAAAGTCATGTGTAATTTTTTTTTTGATTAATTAATTTTATTTTATTTTGATTAATTAATTTTAAAAAAAAACTTGCTCTCATTTTCTCCTAACAAATATATGTACAAAAGAGGAAGTAAATAAATTTACTTTACATGTGATGAGTTTTCGATATGGGACTAAACATCACATGTAGAGGGGAAATAGGTTTGAACTTCCAGACAAAGCTCATTTATATTAGGCCGTCCAGAAAAACTCAAAAATCAAAATACAAGTTTAAAATCACAAAATCCAAATAAAACCCAACACTACTGACATATTGAAAAAACATAAGGTTAAGGGAAACAACTAGGTACGTACCAGGGTGGTGCAGTTGTGGACGGGGCAGTAGATCTGATCGATGATGATGGGGCGGGAGACGTTGTGCATGACTATGTCCTCGAAGGCGACGTCGGAGGCGGCACTGGGCGGGGAGCCTGGCCACGTCTTGATCCGGACGCCGTTTGTGGTGCCCGCCACCGTGCAGTTCCGCACCCGCACCCCAGCCACATCCTCCTCGTTCACGTACTTCCCCAAACTCCCCACACTGCTCCAAACATGCAACAACAAAAACTATGAATAGCTAGAATATATATTGACACTTTATTTATTATAATAATTTATAATTCCAACTATCAAAATTATTGTAATACGACAAATTAAACTCTATATACGAGAAGCCTTAAAAATTGGTTTTAATTACCTGATGCCGTGCCCTGGGCCGCAGGTGACGTTGAACACCATGATGTTGGCGGAGCCCGGGCCGATCGAGATGCAGTCGTCGCCGGTACCGACGGTCAGGCTGGTGAGGTTGACGTGGCTGGAGTCGCTGACGTGCACGCCGTCGGTGTTGGGGCTGTCGCCGGGCGCGGAGATGACAAGGTTGTGGACCACGATCGACGTGCTCCGCTGGATCGCCACGTGGAAACCCTTGCTGTTCTGGAAGGCGAGATCGGCGATCCTTCCGGTGATGATCTTCATGAACCTCAGTGACTGCAGTAATTAATGCAGTGAAAAGTATTTGTAACTAAAATTTTCAAACGTTCAATATATAAATATTAAAAATTTCGTTTATGCGCGATTGTATATAAAATATATAAATATTATTTTTTAAAAATTTTAAATTATTATAAATAAATAGTTATTTTATATAATTTAATATAATATTACAGTAGAAGATTTTGAGATTGAACCTGTCAAGTTCCTAGTAAGCTATTAGAGGTAAATAGTTGTTTTATATAATTTAACATGAATTTACAGTAAAGAAAAATTATGAGTTCAAATACTGTTAGACTCCTAATTTTATTTAATTTTTATCATTTAATTCAAAGCTACGTTTTTGGTCTATTAAAATATTTAATATTCAGAGAGACTTGAAGAGTGTAAAATATAAAAAAATATAATATGATGTCAATATATAAGGCTCTAAATTTGCGTCCGAGTCTATCTAAAATGAGCTGAAAATTGAATCGCTTATTTAGTAAACGAGCCGAACACGAACCGAATTTTTTCGCTCGTTTAATAAAGGAGCCGACCACGAGCCGGGGTCAGCTCGCTCGTGTTCGGCTCGATAGCAGTTCGAATATATATATATATATATATATATATATATATATATATATATATATAGAGAGAGAGAGAGAGAGAGAGAGAGAGAGAGAGAGAGAGAGAGAGAGAGAGAGAGTAGGGATTATATACTTTCAAAAGTATAGTCCTAAATATACTGATAAATTTTTTACTATTGAATTTGTATTGAGATTTGTGCTATTTATTTTTTCATTCTCTTTCTTTAGTTGACTTTATAATAGCACAAATCTCAATACAAATTTAATAATAAAAAATTCACAAGCATAATTGGGCTTGTATTTTTGAAAGTATATAAGCACTTCTCTCTCTCTCTCTCTCTCCCTCTCTCTATATATATATTACAATTATATATATAATATAAATTTTTATCATTTAATTTTTATTCCAACTTAAATATAAAATATAAAGATACCAAACTATAAAAAATCTTATTTATTTATGCTGAGCTAAAATATTTAAAAAATTTAATCGTTGGAATTAACTTTTTGGTCATTGGATCAAAAATCAACAATAATAATTATTTGTGAATCATTATGAATGATCCAAAAAACAATTAGAATTAATTCAACGGTTAAAAATATTATAGTGTCAATATTTTATATTTTCAAAATATATATATATATATATATATATATATATATATATATATATATATATATATATATATAAAAGAAATTCTTTTATAAATTTTACTATATAGATTTTAAGCCATCATTTTTTATGAATTTTAATTATTAGATTAAGATTTTAATTTTAAAATTTTCTTTCAACTTTACATTTAATAATAGAAATAAAAATTTAACTTATTGTTTGTGACAATAAACGAGCCGAACGAGAGCCGAATTTTTCAGCTCGATATTTAAACGAGCCAGCTCGTCTTCGGCTTGTTTATTAAACGAGCCGAACATGAGCCGACCCTAACTCGCTCGTGTTCGGCTCGTTGACATCCGTGAGTGTGAAAGTACTAAACATAAATATTAAAAAAAAAAAAAATTAATAGCTTAAGATTTTAAAAAATAATAAAAGTTATGAATTCGGAATCCTGAATTGGACCAAATCTTACCATGGGAAGGTTCTTGCATTTTTTCTGCCCAGGTCCGGTTGCGGCCGTCCACGCTTCGCCGCCCTGGCCGTCGACGAGGCCCCCGCCGTCGACGACCAACTCGTGCAAATCGCGGAACTCGATCCAGTAGAGCCCGGGGACGCCGGCGAGTCCCGGAGCTTTTAGGGTTCCCTGGATTTGGACCCTGGACGGACCCATGCAAGGCCCTTTGAAGCTTATTGGGCCCACTAGGAAGTTACCTGGGGGGATCACTAGGGTTGCAGATCCATTTTGGGCACATGCTGCGTTCCATGCATTTAGAAAGGCCTGATATTTAATTGTAAAGTAATAGATTAAATACATGCGTATTTTATATATATATATATATATATATATATATATATATATATATATATATATATATAATTAGGCTAGAATAGTATCGATAGCACCAAGTCATTGGTGCAATCAAGTTTTTAGCTTTTGGATTAAAAAATGTATGGTTAAGATGATAGTGGTCCCCTAGGGTTTACTAGGTGGTTGGTTGAATAGTAAAAATCTTAGGGGACCACTATAATCCCAACCGTATATTTTTTCATCCAACGGTAGAAAACTTGATAGCACCAATTGCTTGGTGCTATCGATAGTATTCTAGCCGGACTATATATAGAATTAGACTAGAATACTATCGATAGCACAAAGTCATTGGTGCTATCAAGTTTTTAGTCTTTGGATTAAAAAATGTGTGGTTAAGATGATAGTGGTCTCCTAGGGTTTACTAGGTGGTTGGTTGAATAGTAAAAATCTTAAGGGACCACTATAATCCCAACCGTATATTTTTTCATCCAACGGTAGAAAACTTGATAGAACCAATTGCTTGGTGTTATCGATAGTATTCTAGCCGGACTATATATAGAATTAGACTAGAATAGTATCGATAGCACCAAGTCATTGGTGCAATCAAGTTTTTAGCTTTTGGATTAAAAAATGTATGGTTAAGATGATAGTGGTCCCCTAGGGTTTACTAGGTGGTTGGTTGAATAGTAAAAATCTTAGGGGACCACTATAATCCCAACCGTATATTTTTTAATCCAACGGTAGAAAACTTGATAGCACCAATTGCTTGGTGTTATCGATAGTATTCTAGCCGGACTATATATAGAATTAGACTAGAATGCTATCGATAGCACCAAGTCATTGGTGCTATCAAGTTTTTAGCTTTTGGATTAAAAAATGTGTGGTTAAGATGATAGTGGTCACCTAGGGTTTACTAGGTGGTTGGTTGAATAGTAAAAATCTTAGGGGACCACTATAATCCCAACAAATGGATATATAGTAAAAATCCTAGGGGACCGCATATTTTTAAATTATTTCAAACAAATGGATATATTTTTATTATTTTCGTACAGCAAAAAAAAATTTGATTTTATTGTTTTGGCAGAAAAAAATTTGGTTTTTCTTTTTCTTACACAAGAAAAATTTTAAAAATATTAATAATATAACAAAATTTAAATATAAATTAATTTAAGTATGTATTAATATCACTAATAAATATTCAAATCAATAATCAAGACAATAAAATTTATAAAAAAAAAAATTAATTTAAAAAAAATATATGTCAAAAAAATATCAACGTACAAAAATTAAGTTCTACGTTCTATTTTTTATTTTTTATTTAAATATTTATATATTTTTTATATTTTTAAATTATTTCAAACAAACGGATATTTTTTTAATTATTTTTGTACTGCATAAAGAAATTTATTTATCGTTTTGACGGAAAATAAAAATTTTTCTTACGCAAAAAAAATTAAAAATATATATATTTAAAAATAAATTAATTTATTAATATTACTAATAGATATTCAAACCAATAATCGAAATAATCAAATTTAGAAAGAATCAAATTTATAAAAAAATAAAAAAAATTAAATTTTTTTAAAAAATAAAGAATATGTCACAAAATATCTACGTAGAAAAACTAAGTTCCACATTTTATTTTTTATATTTTTTATTAAATATTTATATATTTTTTATATATTTTTTATATTTTTAAATTATTTTAAACAAACTTATATATTTTTATTATTTTCGTACCGAAAAAAGAAATTTATTTTTATGCGAAAAAAAAAATTTGGTTCTTTTTTTTCTTACGCAAGAAAAATTAAAAGAAATATTAATAATATAATAAAGTTTAAAATAAATTAATCTAAATATATATTGATGTTACTAATAAATATTCAAACTAACAATCAAAATAATTAAATTTAGAGAAAATCAAATTTATAAAAAAAAATTAAAAAAAATCAAATTTTAATTTAATTTCAAAATATTCTTTCTTTGTATAAACAAATATTTTTAAATTTTCTGTTTTTTTTTTTCTGCAAAAGAAATATTTTCTAATTTTGCATTTTTTTTTTTATTTCTACGTGATATTTTTTGATTATTTATTAAATTTGATATATCATTATACATATCTTAATCTTTTAATAAATTTATTGGATAAATAGTAAAACCCTTCTTAATAAGTTGGCAACGAATTTAATATATATCAATGTGACTGCTAATCTCAATTTAAGATTTGAATTTTATTTTATTTATTTTTTCTTAATACTATTTTTTTTTCTATAAATTAATAATTTTGTTATTTATTAAATATTTATATATCATTTTATATCTTTTCTATATTTTAAGCATAGTTTTTTTTTTTCTATTTTTTGTTGGTAATAATTATATATTTAAATTGAGTTAAAATATGATAGATATTCTCTAATAAAATACAACATATGAATTTATTTGTTTTAAAATTTAATATTTAATTTTAAATTTTTGGATTAATTTAATGCACAATAATTTATATTAATTTAAGATAACTATTAAAATAATTGTTACGTGCATTTGCACGTAGTGTATATATATATATATATATATATATATATATATATATATATATATATATATATATATATATATATATATATATATATAAAAGAGAGTAGGGTTATTATATTCTTATGATTATAAACTTTTTACTCATAAATTATTTTTGATGATAAAACTTTTAAATCGAGGATACATACCGTTAAATATGATCTACGATATTTTAATTTTTTAGAAATTAAATTTTATAATTTTTTAAAATTATAATAAAATTTTTTAAGTGAATATAAATGAACGGTCAAAATTGATCGACCTCTTAAAAATAAAGAATTGAATTCTTCAAATTAAGATCGGAGTTATTGATCTTTGCCTAGATAGTGAATTGAATTTTTTATAAAAAATTTAACATTTTTTTAATTTTTTTACACCGTTAAATTAGCAACAATTCTATACCATCGTTAAAAATTATTAATTTTGAGATCTTTTGATCGTAAGATAAATGATGTCGAAAAATTATGAAATTTAAAAATTTTAAATGCTCTAAATCATGTTTAACAGTATAAATCGTCGATTCAAAAATTTTATTATTGAAAATAACTTATCAAATCCGGAGTAGTTCATACTCATAAGTGTATTGTAGCCAGACTCTCTCTCTATATATTAAGGTTATATACTTTCAAAGTGCAAGTTTATCTATACTTGTAAATTTTTTACTATAGAATTCATTATCAATATAAATTTTATGGTAAAAAATTCACAAATATAAATAGACTTTACTTTTGAAAGTATATAAACTATATATATATATATATATATATATATATATATATATATATATATATTACTACAACAAAATTAGGCTATGCGACACTTTTAAGTGTTTCTAAAATCTAAAAAAAGTGTCGCTGACAAAAATACCGACACTTATTGTAAGTGTTGCTATATGTGCCGTCGCTAGGGTGTATAGCGACACATTTTTGTAATGTGTCCCAAAAATGTGTCCCTATAATCTAATTTTGTTGTAGTGTGTGTATATATATATATATAGTTCGGCTACTATACTTGTACGCTACTATTCTTGTACAAGCATTAAGCAATTGGTGCTTGTAAGTTTTCTATTGTTAGATATACCGCTTTGACTAATTTCATCCCTTAGATATCATTCAATTCCACCAACCACCCACTTAACCCAAATAGCCCACTATCATCCTAACCACACATCTTTTCATCAAATGGCTAAATACCTACATGCACCGGTGTTTTTATGTTTTTGACCCTTGAATAAAGGGATGCACGGTTACGGTGATAATGAGCTTTTAAGATTTAGTGAGTGATTAAAAAAATAGTATGATTTTAGGGGTAAAAATGATCAAAAAGGCAATCTAATAGCGAAAAACTTGGTAGCACCATATGCTTGGCGCTATCGATAGCATAGTAGCCGAGCATTCGGCTACTATGCTATCGATAGCACCAAGCATTAGGTGCTATCAAGTTTTTTATCCTTAGATCAACCCCTTTGATTATTTTCATCAGTTAGATCTTACTATTTTTCCAACCACCCATTAAACTCAAGAAGCTCACTATCATCTCAACCACACATCTTTTAATTCAACGGTTAAAAATTTAATATGACCAATGACTTGGTACTATTAATAGCATTCTATCCTAGCTCTCTCTCTCTCTCTCTCTCTCTCTCTCTCTCTCTCTCTATATATCTATATATATATATATATATATATATATAGTTCGGCTACTATACTCTTATGAGTACGATTGACTTTGTACTCACAAGTTGTTTTGAATGATAGAGTTTTCGAATCAACAATCCATACCGTTAGATATGATTTAGAGTATTTGAAATTTCTAAAAATTAAATTTTATAATTTTTCAACATCATCTATTTCTACCTTACGATCAAAAGATCTCAAAATTGATAATTTTTAATGACCGGTATAGAATAGTTAATAGTTTAACGGTATAAAAGAATCAGAATTTGTTAAATTTTTGATAGAAAATTCTATTCTCTACCTAGACAGAGATCTATTATTCCGATTTTAAATTGAAAAATTCGATTCTCTATTTTTAAGAGATCGATCGATTTTGATCGTTTATTTTATACTCACTTGATATATTTTATTATAATTTCAAAAAATTATCAAATTTAGATTTTAAATGTTTAAAATGCTGTAGATCACATTTAACGGTACGAATCGTCGATTTAAAAACTCCATCATAAAAAAAATAGATACTCATAAAAGTATAGCAACCCTACTATATATATATATATAACAAACTTGTGAAACATCATATCGTTTTAAATGGCCTATAAATATATATAACACGATGACTATAGACGATACGCGGGATATAATGCTAAAATTTAATCTATTAAATGTTAAAAATAAGAATTGAATATACGACCACACAAAATAGTAACGGCTATAATACTCTAAGAACGATTTTTTTTTAATAGCTTAAGCTTTTAATAATTTATATTCGCATTCGTACTCAAAATATATACACACAAACTATCATTGATACCACTCCGAAAAAAAAAAAAAAAAAAAAAAAAAAAAAAAAAAAAAAAAAAAACTATAAATATTTCAACATTGAAACAATAGTGAAAATTTCTCTTAACTCAATCCTATAATGCTAATTTGAGATTCATAGAATACATATAGTATATATAGCTCAAAATTAACAAATTATACAGCTCAAAATTTTAGCTTCTTCTGCGCCATATATAGACATGAATTAATCCAAGAACTAAGCATGATACTAAACTTATACACCATGATTTAATAAGGGCACATTATGCATATAAATCCTTTGTTTGCATGGAACACTCACTCTACCTGGCTATTTTCATCGGCGGTTCCGTTGGGCGATGCACAATACTTGGTCACGTCGAAAATGACCTCAGTGCGACTGAGCTCAACCATGCACAGAACCAGGCAAGCAAAACAAACTAGATTTAGGCCCATTCCTAACTCCATAACAGTGTATCATTTCCTGTTGGATCGAGCCAGTTTCGGAACCCTCCGACGACGACGGCGACGAACTTTAGGGCCCCAACCCTAAATGAACTCTACGGGGCACGGAGGATGAGGAGGATGGAAAAAAAGATGAGATTCAAATAAATTTGATCCATATATACCTCCCAATTAATGTTATTAATCTAATTGCTACTAATTATAGTTAATGACAAGATTTGGGAGGTGGTTGTTGACTTAACCTAAATATATATATCGCAGGAGAACGGCTCAAAATCACATTTCTTATCACTTTTCCAAGTAATTTCTATCTGTTCCAAGTCTAATTTGGGCATCTCTTTTTTTTTTTTTTTTTTTTTTTTTTTTCTTTTTTTGGAAAAAAAGGAATAGTGTAATTAAGTGTAGCGAGAAGCATGAAAAGGCCTACATTTTTTTTTTTTGTAAAATTGATCATTTTCTTTATATATATATATATATATAGAGAGAGAGAGAGAGAGAGAGAGAGAGAGAGAGAGAGAGAGAGAATTAGGCCGGAATACAATCGATAGTACTAAGTCATTGGTATTATCAAGTTTTTAGCGTTTGGATTAAGAAATGTGCGGTTAGGATGATAATGATCCTCTAGGCTTTAGTGAGTGGTTGGTTGAATAGTAAAAATCTTAGAAAACTACTATAATCCCAACCGCACATACTTTCATCCAAGGACTAAAAACTTGATAGCACCAATTGCTTGGTGCTATCGATAGTATTCCAACCGGACTATATATATATATATATATATATATATATATATATAGAGAGAGAGAGAGAGAGAGAGAGAGCAATGTTACCTCTACATCCATTTTTGGGTGTAGAGGTTACACCCCACCCATCCAAGGGTGGGGATCTTTCCACCCATCACTTTGAAGTGATGGGTGGAATTCACCCCACCCTAGGATGGGTGGGGTGTATGATATACATCCATTTTTGGATGTACATCAAGCATTTTCCTATATATATATATATATATAAAGAGAGAGAGAGTAAAGTTTATATGCTTAGAAAAATACAAGTCCATTCATAGTAATAAATTTTTTACCATTGAATTTGTATTGAAATTTGTGTTTTGTAATGTCAACTAAAGAAAGAGAAAAATAAAGTAAAAAGGACAAATCCTAATACAAATCTAATGGTAAAAAATTTACAAGTATAAATGGGCTTGTACTTTTAAAAACACATAAGCTCTCTCTCTCTCTCTCTCTCTCTCTCTCTCTCTCTCTCTCTCTCTATATATATATATATATATATATATATATATATATATATATATATATATATATATATATATATATCAGAGCTTATATACTTTCAAAAGTATAAGCACATTCATACTTATAAATTTTTTACCATATGATTTGTATTGAAATTCGTGTTATTGTAAAGACAATTATGGAAAGGGAGAAAGTATAATTGTACAAATTTCAATATAAATTTCATGGTAAAAAATTTACAAGTATGAATGAGTTTGTAATTTTGAAAGTATATAAGCTCTAATATATATATATATATATATATATATATATATATATATATATATATAAAAGCTGGAATACTAGCGATAGCTGGAATACTATCGATAATACCAAGCCATTGGTGCTATCAAGTTTTTAGCCTTTGGATTAAAAGATGTGTAGTTAAGATGATAGTAATCTCCTAGGGTTTACTAGATGGTTGGTTGAATAGTAAAAATCTTAGGGGACCACTATAATCCTAACCGCATATCTTTTTATCCAATGACTGAAAACTTGAGAGCACTAATTACTTGGTGCTATCGATAGCATTCTAGTCGGACTCTCTCTCTCTCTCTCTCTCTCTCTCTCTCTCTCTCTCTCTCTCTCTCTCTCTCTATATATATATATATATATATATATATATATATAGTAGATCAACTTATATACTTTGAAAAGTACAAGTCTACTATGCTCGTAAATTTTTTACTATTGGGTTTGTATTATTGTAAAGTCAACTAAAAAAAGAAAGACAAAGTATAAAAGCACGGATCTCAATACAAATTCAATAGTAAAAAATTCACAAACATAATTTAACTTGTGATTTTAAAAATATATAAGCTCTACTCTCTCTCTCTCTCTCCCTACTCTCTATTTATATATATTCAAATAACACTTTGTTTAAGTTCCAGTTACAACAAACATGCCCCAAATTCTGTACCATATATATATATATTGCACCATTCAAGCTAACAACAAAAAGCACACAAGTAGCACCTCCCTACTAGTATATTAATAACTACACACATTAATACTCCACTAGCCAATATATATATAGGTCCAAATAATTAGTCACTCACTTAGACATAAACTAATTATGCAGACTAGGAAATTAAACAAACACATTGATGACTTTGGCTTTTTGGATGCTCATCATCATCAATGAAGCTCTACTGGTGGGGATTAAAAAGCCGATATGTTCTGTTTCCGAGGACGATAACCGACGAACAGAACGCCGCCGTAAGCCCTAGCAGCTTGATTGCTATCAATCACTGCTGCTTCTTTCTTTGGAGGAGTAATTTTCTTCTCAAAGTGCTTAGAATTGCTGTAGGAATGATAAGTAGAAGAGGTTGTTGTTTTTGTTGTTGTAGGTGGTGGTGGTGGTCTCCTTTTTTTGTTGGCTAAGTACTCCTCCACCAAATCAAACCCTTCACTCCCTACCTTCTCAAGATCTACATGATAAGCCATTTCAAAGCTTATATATGTATGAATATGTAGGAGGTGGTGATTATATTAAGCTACAAGGGTTCTTAAGGAGAAGATGATACTAAACTACCCCTTCTTATAGGGTAACCATGGTGTGGACCTGGTCATATTTTCTAGTTTAGATTCTTATTCTCTCTTCTTCTTTTTTTATTATTTGTAGTGATTGAGCTTAGATTCTAAGCTCTAACTTAATTTTTGGTGATACGTTCTTATCTCACTTTGAAGAGTGTAGAGATATTATTTCTCTTATTTTAATCATATATAAAGCATCTACTGCACTATATATATTCCACTAAATCTCATGATTGTGAGTATATATTTTGGTTTTCATGTACTTCCTCTTGAAGCTACGTACTACTTTCACTGAAACAAATTAATTAACCCTTTGTGTGGTGAATCTTTGAACACTTAATTTTTCAATATTTATCAGCTTACTAATGAAGTTTAGGTTATTTAGAATCCTGAATAGTAGATGGCTACTTCATATTATGTGACAAAAAAGGGTTTATTCTACATATCTTTTAAGTATATATGAAATAGAGGAAATTAAAAAGGGGTTGTTTTGCAACCTCTCCTTGAACACATCAAACTCTAATTTCTTTCACAAACCCTCATGGCCTGCATGGGCTCCACTCGATCACGCGCTTATATTCGAGCTTAAAGCATGACTCGATATCGATAAATTTTATAAGTTATAGAGTCTGTGGAATCGAGCTTTTAGATGAAGTGCTACTTTCAATAGAGGTGCTCAATTTCTTTTTTTTTTAAAAAACCATTACACTTTTTTTTTCTATTTAGCGGAAGACATTGTCAGGTGGAGAGTTTGGCTGGGGCGGCACATCTGTTAAAAGATAACGCAAGTGTCCTAAGATGAGTTCAACGAGAATAGAAATCTCGTGTGGAATAAAAGGGTAAAAGCTCATTTAATTCTGATTTTCAGTACAATTATAGTCGGTTTAGCATATATAGAAGCCATAAAAGTCGAGCTTTACTTCTGGTACTAAGACCCCTTATTTCAACTTTCCAAATATTAAATGTTCCGAACATTTCGTTCGTCGAGCACTCGGGTATTGCTAAATTGGTGTGGTCGAGAAGCAGTTCATTTTTTATTCCCTCTTTCGCTCGCTCTTTGGATCGAAAATCACGTCTCTCCATATTTGTTTGATACCAAGTTTTTTTATATTATTATCCTATATCGTTTGATACCAAGTTTTTTTATATTATTATCCTATATCATGTATAAAAGATTTCTCTACATGAAGTTAATAATCGAAGCCTTTGTGGTATAAATGTAGGATCGTTGGCGCTAACCATTAATTCCAAAAACTCGAGCTGTTAGAAATACGCAACCAATTCACTTAAAGCGTACAGACACAGCGCCCACGGGTCTCGACCGGACTCAACCCACCTGGACGTTGGGTCTATTGTTAGGTGGGACGTTGGGTCTATTGTTGGGCCTCTTGCTAGACCGCAGCCCCACTCAACTTATTAGTCTCCTGGGACTATTGTCACGGGCAGAAAGTTGGACCTATTTTATTTAAAGTTGGACCTATTTTTAACCCATAAATAAATATATAAATAAATAGCCAACAATCCCCCCCCCAACACCTCACCGTGTGGGAATCGAACCCGTGCCACTGGCTCTGATACCACTTGTAGGATCATTTGCGCTAACCATTAATTCCAAAAGCTCGAGCTGTTAGAAATACGCAACCAATTCACTTAAAGCGTACAGACACAGCGCCCACGGGTCTCGACCGGACTCAACCCACCTGGACGTTGGGTCTATTGTTGGGCCTCTTGCCGTTAGGTCTATTGTGGACCGCAGCCCCACTCAACTTATTGGGCTCACCCAACTCAACTTATTAGTCTCCTGGGCCTATTGTCACGGACAGGAAGTTTGACCTATTTTTAACCCATAAATAAATAGCCAACAATAAATACTCTAAGCTATATATATAGCGCGAACGAACGAAACCAGTTGACTCTAACCGCACGAGCTAATTGTCTCAATCAATCGAGCTTGAATCAGCTCGTGATTGAACTTCAATTTGATTCTTTGGTGGATTAATTTAATGCTGTTTAAGCGCCTAATAATGCTTTATTCATTGCAATAACTGCAAACCAAATATACAATCCAAATCCTTTAATTTTACATTGTTAAACTGGTAAAGAATCAATACTTTTTAACTAGGTGAAAAGCTAATTAGTTTGTGGTCAAGTCTAAGTTAGGTCCAAAAATACCCCACGCAACACATTAATTGGAGCATATTCGAGTAGGAAAATGCTTTGTGAAGAATCGCATCAGTCATCAATCGAGTTATGATCGATGCTAATCTCCCCCTTTCGTACGTAGACGGTTGGGGATAAAGTAACATAAGATACAAATGAAGTAAGAGAATTTCGTGTAACACCACTTTAAACTTTGAAAGTTTAATTGCACTAGTCTATAAAATTTGTTGGTGTAAATACACAAAATAAAGGTTAAACTATAATAAAATATTGAAAAGTGTCAACGAGTTGATCAAGTCGAGACACGGATATCTCGCTCTCTTTAAGAAGATTCAAGTCCTCTGCGGTAGGTAAAGCCTTTGAACCGATGCAGTAAAATATTGACTTGTTCCCTCCTAGAGTTGGGCTGTAAGAAAGTTCTATCTTTTGCTCTGTATATATGGGAGTAATATTTGGTTAAGTTATATATTCTTGATATACAGTATACTATAGCTTCTACATTGAGCTTTATTTTTACTCTTTCCTGGATTTCTGAAAGTCGACGGATTTGTTCTGCGCCGTACCGGAGTCGTACTGACGGGGTGGACAGTGGTTGTTGTATCGCTAGAAGTGATTGTCGGAGCCTCGCACGTGGAGGGGCAATCTTGCTTTTAGGACAGTACATCGTATGTCTTGACCCACATATTTCATCTAATTCCTATTGTTTATTTATTTACAGTATACTACTAATTAATTTGCATGCAAATATATATTTAAATATTTCGGATTTAAATTATTTCAAAGTGATGTTTTACTTAAAAAAATTATAAAAATATTTTTTTCAATACCGATACCATATAAAATTATATAAAACAACTGTTATTCTCCAAAAATTTACGCTAGTAGATAACAGTATTTTTATATTATTATATTTAACATGCTTCATGATCTTGTTTGATTTTGTGTTTTCATCGTAACATATATTTAAGTACATTAATTTGCCTTAGGTTTTTTTTTATTTTGTTAGCAAAATTTCTCTATTCCATTCTATAAATATGAAAATAAGTAGAAAATGAAAGATAATGTGTTTTGAACTCTCAATACTAAAAATAAAAAATAAAAAAAACTAAATAAATCAGGTCGCGTGTTATCTTTCTCTTTTCCCAAAAAAAAAGAAAAAAAAAAAAAGAAAAAAAAAAATCTCTGCCAATTGTTATAACAATTATAGATGTAAAACCAATTATCCGTAATTTTTGGTCCCTATATATAATCTTCATTATTTTGTCACTATGAGGGTTGGACAAGATCGCGCGTTACAAAAGTTGTGCCATGGCGCGCAAAACTATCGAATTCTTTAATTGCCAATTTACAAAGTGATTCAACGGTAAAAAAAACATGAACGATCAGTATGCATAAGAGGATGCACGCGCGTATATACGATATGCACCAGTCGAGAACTTCATTCAACTTCTTAAAGCAACCTTTTATACATGAGTGGCAGATACATACAGCGAATCTATTTACTATTTACAGATTAAAAAGTAACGATCGAGATTTATTTATTGTGCCTGATCTGTGCATACTGTGCAGATCGAATATGCATGGATATGTTAACGTTATCATCCTCTTGATATCAAATTGTTTATAACTGAAGAAGCACAGTACTTATTATGATAGTTTGCTTTAAGAACATATTCAATTACATAGACCACACTCCATTATAGTACATCTACATAGAGCATGCATGAGACTATAACCTCACAACTTACCAAGGATACATATATATATATATATATATATATATATATATATATATAAAAC
This sequence comes from Tillandsia fasciculata, assembly GCA_029168755.2. NCBI lineage: Eukaryota > Viridiplantae > Streptophyta > Magnoliopsida > Poales > Bromeliaceae > Tillandsia > Tillandsia fasciculata. The sequence goes on from CM054951.1 coordinate 12,978,019, forward strand.
CCCATACCATATGACACTACTAATACATATCTTAAGCTCAAGCACATACATATTTATACTACTAAAGAGTGGTGCACAGGAGCCAGAAAGAGGTACCAAGCAATACTAAATGCCTCTCTGATTGTTAGTAGTGCGCTTGCCGGCCTTCTTCACACGGTATTCGGTGTAAACGAGCCCGCCATAGGCCTTCGCCGCCTCGTTGCAATCAATTGCTTCTGATTCTTTCTTACGATTCTTATTTTCCATTGGCGGCGGTTTTTTAGGGTTCCAGGGTTGATAGTAGTCGAGCCAAAAAAAAGCATCTGCACCCACAATGGAGAGATCTCTTTGAGGAGTCATTATGTGATAAAAGAGAGAAGGAGAAGCTGTGAACTAAGTTGGTGAGAAGCTAAGAGTAAGTATGTACTCTTTATAATAAGGCTTGATGTGTTGACTTGTTGACCCAAGTCAATGGTGTTTGGTCCTCTACTCTTTCGGTGCATATATGGTTCGAGCTTATCTATTAATCTCCTGATTCTTCGGGAGGAGTCCAGGTAGAGTACGTGGAGTGCAGTGGATGGGTTGGACAAAAGGGAACTAAAGAGAATGGGAAAAGTGTGGATATTTTCATAAGAATATATTTATATGTATATATGTTCCCTATTCTTTTCATGGAAAGAGAATATGTCCTCTTTGTTTACTGATTCGACAGGGGCCGGGAATTGGATTGGATCGAAGATGTAATTAAAATGATGAGACAAGTTGTTTGGAATTCATTTTAGAGTGGGACAAGATTCTGATTAGATTGATGGATCTCAGATGATAATTAAGGCTCATATGGCCTAATAATTGAAATCAACTTGATTCATTTCGAATCGAATTTATCAACCAATTTAATCTTATCAAACCTAATAACTCCACTTACCTTCATAAAAATAAAATATTCAAATTAAATTTACAACTTATAGAAATATAAAGCAAGGATTAATGCCCGAGTACTAAAACATAAAATACAAATTTGAATTTTTTCGTGGAAAGTAGATTGAATTGGGTGGTTCCACTATATATTAGTCCATTGTTCAACCTAACTCTCTCAACCTATCAACCTGACTCATATTTAATAAATAATCTAAAGACCAATTATCAAGGTTGTGAGCATTAAGTATAACCCTAGGTCATAGGTTTAAATCTTAACGGTTTAAATGTTTAGCTCTTATCTCACTTGTCAATGAGTATGAGCGAGAGTGTTCACTGTTCATGAGTATAGAAGATGAAAGTTAATTAAAACAATAAAAATTAATTAATTACACTATTTATCGCCAAAGTTGTTTTTGATTTTTCAATTCGATCTCCAATTTTTTTTTTTTTTCTTCTTATCAATTGAGTCTACAATCTTAATAAATCATTCAATGGTCCCCGCTGTTCATGATTCTGTTATTTTTTGACAAAATTTAACATAAAAAGGATGAGGAGGAAAAGGAGGAAAAAAATAAAAAAAAAATAGGAAAAAAAAGAATGACGAAAAGGAGGATGAGGATAAGAAGGACAAGATGAAGAGAAAGAATGAAAAAGAAATGAAAAAAAAGTAAAAATATGCATAACTTGTCTGAATTATCAATAATTTTAAATTAGCTATCCAATTTTTTTTTTTTTTTTTTTTTTTTTTTTTTTTTTTAAAAGGCAAAAATGTATATAGCTTGCATGGACTAGATGATTTTGATTTGGCTATCCATACTACATGCTAATTAAAATTTTGAGAGATTAGAAAGCTGATATTAAAAATGATTAATAATTCAGATAAATTTTATATTTTTTTATCTAAAATAAAAAAAGAAAAAATATATATAAAGAGAGAGAGAGTAAATGATAAGAATTACCGTGGAAAATAAAAAAAAAGAGGAAGATAATGCTGCTGATAATGAGATAGAACAAAGAAGAACAAGAAAGAAGGAAAGAATTAATAAAAAAAGAGCGCTGAAAAAAAAAATAGAATAAAAGAAAAGATAAAAAAAGAAGATTAAGAATATATATATATAGAAAGAAGAGATGAGAAAAATGAGGAGAATTTTTTTTTTTTTTTTCCAAATTATTGGCATGTACCTGTAGATAATTAAAATTTAAAATTTAAAATTTAATAATTAATGTTAAGAGGGTAACGATGACATTGACATTGTTATCGATATATAACATTGTAGTGTAAGGTATATTTGAGGTACATGTAGTGGACGGCGCAGATAAAGATTGAAATGAATTATGAAAATCAAAGACTCGACTAATTAAAAAAAAAAAAGATTATGGATCTAATTAAAAAATTAGAAAAAGATTGGGATCTTTGGATTATACGTCCTCCACAAGACCTTTTCATCCATCCATATCTAATACATCTCAATCCATTCCACACTACATGGTAAAATTCTTTTTTTTCAAATTAATCCATGTCCAATCACATGGCGACACCTGTCAATTCAATATTGGGGCCCACTCCCTATTAATCTACCTCTCTGACACGTGCTCCTCTCCGTTAGTAGCAGTAGAGCCTCTTTGGCGTCGTTGTTTTCATCTTCGTTCGAACGAAGCGATCCATCGATCGATCTAGGGTTTCGTCCTCGTCCATGGCGAAGCTCACCTCCCAACTCCTCCGCGACGTCCACCCCGCGCAGCGTTTCGACGAGGCGGCGCTGCGCCGCTACGCCGCGGCGCACGTCGAGGGCTTCCCCGCGCCGCTCGCCGGGTTCGCCGTGCGCCAGTTCGGCCATGGCCAATCCAACCCCACCTTTTGCCTCGAGTGCGCCGGTCAGGGGGTCGTGAAGCGCTACGTGCTGCGGAAGAAGCCCCCCGGGGTCATCCTCCAATCCGCCCACGCCGTCGAGAGGGAGTTCGAGGTTTGTTCCTCCCCCCGCCCTCCCCATTTCGACGATCCCTAGTTTAATCGTTCGATTGTTGGTTAGGGTTTTGTGTTTTTTCTTTGGGATTTTGAAGCGTCGGGAAGGGGAAAAGAGCGAAATTTGGGGGTTTAATGGTGCGGCATTATGCGAATTCGTGGTAAAGTTGAAGCTTTTAGTGCTATATCGCCCAGTTTGGTAATTACAATTGGGTTTTCTCGGAGAAGATGAGAAGATGCTGGGGAAAATATGGAGGTTTAGCGATGTAGGAGGTGGTTTTGGTAAGATACAATGGGCTATTTTTGAGCTCAATCCAGTTTAATTTTGATCTCTCGTGTGAGATTTGATAATCCCATCCAAGTGGAATTATCTGACCCCTCGGCATCTATGATTTGCTGAGTCTCCCTCTCTCATATTTCTGCGTTCTCGTTATCCTATCCAATTTGATTCTGGGTGCCAAATAGGCCCTAAGGTCATTGATAAGTATAGGAAGAGAACCTTGCAGTTGTATGAAAGAGAAAAATCTGTACAATTTGTCGCTAAATCAATCTTTGAATTGTATTATGAAGCTTGAAAGGAGGGTGATCACTGATCAAATTAAGGGAAACACATGAGAGCCTACCAGAATCTAGGTTGATAAACTATGGAAGCTATATATGTGTGAATTTGTATGACGACAATTTTTTAAGAGAATAAAGGGGATAACAACAATCTGTATCAGAAAATGGCTGTAATTTTTCACCCATACCCAATCAGTTGGACCTCGTCTCTGGGTTGGATTCAGTTCAGGACCATAATCAAGGCTTTACAATTTCAATTATTGTCCCCGACTTATATACCCTTTTATTTCCGTGTTTCTGTGCATTAGGTTACCATGAGTTTTTTTGCTACTTCATTGCAGTTGCTTATGTTTTACAAACTTCTCTGCACCTTCCGTCTCTATTACTTTTCCGCATCAGTCTTAGCTCTTCACTATGTTTTATTATGGAGCAGGTTCTCAAGGCTTTGGGTGTTCATACTGATGTTCCGGTACCTAGAGTCTTTTGCCTGTGCACTGACGCGAGCATAATTGGAACACCATTCTACATTATGGAGTATTTGGAGGGATGGATATATTCTGATAACAAACTGCCAGTAAGATAAATATATATAGAGAGAGAGTAGAGCTTATATACTCTCAAAAGCACAAGCCAAAATGTGCTTGTGAATTTTTTACCATTGGATTTGGTCCTTTCTTATATATATAGAGCTTATATATATATTGAGCATTATTTGGTCCTTTCTTTAATGTTGCAGTGTTTTTGATTCTTCTCCAAACATTTTATGGTTGGCAAACACTGCTTGGTCTTATTTAACTGCAAGAATATTTGTGAGCCAAAACTTGATAGGGAGGAAAGACCAAATCATATTTTTTCTTTAATTGCTCATGTTTTGATTATAATCCATGTGAACTTTAGTTGTAATCAAATATAACAGATGTGATTACTTGTTCTTCCTTGAAACACTTTTTATTGTTCGTTTTTCTGTGAATAATTTGATAAAGCTACAATTTTTTTTTAATCTGAACAGGAGGTTAGTCCACAGAAAAGGAAGGCTATATATATTGCTGCTGCGAAAACACTAGCTGCATTGCACAGTGTTGATGTAGATTCCATTGGTTTGCAAAAGTTTGGCCGGAGGGACAATTATTGCAAGAGACAAGTTCAGTGAGCTAGGTTTTTTTTTTCTTTTTTTGGCCCCTTGTTGCCAGCTCAAAATTGTATTTGATCCATGCCTTTTTCTGTTTATGTGCTATTCTCTTGACGAAATTGCAAATGGAATAATATCAATCAAGCCATCAAACCTTTCTTTGGAGAAAATAAATGACAAGTGACATTAAAATGGATTCATCTAGTGTTTTTCTGATTAGGTTTTGCTTGATGTCATTACTTGTTGCTTGTGATCCAATCTTTGTTTAGGTTGTATCTTTTGATCCTCAACATATTTGTGTAGTGCTTTTAGTAGATGTAACATCAGCAAGATGGAGCATTGTTTGTTGAATTGCTTTTTCCTCTCCTAGGTTGAGAGATGGGAAAGACAGTATCTAGCTTCAACTGGTGAAGGCAAACCTGATCGTTATCAGCCAATGCTTGATCTTGCCGGATGGCTGAAACAGCATATACCTAAAGATGAATTTTCAGGAGCATCAGGCACTGGTCTTGTTCATGGTGATTTCCGTGTTGATAATCTGGTTTTCCATCCGAATGAGGTCGGTATTGGTATTTGCTTATGTGTGTTATATAAATTCGAATTCAAAATCATATTGATCACGGACTTTCTAGTCAATTTTGTTGTTCTAGCATTCTTTTGAACTAGCAAAGCTGCTTTAGGTTTAGTAGTCTGACATGAGATTTGACTGCTGTAAAAATAAACTCTGCTTTTTCTGCAGTTGACTATAGTGAAAGAGTTGAAGGGAGAGCTCTAAAGAACTTATATAGATTTTTCAACAATATTTTTTATCTTACAGCATACGTTCTATTAATCAGTTATTTCACCATTAGAAAATATGTAACATTCTGATTGCAAAACAACAGTTATGTGAGCTTAATTGACAATTTTGCTTATTCCAACTGCACACCTGCTTAGCCTCCTTGTCATTGGTTAAGCCTTTATAGGCTAAGTTTTCTCAGAACTTGTCGATGATTTCTTGGAACCTGTCGATGACTCGATCACTTTGAAACATGAAACAGTCTTGTGGTATTAAATGACATTAAATGACACAAGAGCATATATTTTTCATCTCTGGGAAACAGAAGTGGGATTAATCAAGAGGATAGCATACGCCATTATAATCGTATCTAAATACTATGTTATGCTTCAACTTTCACATCAAAAGTATCCAGAGAGTACTTCTGTATCCTTTGCATTTGTATAACTGATTTGTCTTCATTTTTGTCTGAGGACACTTACTGGCTTGTGCTTGTTCCATTCTAGAATGCTTAATATTCCTTCCTTGTTTGAATATAACCTGCTTATTTCAACTTGCTGTGCCATTAAGTCTTGTAGCTGAAAAAGTGGTTTTGAAATATCTACAATCTGGCTATTCTAATAATTAATAAGAACAAGATAAAAAGAATTGAGTGATACTTTTTTCTGCAGGATCGAGTGATTGGTGTACTTGATTGGGAATTGTCGACTTTGGGGAATCAGACGTGCGATCTTGCATACAGCAGCTTGGTACTTTCTCTTCTCATTTTTATGTACAGTAAAATTTTGTTCTAGCAAGACTATCATGTTTCTACTATTATACAATTTGATTTTTCGATCTAATTAATACTGTTTCTTCTTGTCATTCCTTTTCATTCATTGTAGTACTTGAGAAGTTCCCTTGAATCATACTTTCCATGGTTGTGTTAATGATTTATCATTTGTTTGACATTGTAATCGCTCTCATTTGGCACTCAAGATTACTTATGTGATGTTCCTTTTCCGGATATTCTCATCCTTGATGTTTGTTTCTTTTCACTGCTCTCTATTATGCTCCCCAAGCACACACAACACAGTGAATTTTTGACCAAGTTAAAAAAAGATCACATCAGCCAGCTTAAAAATAAAAGAGGCAGAATTTTCTTGTATCCTACCAGTTTAGTGCCCTGATCGATGGTTTTTCCTCTTTGCTTGCTCTCGCTATCTGCACCTTTCTTCCCTTCACTGCTTATCCATGTAGAAGTTATGGCATACTTCTTCCCTTTTCCCTCTCATTTTTGTGTTGTTGGGTAGGTGAATGTGTTCTCTGACTACTGTCTACTTTTCGCTGTTTGGTTTCATATGAAAATTCATGAAGTTGATACTTAGATCATAGTAGTTGATATTTTTACACAGAATATAATACCTCATTAGAACTCTTGCTTTGTCTGTTCTTTTTTTCAGATTCTAGCTCTTTCAAATGTTTCTTTTGGTATCATTTTGTTCTTTTTTGAGGAAACATGCTTATAATATATGTCTTAATTTAAACAAGACTAATTCAGGACCTATAATTTGGGCAAGTAGCGTGTTTAGTTATATATCGACAATTTGATGTGCCGTTTGTTCATTGGTGAGTTTGTCACAGATTAATTACTTTCATGAGCTCAAATATCCAATACTCACAATGTGTTCATAAATGGCTCTTAGATCATCAATTAGTGATGACAGCTTGCTCCTTACATCATTTCTTGAAGTCAAAAATTGAATTTTCTTCTTTTGTTGTTTTTGCCAGTCTTACATTGTTGACATAACCCTAGAGGAAAAGAAGTCTTATGGGGGATTTGAACATGTTGGTATTCCAGAAGGCATTCCTCCACTACCAGAATATTTGGCAGCGTACTGCTCTGCTTCTGTGAGAACTAGCTTTATTCTTTTGTCACCTACCTGTATATTATTGTTAATATTCTAATTGAATTTCGTTTTTCCAGGGTAAACCTTGGCCAGTTGCAGACTGGAAGTTTTGTGTTGCCTTTTCTTTATTCCGTGGAGCATCTATATATGCAGGAGTTTATCACAGATTTATTCTGGTACTTAACTTTTATCTATGCTGGTCGAATGCCTTTATTTAATCTTTATTGAGTTATTAAATGTACATGCAGGGTAATGCCTCAGGGGGCGACCGTGCTAAGTATGCTGGAAAGGTTGCTAACATTCTGGTGGATTGTGCCTGGGAGTTTATAAATCGAAAAACTGTCCTTCCAGAACGACCTTCGCTTGGTAATTTCTTTTTGCTAGCATAGTTTAACCATATGACGTGGTACAATTCTTCATGTGAAGTTACATTTACCCATCATATTTTACCTATCATATGGTTAGGTATTGTGGATTCAAAAGTTTCTCAGCAGAAGTTGGTGGACAAAAAGGAAAGCCCATATCTCATGAATGGGCAGGGCAAATTCGTGCCCAGTCAAAAGGTTTTGGAACTGCGAAATAAATTGATAAAGTTTTTGGAAGATCACATATACCCAATGGAAAATGAATTCTACAAACTAGCACAGTCAAATGCACGGTGGACAATTCACCCGCAAGAAGAGAATTTAAAAGAATTAGCAAAGAGGGAAGGCTTATGGAACTTGTGGATTCCTGTAAGTCTCATTCGTCATATTTATTTCATAAATCACTTTTTAGTTTCTAAGCCTGAAAACTGGGGCTATGGCTCTTTTTTTTTCCCCTTCTCTTAGCTGGTTTGTTTTAAGCATTTGCTAACCATTCAAGTTCTTTTGCAGCTCGATAGTGCTGCTAGAGCAAGGGAGCTACTATTTGGAGGAAACGATTTTGTCTCTGATGGAAATTCAAATGATCTCTTGCTGGGTGCAGGGCTTTCGAATCTTGAGTATGGACATTTGTGTGAAATAATGGGCCGCTCAGTTTGGGCCCCTCAGATATTTAATTGTGGTGCACCTGATACCGGTAATATGGAGGTATGTGGTGAACTCTGTTACAGCTATTGAAATGTGAGCCTAAAAGATGTTGAAAATGAATGACTCTGCAGAATTTAGCTTCTTGAAGTGTATATATGTACAGATATGCATAGGCATCCATGCCCTACTTCATGATATGTTGTTTCCTTCAGCAATTTAACCGTAATTGCAAATGGCACAATAGTTCAGATAATAATATACACTGTATTTTTTAGGTAATGTTGAGGTATGGTACGAAGGAGCAGCAAGAAGAGTGGTTGATTCCTCTATTAGAAGGGAAAATTCGTTCAGGGTTTGCAATGACGGAGCCACAGGTTGCATCTTCAGATGCTACTAACATTGAATGTTCAATTACTAGGTGCGATTAAAAATTTGTTTAATCAGGATTCAGCTAGAGATGCAGTTTCATTACAGAATAATCACATTGTATCTTACAACCATGGCAAAATGGATATTTTCCTTCTTTATTCTATGATGCTAGTATCAAGTGCAAGTTTTTGTCGTTGGTTTTTTCAGCATGTTTAAATTTGTTTCCTGCTCTATCTTGTTTGTGATAATTTTTGTGATATGCTGAAGACCAATTTACCTGACCTCAGGTCTTTCTATATAATATGTGATACAGACAGGGGGAATATTACATTGTAAACGGCAAGAAGTGGTGGACCAGTGGAGCAATGGACCCTAGATGCAAAATCCTTATCTTAATGGTGAGCTTTTTTGTCCATAATTTTGTCTGTATGTTACATAGGGTAATTTTATAATTTTCTTTTCCTAGCTAAAAGTATCTATGCTGTGCAGGGAAAGACGGATTTTACTGCTCCTAAACATAAGCAGCAGTCGATGATTTTAGTGGATATTAATACCCCTGGTGTGCATATAAAGAGACCATTGTTGGTCTTCGGTTTTGATGACGCACCTCATGGGCACGCAGAAGTTATTTTTGACAATGTGCGTGTTCCGGCAAAGAATATCCTCCTTGGAGAAGGCCGGGGTTTTGAGATTGCTCAAGTAAGTATTGCTTTATTATAGAAATTGAGAAACTTCTTCGTCGCCATTAATTGAAAATGGATTGTGGTTTGCAGGGTAGGCTTGGTCCTGGCAGATTACATCATTGCATGAGACTGATAGGGGCTGCGGAGCGTGGCATGGATATGATGGTTGAAAGAGCTCTCAAAAGGAGAGTTTTCGGAAAAATGATCGCGGAACATGGTTCCTTTTTGTCAGACCTTGCAAAGGTAATTTGGATGTTTAAATATGAGAACAAAAATGATCACACGCCAAGTTTCTTCAGTTTTGTTTGACCACAATTTTACACAGGACCGAAGCGCAGCACTGATACAATTTCTATATAGTTATAAAAACTTTTTATACCTCTGTTTCTTCTTTTTCATATAAAGAGTATCACTGAGGACTAGAGCTTATGCTGACAGTTAATGCCATTGTTCATCGCTGCAAACTCGCTGAAATTGGTAGCATTTTGCAGTGCCGGATTGAGGTGGAGCAGGCCAGACTCTTGGTCTTAGAGGCTGCTGATCAACTGGATCGACTTGGCAACAAGAGAGCTCGCGGGATCATCGCCATGGCAAAGGTAAAATCAAGGGCTGGTTACAAATTTAGTCCCTAACCTGATACTCTGATCAGAGATTCAATTTCTGTCGAAGAATTCCAACTATTCTATTTCAGAACTGAATTTCGACACCGTCTTCACTTTTATCCTCCAATTTTCGGTTCCATCCCTAACTAACCCTAAAAACAAAAAAGTCCCTTGCAAAATCTTTGCTTCTCCGACTCGACATCAATTTGTGAGGCTCTGAAATATGGCTTTCTCTGGCAGGTTGCTGCACCAAATATGGCCCTTAAGGTGCTCGACAGGGCGATGCAAGTGCACGGAGCAGGCGGTCTCTCATCAGACACTGTTCTCTCCCACTTATGGGCGACGGCACGGACATTAAGAATCGCCGATGGACCTGATGAGGTTCATCTGGGAACTATTGCCAAGTTAGAGGTTCGAAGAGCAAGGATGTGAGATTAGTAGTTTAATTAATATTAGTATCAAATAAAGTTATAATGTAGAAACCTTACAGCAAGCTACAATTTGCGGTTACATTATTGTGGTCATAGCTTTTTTTTTATTTTTTCCAGAAGTAAAATTTTCAAATGGTTTTATATACAAAAAATAAAGAGAAAACTAAGCTCCTGAGGGTACTAATTCTCAATGCTTCAAATGAATATATTTACCCTTTATGAACTGTTGCATACAGTGTTCAAAATTTCCTAATCCTTGTTTCTTTATTTCTTTATTTCATACAAAGAAAGAAAGGTTATATTACATTAATCTTAATAGATAGAGCAATTATTGACTTACTCATTCATGTGTTATTATTCCATTTCATCAATTTTCACCTTTGATCTAATACTCTTTATTTCAAAGATTAAAAGAAATTGAAAACTGTATTGATTCCCTACCAATCCAAACCTAAGATAAAGGGAATTGATGCTGATCCCAACCACTGATCACCCTGAATGAACGACGCCACCGTGAAGTTGCTCGCCTCGACGGAGCTATTGATGACACGGTGCCCGGGCCACTGCACCCGCCCCGTCGTGTTCGAACCGGGCCCTCTGTTCATGTACTCGCCGTAGTACAACGTATCCAATGCGAACGTACCATTCCACGGCAACCAACCGGCTGGGTCGATCAAGCTGTCGAGGAACGACTGCATGTACACCGTCCTCGAATACTGCTTCCACGGCCGACCAAGGTACGTCGAGAAATTCGACTGCACCGGGATGAGATCTGCGGCGGCAGCAACTTTACATTTTTGGATCGAAATCCCGGTGTTCTGATTCGGGTCCTCCCTCCCTTGGGCCGTGAATACATTGTTCTGGTTGGGGTCGGGCTTTCGGGCGTACAGGTTACAGTTCTGGAACACGACAGCCGCGTCTCCGAATATAAAATCGACTGTGCCGTAGATATCGCAGTCGCGATAGAACTGGCGGAGGGAGTGGACATAGAGAGTGTCCTGGTACCCCACAAAACTGCAACGGTAGAAAACCGACAGGTCCGCTCCGGTCCTTAGCGCCACCGCTTGGTGCTTGCTAGGGCCTGCTGAGTTCTCGATCGTTATGTCTCGGGCTATGAAACCGTTACCGACAACAGCTGCACGTTACAAAAAATAAATAAATAAATAAATAAATAAGATACTGGGAGTTTGGTTAAAAGTACATGAAAATACCAACCAAAATATGTTCTAAAATATGAAAAAATTTGTCAAAAAAAATACAACAATTAGATATTGCTCTCGGCAAATAGTAGTAAAGCAGTGAGATCATAAAATCTAACAATAAAAAGTGGTGCGCGTCTCAAAAGATTCCTCTAATATTAACACGAGTGCATGATGATAACCATTAATATGTATTAGATCATTAATTAATTATATTTCCCTCGTTTTATATGACAAAGAGAAATTGTAAACATCATTAAATTTAGGGCTTGTTATCAAATGCTAAATAAGTAATTAAAGGAGCCCACAAGCATGTGATGTTATCACGGGTCACCACCAGATGATCACAATCAAAAGAAAGTCAAATGTGCCATAAAGTAAGCTACTATATATGTACTACACTGCATATCAAGCTATTAAAAAAGGGTATATATAAGTGTAAAAGGATGTGACATTTCTATTATAAAAGAACTTTACAACATGATAAAATATTATACTTTTAAATTATAAAATAATAAAATACAAATAGACTACAGGTTTTCGGAAATTTCTCCAAAAAACTGTAAGACCAAAACTAGTAGCATGTCTGTCTAATTATCTAATTGAACAAGTTGTCTTTTATCTCATAAATTTGCAACCACAATGAGCTTCTACACAAAGGATTTAGCTTATATTTGAAGTAACATTTTATTTCGTCCAAAAATAATGTTAACACATGTCCATATGTTATATGGATTATTAACAATTAAGTAAGAACCTTCCCTTCGTGAGATGTTATAACAAAAGTTTCCCCAAATATTACAAATAGTAAACTATCGGTTCAACTTTATATATATATATATATATATATATATATATATATATATATATATATATAGGGTCCGGCTACTATACTCTTATGAGTAAAATTTTTTTGAACTCATAAATTTTTATTCCTTGGATGAAGAAATGTGCGGTTAGGATTATAGTAGTCCTTAGAATTTATACTATTTTCTCAACAACCTAGTAACTCTAGGGAGACCACTATCATCCTAACCACATAATTCTTCATCAAGGATAAAAAAGTTATAAGTATAAAGAAATTTATACTCATAAAAAAATAGTAGCCCTACGCTATATATATATATATGAGTTCGGCTGGAATACTATCGATAACACCAAGTAATCGGTGCTATCAAATTTTTAATCCTTGTATAAAAGAATGTGCGATTTGAATAACAGTGGTCCCCTAAAACCCTGAGGGACCACCATCTTCCTAACCGCACATCCCTTAATCCAAGGGACAAAAAAAATTAGTAACAGCAATGACTTGGTGCTATCGGTAGTATTCCAGCATATATATATATATATATATATATATATATATATATATATATATATATATATATATATATTTTGTAGAGCTTATATATTTTTAAAAGTATAAGTCCAACTATATTTGTAAATTTTTTACCATTAAATTTGTATTGAGATTTGTGCTATTATAAAACCAACTAAAAAGAGAGAAAAAAAAGGTAAATAGTACAAATCTCAATACAAATCTAATAGTAAAAATTTCACAAGCATATTTGGGCTTGTACTTTTGAAAAGTATATAAGCCCTACTCTCTCTCTCTCTCTCTCTCTCTCTCTCTCTCTCTATATATATATATATATATAAGTAGAGTTTATATATTTTTAAAAATACAAGCCAAATTATGCTTATGATTTTTTTATCATTGAATTTACATTAAGAATAAAAAAATTACAAGTATAATTAGACTTGTACTTTTAAAAATATATAAGCTCTCTCTCTCTCTCTCTCTCTCTCTCTCTCTCTCTCTATATATATATATATATATATATATAAAGTAGAGCTTACATATTTTCAAACATATAAGTTCAAATATATTTGTAAATTTTTTACCATAAAATTTATATTAAAATTTATGTTATTGTAAAATTAACTAAAAAGAGAAAGAAAAAATACAATAACATAAATCTCAATAAAAATTTAATAATAAAAAAATTATAAATATACTTAGATATGTATTTTTAAAAATATATAAGAGAGAGAGAGAGAGACTTTAGCAATCACATTAAAATACTAACTAACCAATACTAACTAACCAACGATTTAATGAATTTAGTTAAAACTTTTCCAACTTCAATATATTCTAAATTACTCATATTTCATAGATTAGGTAGAGGCATGTGAATAAATTTATTTGTCACATTGAGACAAACAGATGCATAGGACACACACAAACATTTATGCAACTGACACACCACACACCATTGACTCCATTAACTCTTTTAAACCTTTTTTTTTTTTTTTTTAAATGTACCAAATTTGGCTTTGTGTTCCTCTTTAAAGGAAATATAAAAAAAAAAAAGGATAAAAAATCATTACATCACCAATGATTCAAAACCCCCAACACCTCACATGCCTACATTTATGCACCCCTCATCTCTCCTCATTTTAGTCACTTAATTTGTCAGAGTGTGGCCACTACCACCCTCCCATTACTAACTATGTGCTTCATATAATGACAAGAGGATAAAAGCAAAATTGCCCTAATAGATGCCCCTATTAAACCTACATTTTGTTCTTAATTAATTAATACTAAAATTATAGGACAATAAAACAACAAAACTCCCATCATTTAATCTACCTTACAAAGGATTTTAGGGTAATGCACTTTTATTTAGACATTAATTTCATGCTCCTCCCAATAACATGTTTGGCTCAATTGGAACTTCTGCAAGAATCTCACTGAAACTAAACAAAAATAAAGTTTGGGGTATTAGAAATATATATATATATATATATATATATATATATATATATATATATATATATAACTAGGCTAGAATACTATCGATAGCACCAAGTCATTGGTGCTATCAGGGACGAAGCCAGAATTTAATTATGAGAGGGGTCAAAATATATTCAAATAAAAATTTTAATACATTATAATTTTTTTAAAAAAATTTATTAATTAAATAATTAATATAAAAATATTAAATTTTTTAATTTAAAAATATTTAATATTTAATTATTTTATTCAAATAACTATAAATTTTAGTAAATATAACCGTAATTCAATTAGATCAATGACTTTAGCTAAAAGATCTATTAAATTTAGTATAATATTTTATTAAGTTAAATAAAATAGTTTACCAAAAATAGTTAGAAATTAAAAAAATTTGAAATAAAAAATTTGAAGTTAAAATATGTATTTCAAATAACTTGTAAGTACGAGACTCCTAATATATTATCATCTATTTAAATGTATACAAATAAAAAATAAAGAAAATTATGTTGGCACAAAAATAAATATTAAAAAGTTGAGGGGGGCATTATTATCTAAAAGAGAGAAAGTGATAAATTAGTATCAAGAACTATTGAGTAATATTAAAATGTTGAGGGGGCCATGGCCACCTTGGGCCCTACTATGGCTTCGTCCCTGGGTGCTATCAAGTTTTTAGCCGTTGGATGAAAAAATATGCGGTTGGGATTATAGTGGTACCCTAGGGTTTACTAGGTAGTTTGTTGAATAGTAAAAATTTTAGGAGACTATTATAATCCCAACCGCATATCTTTTCATCCAACGGCTGAAACTTAATAGCACCAATTATTTAGTGCTATCGATAGTATTCTAGCCGTACTCTATATATATATATATTCTATTTGTTTCCATAGTTAATAATAATATGGGAGTAGATATATCTGGCTTATTTGGTTACGATATAATTTTAATAAATCTATCAAGTAACTCAAAAGGATATTTTTGTGTACTTTCATCCTAAATTCTTTTGACTCACTAACTAGCTTATAATATTAAAAAATTCTTAGACTGTGTCGGATAATGAAATAATATTTGAAGAAATAAATATTTTTATTCTTAGAATAACTTACTATTCTAGAATATAGAGGAATAAAAAAAAAATTTATGTTTCATTTGATATTTAATTATTTTTTAGGATAACCAAAATTTTATTTGGCAATTTTATTAAGAATAATAAAAAAATAGTACAACAGATTGATTAAAATTTAAAAAAATATTAAAATTGTTCTTGTCTAAATCATATATAAATAATATATTTTTTAACATAAAATAATTAAAATATTATCAACTGTCCTTGGTGCAAGTGGCAAAGGGTTTGGTGGTTGATATTCGAGACGCGAGTTCGAAGCCTAGTTGCTTCACATTTCCAGCTAAGTTTATTTAAAAAATAAACGAAGCGGGTAGAATGCTACCTTTCTCTCAAAAAAAAAAAAAAAAAATTAAAATATTCTATCTAATACAATTATAATCATATTATTATATAAAATATTTCAATATTATTATATAACATACTTCAATAATAATATATAAAAATACTTCAAAAATATTATATATAAATAATTAAAGACAATATAGTTTAGAACATTATATATTTAATATATTTATTACCTTATATATTATATAATATTTTATTTTATATTATATGGTATATTTTAGAATAACATATAATATAAATAAATTTATAAAAAATAATAAAAATAATATAATATTATATAATAGGCTAACAGTACTACCGATAATAATAATAATAATAATAATAATAATAAATATAATAAAATTATTATTATTATTATTATTATTATTATTATTATTATTATTATTATTATTATTGAATATTATAAGATATTTTTTTAGAAAAACATTATAAAATTATATATATAATATAATAATATTTTTATATTATTTTAATTATTTTTAAAAACTAATTATTGTATGAGAATAGTTCTATTCCTCTAAAAAATGAAATAGTTATTTTCAAATTATTTTAAAATTATTTAGAATCATCTAATTTGATCGGAATAATTATTTTTATTATTTTTTTATCTAGCGAAAATAATTTTTATTATTTTTAATTTTTTGGAACCTAAAGGATGCTTTAGATTTGGCTTCTCAAATTAGTTGTAAGAGGCTTCTAAAAACCAAAGTAATAAAGTAGTAAGCTTCAAAGGGCAAATCATGAAGAGAGATACTACATATACATTTCAAATAAGGTGTGTATCATACAATTCACTCTATTCAATAATGAAAATTTATTTATCGATTATTTTAAAATAATCAGTAAAATTTATTCCACCTTTATATGATTGAAATGTAAGATATACACTTCATTTGAAATATACATTTAAAAAGCGTTAAATGAAATATGCATTTAAAAAGCGTTTGGTATTGGGTATAAGGGGGATAAGGGGATTATACCCTCCCTTATATCCAAACAGAAAAATGGGAGGGGGGAACAGTTGTTCCCCCCATACCAGGTTATCCCAGGATAACTCGGTATTGGGGGGAACAGCTGTTCCCCCCAAAAGGTGGAACAGCTTGTTCCACCTTTCTTTCTTTCTTTCTTTCTTTCTTTTTTTTTTCTCTTTTCTTTTAATTAAAAATTTTTAAATTATAAGATATTTAAATTTATAAAATATAATTTTTTTTATTTTTAAAATTTAAAAATTTTTAATTTTATTTTTTAATAAATCTAAAAATTTATTTTTTTAAAATTTTTTTATAATTTATTAATCTATACAAATTTATACCAAATGTTTAAAATTTTTAAATTTATACATATTTTTATATACAAATTTTTGAATTTTTAAAAATTTATAAATTTTTAAAAACCAAAAAAATCTTAATAATTTTTTTATATATATAAGTAAAATATAAATTTTAATAAATATTTTAAATTAAATATTTAAAATTATATCAGTCAAATTTTTATTTTAAATTAAAAATTTAATTTCTTTATTTTTTTTATTCTTCTTTAGCTTACCAAACATAATTTTTCTTATTTCCGATACAACTTTTATACTAAATCAAATATAAAATTATTTTAATTTTTATTTATATCTGAAGTTATATTTATTCAAAAAATAATCAAATTTTGTTTATATCCGAATCAAATGCAATCTTAGCTTTTTTCCATTCATGAATGATACTTGTCCTCATTGTCGATCACTCTTTGAAGCATCACTGTAAAAGAAAGCTTCTACTCCCCTTTAAACTTTTCCAAGAAGCTGCTGAGCCAGGGTGGAATGTACCTCAATCTACTATTGATTTCTCTTAGCTAGTGGTCCACCATACTCATGCTGATGTTCTTTTCAAATCCTACGTTACCAAAATTGTTTCATTCCCTATATATTAAATAAAATATTTTTTTTACTCAAATAAATAAATAATAATTTTAAAAAATATATAGAAAAGAGGGAGAGGTACGATCTATTATTTTGGCATATGTTAATATTTCGGTTTTGCATTTGCATTTGCATAATTTTAATTTGTTGTTTGGGGTTTTAGTTGATTTTTTTTTTCCTACTGTTCATTTTATAAGCGGAAATTAAAACTGGCTAAGCTAAATATAATAAAATCATCATAAAAAATAATAATAATTTTTTTATTTATATAATAAAGATTACTTAAATCGAAAAATATTAATTAAAGTGTGATAGTGTTCATTTCAAAAAAATTTGGATGTAAATAGATTTGGATTGGGGGAAGTCATGCATCGATTTGTTGAGAAAATAAATAAAAGTTTAAAAGCAAAAAAAAAAAAAAAAACATTATCTTTCCAAATATGTCCATAAGCGTTAATAAATGAAGTAGGAGATGAAAAAAATAAAAAATAAAAAATTACTTCTTCATAACGGTATATATCCAAATATATATAGCCTAAGAAAAATTTATCCATCCTGACTGATCAAATATTTGATAAAAATTTAGTTTCGCTCCGACCCATTCCGAAACTTGCAATTAGCGAGGGACAAAAAAAAAATAAAAATAAAAATAAAAATAAAAATTAATGGGTCTTGAATATGTTTGTATCCGGCGAGTAAGGGCATGGAGTAGTAACACAACAATTAATAATAGAGGAAGCACGTGCAACTGCAGTAAAAATGAAAGCGTTGGGAATAAGTAGTAACTTACCGACGGTGGCCGACCGGAAAGTGGTGGAGCCGTCGACGACATTCCGGCCAGCTTTGATGACGGTCTTGCCGATTCCGTCGCCGACGAACATGATGTTGGTCTTGTTCTTCCCAACCTCGACGTTCTCGAAGTACCCGCCGGCCTTTATGTAGATCACGAACCGCGCCTCACTGTTGTTCGGCGCCGCCGCCACCGCTTCCCCCACCGTCGTGAAGTTTCCACTCCCGTCCTTCGCCACCACCAAGTCGGCCTGCATTGTCGAGGGCACTGGCGCCGGCGCCGGTGCCAACTGTAGCAGCCTCCGATCGCCCGCCGACACCCATTTTGGAAATTTACCTAAATATCAGTATAAATGACTCATCACTGTTCTATTGATCTATCATAGCTCAAGATTTTTTTTATTTTTGTTATTTTTATATGGCACGAAAGTAATAAGAAAAATTTATAAAAATGTAAATTTTTGTTATGTGTGTTTTTAAATCAATTATGTATCATAAAATTTTTTTAAATAATAATTTGTATTGTTGAATATAATTTAAATTACTAAAAATATTTAAAAATTAATGTTGAAGAATCAATTATTTTTAGGATATATATAAATATATATTTTTTTAAGGATGTATATCTTACACCCCACCTTATTCTGAGGTAGGATGAATTTCACTCGTCACTCGATATGACGAGTGAAATAATATCCATCCAAAATAGAGTGAGGTGTAGGATGTACACCCGGGTGTACACCTAGCATCTCTCTTTTATATTCTTTCTTTGAATATTATTAACGTTGAGGAATCTATTATTTTCCTACCGGTAAGTGATCCATAACCCTCGAACGCCTCCCTCACCGACCTCCGGTGGCGGTAGCGCCATCGGGGGAGCTTCTTGACCATGGCGAGGGAATTGCTCAGAAGGTGCGCCACGTGACAGAGCCTTTCCTGTATATACGGTTGCACCCTCATTCCCCCTCCCTTGCCGTCACCGCCGCCGTATGCGAAGCCATCGAGGCACGTGTACTGGTTGGTAAGGGCGCCGGAGAGCACCGTCTGTATGTCGCTGACCGCGCCGACCTCCTCGCCGGAGAATTTTCCGGCGGAGGAGGAGGAGAGGGCGGCGGCGGCGGCGGAGAGCTCGTCGAGAGTGTGGTCGAAGAGCTCGAGGCAGTCGGAGAGGGCGAGGCGGTCGCGGAGGCCGAGGAAACCGGGGGGGATCAGGTAGGCGGAACAGTTGGCGGCGGCTGAGCGCACGGCGGCGGCGGCGCGGCCTAGCACGGCGGAGATGACCTCCGGCAGGGTCTTGTTCCCGGCGTCGGGCACGGCGGCCACCGCGGCCACGCAGAGCTCGCGGTAGAGCGCGCCGTCGCAGTACTGCAATGCGGCAGTCGCAGTCGCTGGTTCTTGCATGCGGCGGAGACGGAGGCGGAGGTGGGTGTGAGGGGTGGTGGTCATGAGGTGTGGAGGTATGACTACGAGGAGGAAGAGAAAGAGAAGTGGGGAGAAGAGAAAGAGTGCTGTGGTGGCTCTTTTAGTTAGAGGTGGTGGTGGCCGCGGCGGCGGCGGCAATGGCATGGTGATCATGATGTTGAAAAAGGAATTAGAATGTGTGAGGTAGAGACTGCAGTGATGTTAGAGAGAATGAGAAAGAGAGAGAGAGGTCGGGGGGTGTAGTTGTATACTTGTATTGTGTAGAATGTAGTGTAGTGTTTTAGAATGTCGATTATTGTCATAAATGTAGCACGGATCGTGATTTGGTTTGATGATTGGACTTGCTGTACCAAATCATCACTATAAAATAAATAAATAAATCCCTCTTTTCTTAAGATGGTACTTGCTAAAAGCATTTCTAAATCTCTTAATATTTATATAATACAATAAATATCGATAATTTAGCTGTTTAAAAGTATCAATTTATTAATGCTTATAAATTTATAGTTTTTAGATGAAAAGATATATGATTAAAATGATAATGGATATCTTATATTAAGTGAGAATAGAATTAGTCAAAAGGATAGATCAAACGGTAGAAAACTTACAAGCACCATAGCTGGACTTTAAATATCAATATTTTAATAATATTAATTATTTATTATATCAAATTAATTTATTAAATAATATTTTTTTAAGAAAGAAATGTTGTATACTATTCATTTAGTTTATTTTTTTTATTTTTTAATATTTTAAAATATTAAAATTTTTAAAAATTATAACGTTTTAAAATGACAAAATATGTTTTACTAATAATACCTGACATAAATGTCAGTATATATACGTAGGAATTTTAATTTTATGCTGACGCTTTTAAATACCACGCTCAACTATATTAAAATATTTTTAAATATCTTTAAATATAATAAAAGGCTCTTAAATAAATAAATAAATATAAATATATATATATATATATATATATATATATATATATATATATATATATATATATATATATATATATATATATTATGGTGCATGTATAAACTAGGATAACCATAATTTATTATTATTATTATTATTATTATTATTGGCTATGTCTTTTTTTTTTCTATAAAGTACACCATCGATTGAGGTAAAAGCAATTGAATATGATCTGATACAAATTCTGAAGGAGGTATACGTTGGATGCTATATTTTTATTATCCTATTTGTCAAAAATATATTTAGCTATAAATTAGATTTGTATTCAAATAATAATATATATTAATATGTATATTTAAAAATAAATTAAAATTAGTACGAATAAGACACACAATAATTAAAAATTTACACTCTTGTTCAAATTTTGTACATCTATATTTTATTTAATATATTTTAATTTTTTAACAAATATAAATATAATTTTAATATAAAATTTAAAGTAAAATAAATGAAGAACAAAATTAAAAATTATCTCTTTTTTTTATAATATATATATATATATATATATATATATATATATATATATATATATATATATATATATATATATATCTTTTATTTTTTATAGGTGAAAACAGTCGATTAGATCTTTTATGAAATCATATTCACATTATTTTTTAAGATGAGAATTCAGATAAATGTATATATCGCATAGTAAATTATCATATTCATGTTCACATTTTATCGAATAATCCAATATGTGATAATTTTGAATTGTGTGTGTGATTGGGCTAACGAGGACGTTAGATGAGAATCTGTGATCGACATCCCAATAATTTCACATCGAATAGGAATAAGATTATGATTAAATATATAAAAAATAATAAACACTAATAATAATAATTAAGCTTAAGCATCTTTTTATACTATAAGATTGAATTTTATATATTCATATCCTTTGTGCCAAAAATGTTAGCTACTTTAAATTGATAGATATATATAAAAAAAATTAAAATTTTGAATTAAAAATAGGTTAAATTACAGAAAATTTTTCTATAAAATTTTGCTTTTTCACTTTTTTTCTAACTTTTAAAAATCTATATTTTACCCTCTCCTAATTACGAAATTATTTTTAAAACGCAACGCCGTTAATGGAGCAGGCCAATTAACGATAATGTCCTTACCATATCCCTACACAACGGGGGCTTCTTGAGGCGGTAGGTGCGGGGTCAACCTCATGAGCGTCGGTGGGGAGTATAACGGAGATCGCGACAAGGCTACGGCGGCAGTTGAAGCCCTCCTTGACGGAGCGGGGGACGAGAAGGCGCTTGATCCCGTGGATGATGCTGTCGGGGCGGACGATCACGTTCGGACGATCACGTTCGGACGGAGCACGGCGCCTCCGCCGATGTGCATGGCGGATCCAGAGGAGAAGGGCTCCACGGAGACGACGCTCGCCGGAGCCCCACCACGCTCGCAAGAATCCATGGCGCACCGCAAGAGCATCTTCCCCATTTTCATCTCTCTCTCTCCTAGGTAGAAAATACATTTTGAAGGATATTTTGAATATATCCAGTAAGTAAAAAACGATCACTCACAAAATACTGACGACGGGTGGTAAATATATAATTCCATAATTAGAATGAGGCAAAATAAAAATTTTTAAAAGTCACAAGAAAAATAAAAAAGCAAAATTTTATAGGAAGGTTTACTTGTAATTTAGTCTTAAAAATATAAAAAACCTTAAAGTAAAAGACCAATTAGTGATTATTTTAAGTCATAGCCCAAACGTTCAAAATTTTAATTTTACTATTTAATCTTTCAATTTATTTAATTTGAATAAATAAAAAACATCTTTATTTCAAAATTCTGTAACTCTAAAAAATTTTATTGTTTTCAAATTTAAAGTGTTTGGATGCATATCGCATAATTTTACAAAATTTCTCCCAATTTAAAATTTTAAAAAATAAAAAAAATATTAATTTTATATTTTAAAATTTAAATTTTCATAATTTGAAATTAAAAGTTAAAAATTTAAAATTAAAATTTAATATTTAAAATTAAAATTGAAAAGTGAAAAATGAAAATTTAAAAATTAAAATTTAAAATTTAAAATTTAAAACTTGAAATTTCAAACCAAAAATTTGAAAAATAAAAAAAAAATCAAAATTTTAAATTTCAAATTTTAAAATAAAAATTATTTTTTTAAAATTAATATTTATTTTTTTAAAATTAAAATTTATTATTTTAAAATTAAAGTTCATTATTTTAAAATTAAAATTTATTATTTTAAAATTAAATTTTATTATTTTAAAATATTAATGCTTAAAATTTGAAAATCAATATTATAAAATTTGAAATTTTAAATTTTAAATTTTAAATTTAAATTTGATTTTTTTTAATTTGAAATTTAAAAATTTAAAATTTTAAATTTAAATCCTAGTTTTAGAATTTTAAATTTGAAATTTAAAATTTCTAGATTTATATTTTTAAATTTTAAATTTTATATAAAATTTAAAATTTTAAAATATAAAATTTAAAATTTGTCAAGATGAGGGAAGTAGGAAATGGTGAAATTTCTTTTCTTTCGCTAGAGTGGATTGTTATTTCACTATTTTTTAGAATATAGTTAAACTATACTCCAAAAAATATGTTGTTTTTTTGTGCGCCAAACGGTTTATAGGATAATATTTCTACGGATATATTATAGTGCAACTATACTACGCTTTTAAGATAATCAAACGTGGCCTAAATAAACTTATATGGATAAACGACGTATTAAAATTTTAAAGTAAAAATATTATTGACTGATTCAAATTAAATAAATTAAAAAATTAGATAATAAATTTAAATTTTTAAAAATTAAATAGTGGATGATCAATAGTTTAGTTATGTACGGCATATTTCTACCAAATTTTAAAGTTGTCGGCTATTTACATGGTTAAAATTTCAGATCATTTTATTGCATTTAACTCAAATTTGAATGTCAAGTGCCAAAAATAAGTGCTTTAAAACTGTGCAAAAGTGGAGATTGAAATGTCAGTAAACATAATAATTAAATAGGAGTGTCGCTTTCCCATGCTTGTTGTTATTAAAAACAACAATTTTTGCTGAATATTATGTTCATACATTATTGATGTAGATAATGTCGACATTTGATTAATTAGGTAGATACCATATTTAGATTATAGTAATATATTTTCATAATATTTTTATATAAGCGTTTTATTTATATTCTATCTATATTCAAAATTAGATTATAAAAATATATTTTTAAAATATATAATAATAATATATTATTATATATCCTAACGATTATATATATATAGCGATACTAATAATAAATATCGATATTTTTATGAATAATATTTTTTTAAATTTTTAAAAATATTTAAAAATATCGTTATATTATAATTTTATTGTAATACTGCTTTTATATATGAAATTCCTGTTACAAAAAAGTTTTTCGATTATTGGTATATCAACATGTCTGATGTAGTAAAGTTTGGGTGGATTAATCAAACACAATCTAAAATATTATGTAAAATTATTTTAGTATTTTAATAATTTGCTGGGAATTATTTTGTGCCACCTATCCTATAATTTCTTATGCTCAAAATACTTGGGCACAGTATAATTTCATCAAATCGGTGTGTTAAATTATATAAAATAATTTATTTTTTTTTTTACAAAATTTAAGTTATATCACATTTGAATATTATGTTAAATTATATAAACTAATTATATTTTTTAAAAAAATTTAATTTGTAAAATAATATTATGCTAAATCTCGAATGCTATTATTAAATTTTAAGTATCAACATTAAAATGAAGAGCACAAAGTATTTCTCTTTTAATATTTATATTTAAGCTAAAATATAAAAATTATAAAAAATTATTTTTTTTTATTTTTCCTTCCTAACTTTCAAAAATTTATATTTTATTTTTTTAAAATTTTAGAAAATATTTTTAGAGATTATAG
Organism: Tillandsia fasciculata; assembly: GCA_029168755.2. Taxonomy (NCBI): domain Eukaryota; kingdom Viridiplantae; phylum Streptophyta; class Magnoliopsida; order Poales; family Bromeliaceae; genus Tillandsia; species Tillandsia fasciculata. The sequence goes on from CM054951.1 coordinate 13,002,818, forward strand.
TGTTAATAGAGAGAGTAAAATGACCAAATTATATCTATAAAGAAAAAAAATAATTTTTAATATAGTTTTATTATTTTAAAAATATTTTTGATATAAATTATAAGAAATAGACGGAATACAGAACTTGATGGAGGTAGCTAAATGTATCAACTTGAATTTTTAAGAGATTAAAATATAATTTTTTAAAACTGTTGATTGTGAATCAAGTTTAACCGCTGACCTGGTCTGATCTTCAATCGGCTTTGAATTTAATCCTCTAAATTAAGCATCGAATCAAGTGATTGGATTGAAAAAACATCTATTCAACCAGATTCTCCTTAATCAAGTACGAAATCTAGCTCAGCGTAGAAAAGTCAACTATCTCTCAAACAATAACTCCAAGAACTTTAAAAACTGGTTTGTATTACTCTGAGTTGAGTGGAATAGGTTATAAGACTATTCCTAAAAATGCAAAAAATTACACTAGAAAAGTTGTAAAGTAAAATTATAAATTTAATTTAGAAAAACGGTAGATACAAAAAAAAATAATAATAATAATTAAAAAGGTAAAACAGGATTTTTAATTTACAGATTATAAAAAAATTTCACAAAAAAGAATTTATATATTTATGCTAATACAATTTTTTTTAAAAAAAAATTAGTCATCATTTTGAATATTAATTTTGTTTTTTTAAGCATTTGGATGGTAGAAACTCTACGCCGAATTAATCATCTGCAGTGGCATGAGTCCGATAATCCAAACAGATTCAAAAATGAAACATGCTTGAAATACACTCCAAATAAGATGTACATCTTATACCTATCCTATTCTGAATTGAAGTAAATTTTATTTATTACATCGAAATGATAAATAAATAAATACTCATTTCAGAATAAGTTGTGTGTAAGATTCACACCCAAATTATTCAAATTCATATTACTTACTTTTTGCCAAAAGACCAAATAGGAAAAAACGACAGTTTCCCAACCACGTGAATGTTTTCCAACCACGTGAAGCTCACATTTATCATCACATTTTTTTAAATTTTTATTCAAAAATTATAGTTTATTTTAAAATTAAAATTTTATTTAATTAATAATTAAATAAAGATAAAATTTAATATATGACAACAGATTGAGACCTTGCAAATAAGACATCGTTAAAAAACGCCCTCTGAAGATTTATTTATCCAAAAAAATAATAATAACAAAAAAAAACGGTTTTAACTTGTCCGGGCACTTTAGTATTATGGCTATATTTAAAATATTTTTTAAAATTTCAAATTTGATTAATAAGCTTTAGAATTATGGCTATATTTAAAAAAAAAAAAAAAAAAAAAAAAAAAAAAAAAAGTAAAACATTAATAAGAGTATTTTTGGTCGACCAAAATATATTAGATACTTTGAAAATATTTGGAAGTTTTAAAAAAATATATTAGATATTATTTCTAATTATAACTCATGGCTTTACTATTGTAGTATGATCACTTTCTCAAAACCACATTATTGGTGTATTAGACCGGATTTAAGTACAAGAATGTTATAATTATAAGTTAATTAATGTATTAACATATGTGATATATATGAAAAAAATAATTATTATATGTATATTTCATAGTACACAACACTTAATATTTGATGATTAATATCTTAAAATTAAAATTTAGTTTATCAATTATTTATAATCTACAATAACTAAAAACCTACACATGAAAGGAAATTATAAGTTTCAAAACCTCATTATGCATCAAATAAACCCAATTAAGAATCAATAGTATGAAAAGAGCTATTATTTAACTTATATGAAATTGGTGTTCAAAAATTATAATTTTTAAGACAAATCACTTTTAAATTGTACCAAACATAATCAATCATTTATTAGATTATGCCGGGCACAAATAATAATTGATTTATGCACTCGGCGCATAAATTTATTAATACAAAATTAGTTTAAGTTCAAATCACAGCTATTTCATACACTCATTATCATATAAAGAATTTTAATTAATTTATGCATTATATATAATTTTAAAATATTATATTTTTATTTTATTATATATTAATAGAATAAAAAATAATATTTTTAAAAAATAAATTTAAATCAAATTGAATAAGTATGATGTAAATTTTTAAGTAGCCTTATGCAATATATATATATATATATATATATATATATATATATATATATATATATATATATATATATATATATATATATATATATATAATATTAAAAAAAATGTATTATCTGAATGTGAAGTAGTCTAAAAAGTTAACAGTAGAAAAAAAAAAAACATCATTTGATTTATTATTAGAAATTAAAGGTTAAAATTTTTTAAATTTTAATTTTAAGGCATTTGTAATACATTTTTAAGAGTCGCCATGTGCAAATTGTACTTGTACGAAGAGCGTGTGGCTGTGGAAATTGGGTGCACTTGGTCCACCTTATTATTCATGGACCATCCAATAATTTGCTTTGCTCTTTTATATATATATATATATATATATATATATATATATATATATATATATATATATATATAGGCTTTATTTTCTATCATAAATATGAACTACTTCGATATATTAATGTGGTGGAAATTGTTTTAAAAATAATTTTTTTTATTTTTTATTCGATTAGAAATTAGTAGTTTTAGAATTGTTGTTATTTCACTCTTTTTTAGTGTTTTACTAAAAAAATTCAGCATATAAAATAGTGAAAAAAAAAATTAACTGTTTGCTTTTAGTACAATTCTGTACTTCGGCACCATGAAGGTGAAGTCAATTACAGAATTATGAAAAAAATAATAATAATTATGAACGAATTTAATTTATGATAAATTAAATAATAAAAATAAATATTTATGACGAAAAATTATTTTAATTCAGTTTAGAATAGCTTTTAATTGAATTGAAGTTAGAATCTTTTTTTTTACTGTTTATTCCATTGGAAGTTATTGGTTTTGGAATTATTGTTATTCCACTCATTAATTTTCAGTGTTTTACTAAAAAAATTTCATACTAGCATATAAAATAGTGAAAAAAAAATTTAACAATTTGCTTTTAATTACAGAGTTCTGAAAAGAATAAAATTATAAACAAATTTAATTTATGATAAATCAAATAATAAAAAAAAATTATTTACCATGGAAAACTATTTTACCTAATTACCTCATTCCATTTTCGATAAAATAAGTATGTTCGGAATAAGTTATAAAATTAAAATTTTAAAAAATTATACTGGATATTCAAAATAATTCAATAAGTACATTCTTAAATTAATATATATATTATATTTTATTTATTTTCAGATAAAAATATATATTATAAATTAAAAAAAAAAAAAACTTTTTATACACCCTAAGGGGGTGTATATCTTAAACCCCACCCATCCAAGAATAGAGTAAATTTTACTACTCACTTCGAAGTGATCAGTGAAAAAAGGTCTATCTTTGAATGAATAAGATGTATATCATACACCCTAAAATAGAGTGCATGTATAGCATTCCTCAAAAATGAATGGGATGTATGAAAAATATTGCTTAAATAATTTAGTTCAATAAGTTATGTACCTCTTTTGCTAACAATAGTGTACTGTTCACCCCGTGACAACCGGCAAGTACCAAAAGTTGAATAGCCACCGACATGTGCAACATTTTGCACACTAAATTCTACAAACGCGTAAGAATAAATTTGTCCAAAAAAGATTCGGACAAACAAGTGACTATATCCATCCAACCTATAACCCTACCACGTACGCACCTGTAGCTAGGACAAAAATTTTATGAACATAATAATGTCTAAATAATATTATTTGTAGACTCTCCGAATGAGCGCTTCGTGCATGGTGAGGATACGCTTATTTCACGCTCGTATGATGAATTGATGATAGAGAAAGAATTAGAGAGAGAGAGATAAAGAGAGGGTGAAATGGGCGCGCTCTCTCGCCACACCCCACCCATTTGAAGAGTACCCAAATAATATTATTAAGGGATAATTGCCTGTGTACCCCTGAAATATGAAGAAATATCTGATTTACCCCTCTTATTTTTCTCTTTCGAATATACCCCTCATACGTTCCACCGTTATTAAAAATACTCCTACCGTTTCCCTTTGTTAAGTTAACTAGGATTAAACTAGAGTTAAATAATAATCGGAGTTAAAAACTATCAGATATACCTATTTTGCCCGGGTTTAGGGTTTAGGGTTTAGGGTTTAGGATTTTTTAGTGTTTTAGGGTTTAGGGTTTAGGGTTTTTTAGGGTTCTAGGGTTTAGGGTTTAGGGTTTTAGGGTTTAGGGTTTAGGATTTTTTAGAATTTTAGGGTTTAGGGTTTAAGGTTTTAGGGTTTAGGGTTTAGGGTTTTAGGGTTTAGGGGTTTAGGGTTTAGGATATATTTAAAAGGGCAAAATAGTAATTACACACAGATAATGGCAGTTTCAAACGGTACACTAACAGAGTTTAACTTCAGGGGTATTTTGGAATGAAGTTGGAACGTAAGAAGGGTAGTTTTAATATTAGCTTTCTAAGAGGGGTAAATCTGAAAACAGGAAAATTTTTAGGGGTACGTAGGAAATTGCCCCTATTATTAATATATGGACACTGTATCCATAAAAATAATTTTTTACAGCTCTGCTTACTTACAAACCAATGTTATTGGACCTGAAATCCACTTGCACAGCCTATTGGGCTTTTTTGAGGCCCTATATCATCGTGGGCTGACTTAGATCAGGGCTAAAAATGTAGATAACTTATTTGACCAATTTGTAACAACTATCCAATCTTCTTTTAAAACTATGATTTCTCTATCTAATTTTTTATTTATTTTATTTCAGTCGGCCAATAATACTTTGACTTCACAATTTATTTTTACATGTTTAGTTACTATATTTTATATAAATTTTGTAATTATAAATTTATTAAAGTAAACATTTAGTTTAAATTTTAAAATTAAAAATATCATTGACTAACTAAAATTAAATAAATTAAAAAAATCAGATAAAAATAATAAAATTTTGAAAGTTTGGATAACTAATTAAAAATAACGTATATAATTCAGATAAATGCTGTATTTAAATATATATATATATATATATAGAGAGAGAGAGAGAGAGAGAGAGAGAGAGAGAGAGAATTGAAGCGAGCTTCATTCTTTTCCGACTATGACTACCCTCTCAGACTCTCAGTGGCGGGGACTAGAAGGTTCGATGCGTCGACCTTCGGGCGATCGCTCGAAGCGCTCGTTACTTCTCTTCTCTTCTCTTCTCTTCTCTTCTCTCTGGACTCTTCAACGGCTCCGTTAAAATCCCCCCAAACCCCTTCACTCCTTTGTCTCACAGCAGCGGCATTTTCGAAGGATTATATAATATCGGAAAAAAAAAAAAAAAACATGCACTCGCTCCGGGCTCTCCGCCTCCTCGGCACGCGCCAACTCCTCCCTAACAACCTCGCACGTGCCACCTCCACTTCCACTTCCACTTCCCCCGAGCAAGGGGGTCCCCAGAACGTACCTGATGATGCGGCCCCTCCCACCGTGGAAGAGGAGGAGAAGGTTCGGGTTCCGGTTCGGGTTCGGGTTCGGGTTCGGGTTCGGGTCCCACCCCCATTTGCGCCCTCGCCCAAGCTCGAGTCCCGCGAGGTGGGCTCCGCCGATAAGCGCGGCCCATCGTTCCAGCAAAAGCGTCGCCTCTCCACCGCGGCGGCGGCGGCGGCGGCGGCGCGAGCACTGGAGGAGGCGTCGTGCGTCGGCGTCGATGGCACGGCGCCGCTGAGCGCGGCGGGAGCGGAAGCGGCGCCGGCGAAGGAGGAGGAGGAGGGAGATGACAACGAGGAGTATTACAGGGAGCACAAGCCGTCGCCGGTGTCGCAGGTGGAGGTGGTGGACACGAGGAAGCCGATAAACAGGGGAGTGGTGGTGGTGGAGGAGGAGGATATGGAAGGAGGGGAGTGGAGAGGGGTGATGGTGGAGGACACGGTCGACGATGCACTGGCGCGGGCCGAGGCCATGTTCAGGGAGGCCGCCGCCCGGGGCGATCCCGACTTGCCGCACTCCCGCGCCCTCGCGCGCCTGCTCCGGCAGCGGGAGGAGCGTTTTCGATCCGACCCGGCTTAATATAATATATGAGCGTCGAGATTCATAGTTGTTCATCAAACTGAGTCGAGCTTCTGTAATGTAAACGCAAGTATATAGAAATAAGGGGGTTATTTACAAAACTAATGATCCTTAATTAAAATATTTATTTTGAAAAATAGGCATCTCTATGGTGAATTATTTATCCTTTTTTTAAAAAAAAATAATAAATAATTTATCATATTTAAAATAAATTTTTTAAACACGTAAAAACGGTGGATCATTTATCATTTTTAAAAACGATGATCTTCACCGCCTTTATAAAAATAAAAATATTTATAAAAATAATATTATACACAGAAATATTTTTTATCTGAAATGAAAAGTAATATAAAAATTATAAAAAAAAAAAATATATGATATCTTGTGAATAAGGGGAGAGAAAAAATAATAATTTTTTTTCTTAATTAATATATAAATTTATATAAATATTATTAAGTTATATTTTTTTTTCTAATTTATTAAAATAAAATTAGATTAGAAATTTTTTTAGAAAATTATTTTTTTTAATAAGACTAAATAGGTTATCGTAAATTTTAAATGAAAGCGATGAATAATTTTTTTAAGAAATAAGCAAGTTTTTCAAATCTTAATCCATGTCAATCCAACTCAACACGATGCTCGTCACTTTATAACGGAGCGCATAGAGGGTACAGTGCAAGAAATTATTCCATCGCTTTCTTCACTGTTGTGGAAGTATAATGGATGCTTAGATAAGGCTCAAGGCATCGGAGGGGGAGACGAAAAAGATCTTTTAATAACTCAGTGATTTAAGTTTCGTACTCTCTCTCTCAATGGCAAAAATATATAATATTTTATTTGTTACTGGACAATTAATTTTAAATATATAGATTGATTATATATTTAAATTAATTTATTATTAATTTGGTATAATGTTTCTTTCATTCTTATATATTTATTTAAAAATTTATAAAAAATAAATTTTATTAATATTTTTTATTTTTTTATATTATTGTATCGCACAAGTTACTACACTAGTTATATATTAATCCACGATATATATATATATATATATATATATATATATATATATATATATATATATATATATATATATGATCTATCTATTCACTTTCCCCGTTCCGTCCTCTCGTATTTTCCCCTCTCTTTTTCAAGCATTTTCTTGAGTCATTTCATCAACCCCTCTTTCTCTCATTAATTATAATAGAATTATGATTTAGAAAATTTAAAATATATAAGTTATAAATTCAAAATTATGAAGCGACGAAAAAATATTTTTTTATTTAATATTATTTTTTTTTTCACATCTTTCTTTTTTATTATTATTATTATTTTCTTTTTCTCTTTTCAATCACTTTATTTATTTTATTATTATGTTAAATATCGATTCTCCCTCTGATCCCCTCAATTTTTTTGTTTTCGATGGGAGTTTTGACATTATCTCCCTCGGATCCCTCGATTTTTATTTTCCACAGGTGTTTGCTGAAGAATTGTAATTTCTACTATATATTTAGATGATTAAAAAAAAATTATTATTTTATAATATTTTTGATTCATAATTGAATCCTTATCTTATTAAATTTTAATTATTTTTATAAAATTTAATTAGTTCAATAATATTTTATCCGTACATTCACTAGTATAACAGGCATCTACGATTTGTTTAACACATCATAAAACTGCAAATCACAGTTTCTATTATTATGAAATTATACTGCACTAAATCATGTTTTCCGTTTTCCCAACCATATTTCCTATTGCACACGGCCTTTGACATGAAGCATAACAAAACATTTCTGAAACCAAAAAGGCAAAGAGAGCATCCCAACACTCTTAAGTTGAAACCACAACTAGAATCAACTCCGCAGAGAAACAATGTCAAGATATAGTCACATTCAAGCACAAAATTTGAAAGATAATTAATACACAAGTCTTCGGAGAGCTACTTAAAAAAGTTAAGGACAAGGGTCTGATAGAACAAACAGCTAAAGGAAACGAATACAAAGTTCAAAATTCAAAAACGATCTGATATAGGTGGTCTGATGCTAAATGCTTTCGAGCTTCATTTCTTTCCCTTCTTAGGTGCCCTGCATCAGAGGGGAAAAAAAAAATAATCAGGAATCAACGATTACCATTCAAATCAATAACATTGCATATATAGACTTAAAGAGAAAAGAAAGAATCTGCGAGATCCTTACTCGGCTGCTTGAGCAGGTGCTGCTGCAGCAGGCCGTTCTACTGGACCCTGTTTGAGCATCAAAGTAAAACACAAAAACAAATCATTTGACAGAAAATAGTTAACTCTTTAAAAGGACAGCAAGTCAACTTCTGAACATTTTTGTGCTTAATCTGGAAAGAAAAAAAAATTAACAGTCATCAATTGCAATGTAATACTTGGAATGGTTAAACACCACATTCGCAAAATTAATTCTATACTAGTCTGGAAAATATAATTGATACAACTCCGCTTTTGCCAACAATTTGTCCAATATAAAAGTTGAATTAAAGTTCTTGACAAACAGGCAGACATCAAGTTCAATCCCCGTCAAGTAACAGGAGATGTAAAGTCAGTAATATGCCTTATAACTAACAACAATTCACAATGTAATTAAAAATCAAACGAGTGTGGATTTGAATGTGTATTATCATTAATGTATCAAGTCGTGATAATTTAGATTGTGCAAAGAAATCTTGAGTTAGATATTAGACAATCAAAATATTTACAAAAACCACCACAGACATGCAACCATAGATGGCACAAGGGGACAGACCTAGCAAGCACAAGCAATATCCAAAAAAGGACGACCTGGATTGGATTTTCATGCTAGACCACCGGTCGATCCTGACTGTACCGATTCTTAAACAAATTGGTCTTCCCAAAAAGATTTTACAAGTGCAGCAAAATTTTATCGTGGAACACCTAAATAGCCGTTTCATGACAATACTGCAGAGAAATATCTCCAGATGAGAAATGTCCTAACCTAAAAGGTGGTTATAACATTTGTTGTTTTACAGCCTAAACAGAAAATTATGTCTTATGTAATTAGAAAGGAATTGCAGAACCACTGTAAATTTAAGTAACGAAGTACGAAACAGATTCAAGGGAGTCAATTATAGATGACTCAAGAATCAGTGAACGACAACTTTATCTTACCTGAGCCAACCTTTCCTCCCTTCGGGCAATCTTCCTTTCTCTGCTTGCCTTGCTCTTAGCCCGCTTAGCCTCAAACTGATCAGAGAGAGTCTTCTCTCTTGCCTTCTCAGCCTTCGATTTGTGAATGCTCTCCATAAGTACCCTCTTGTTCTTAAAGACATTACCCTTGACTTTCATGTACATATCGTGGTACATATGTTTGTCAATCTTCTTTGCTTCACGGTACTTGCGCAGCAAACGCCTGAGAACACGCATTCTCCTCATCCAGAGAATCTTAGTTGGAAGCCTAGCCTCTCTCGTACCCCTGCGTTTACCTGCAAAACAAAAGCATCCCATTGATGATAATGATCGTATATTTCCACACAATCGTACTGATATGCTAGAGAATGAAACGCACCATATCCAGAATGGCGTCCCTTTTGCTTGGCTTCATGTGCTCTGCGCGCACGAGACCTTGAATGTATCTTCATTGGTTTCTTAATAATGAACCCATCCTTCACCAACTTACGAATATTTTGGCCTGAAGGAAAAGGGAAACAAGTAAATAGTCGGAACTGAAGAACCATATTATCTATTCTCTGACTGAAAAGGGCTCATCAACGAGGTGCAATAGATAGCTTAGTCATATTCTCTATTTGCTATCAGTGCTCCTCTAGCAACGGTAGTGGAGATAATAGTCATATTCCCTAATAGTTGAATGATGGAATCCAACACATACTGTATTAAATAAAGATAATAATGCCTAGATCTTTGATTATAAGTACCACCATAGCATGTAATGTAGTAACGGCAGTGGAGATAATAGTGAATGCAGTATCAACATTATTAGAAAATTAATTAACTTTTATCAAGAAGAACACAAAGTGATCTATGCATAGCCTTATCATGCTCGGCTCGATCTTTTCTTTATCTCGAACTCAAAACCATGTCTTGTCGCCAAACCATTTTGTAAAACCAAAACTTGATTTCAACTTTCAAGCCAAATTCAAACCAAAGCACTAGCTATCACTGATACGAGAGTTTGTTTTATCAACCCTGGTTCACTAAAACCACAAAATTTTATCTCAAATAAAACCCCAACTTACATAAAACAATCTATTAAAAAGTTATGAATCCAATTTCACGCAGATATCATTGCTCCTCTAGTTAAATTTTGATTATTGCTCCAAAATTTTATAATCGATTTCTCCTCACTGCATAAGCTTCTAAGAAGCATGAATTAAGCATCGTAATTAACAAAATGATTAGTCATACAATAAACTGCGAGAACATAAAATAAGATAACTCTAGTACCAAAACCACATCTTAATCTATAGCAACTACACACTATTCTCCTCGATTTTTCCGCTAAATTTCACAGAACAAACAGTAATCACTATCCCCTATCAGATCAATTACTTAATCAAAAACACGCACAAAAATAACAGAGTACACATCAATCAATCATGGAAAGAACAGGATCTATAGGGAACCAAAAGCCACAATCCGAACCAAAACCATAGATGACGAATCAATACATCTTATCGAAGAGGTAGGAGAGAAGCTTACGAGAGTTGGCCATGGAGATCTCGTTGACCTCATTGGGATCGAGCCACACCTTCCCCTTCCCGCACTTGAGCACGCTCGAGGCGAGCCGCTTCTGGAGCTTCAGCGACACCATTGTTGCCGCGCCCTAGCTCTCTCCCTCTATCTCCCTCTCTCCACCTCTGTGAGAGTTTGTGAAATGCGGCGGAATTAGGGCTTTATAGCTCGATGGGGGCGAATGGATTAGGGTTTCATCACTGCCTTTCGGACGGTTCCGGTGCATCGTGCAAAGAGCCAGTGATTAATCGCGGCCGTTAAATGATGGACGATAAGGATGAATCAAGGCTAGTTGGATGGATGGTGATTGATGGTATACTGCAATGGGCCGGTGTTGCCACGGCATGGGATTGGACCTGTTTCGGCCCAGCCCGATATGGTTTGATTTTTTAAAAAATATTTATTTATAATTAATATTTTTTATAAATATAAATAATAATATTATTTAATTTTTGAATACTTTTAATACACTTAATAATATTTAAAAACTATCAACATTTTATTTAGTAAATATAAATAAATAATTATATATATTTTATAAAATAATATTAATAATTTTTAAAAATATATTTTTTACAAAATTAATAAAAATTTTGAATAGGCTCGTCCTGTGACACGGCATGGCCCGGCCCATATTAGTCTCGGCCTGATAGTCATGCTGGACCAGCCCGTTTCGCCTTTGGTGAATGTGCATATGACACCATAACGCTCATTTTGCCTTCGGTGAATGTGCGCACCGTCCCGCGCTTTTTTTTTTTTTTTTTTTTTTTTTTTTTTTTTTTTATTCAACTCGAAACTAAATTTAGCATGGATGAGACAAGCTGGATCTCAAAAAAAAAAAAAAAAAAAAAAAAAAAAATTCTTCAATCTCTCTTATCCGAGATCCTTCCAATAACACTCTCTTACATTATCTGATGTAAGGTGTCATATTAAGCCCATATAATACAATTACACCCTCTCACATTAAAGTCCCATATTATGCCCATAACACTAGTACAACGCAATTACACTCTCTCGTGTTATTGGATCACAGTTATACTCTCTCGTATTATCTTGATATAGTGTCTCGCATAATAAAACTGTTACAGCACAATTACACTCTCTCGTATTATCTGATGTAGGGAGGCGTTACGGTCGAGTATAACACCATTACACACTCTCACATTATCTCAAATAGATACGGAGATATCCAATGTACGGTTTCTTTAGATACGGTTTCTTTAGACTTTGTTTGGTTTGGATATAAACAAAAATTATTTATTTTAGCTATAAATATAATTTCAGAAATAAACAAGAATTAATATAATTTTATATTTAGATAAATATTAGAATTGTAGTAGGTATAAGATATATAATATATTTTGTTTGATAAAGTGGAATAAGAATAATAATGATAAGAAAATTATTTTAATTGAACAAATTACTTTTTAAAAAATTTATTTTAAATAAATTAATTATAATTTGTATTATTTAAATTTAGCTTTTGTATATAAAAAATTTAATTTATTAAAAATTTTTAAAATTTTGAAAATTTATAAATTTTGAAAATTCAAAAAATGTGTATATAAAAATTCACATAAATTTTTAAATTTTTAAATTTTTAATTTTTTAAATTTTATAATTTATTTAAAATTAAAGTTAAAATTTTAAAATTTATATAAATTTTAAAATTAATAAATTAAAACAATTTTTAAAATTTTAAATTTATTAAAAATTAAAGTTAAAATTTAAAAGTTATAAAATTTAAAATTTTATAAATATTAAAAATTTAATCTTTAATTGTCTCGAAAAATTACAAAAGAGGGTGCAAATATTTTAATTTTTAAATTTGTTTAAATTTAAAAAATTCTATAAAAAAATTATATAAATTTCAAAATTTTAAAATTGATACATTTTTTAAAAAAATAAATTTTTAGATTTATTAAAAATTAAAATTAAAAATTTTAAATTTATAAGATTTTAAGAAAATTAAATTTTAAATTTTATAAATTTAAATATCTTAAAATTTTAAAAAAAAATAAATTAAAAAAAAAAAAAGGGGAGATTTCTTATAGAGGGGGGGGGGGGGGGTGGTTGGAGGTAAAGGGAGATTTCTTATAGAAGGGGGCAATAGTGTTTCTACCCATGACGAACTAAAATTATAGGTTCCTCCTAATTTTGATATAATCAACATGTTTCCTTTTTTTTATTTTTTTTTTTATAAAGTATATACTAATTTTGATATAATCAACATGTTTCCTTCTTTTTTTTTCTTCTTTTTATTATAAAGTATATAAGCGAGACATAATCTGCTAATTTGATTTATTTGATCTATTATAGATACATCTACTACTATTTATAATACTTTGGGAGCTAATGAAACTATTGTAGTAAAATTTAACTCTCTCAATTCTCGAGCGATCGCACCAAAAACTCGAACTCTTTATCTCTCTTTTTTATTTCCCAATCAAACATTATTTTAGAATCCAGTCACTACAAGAAAACATAACATTAGTGGCAAAAGTAAAGTGGCGACAAACTTTGTCGCCACTGTATAGTTGTCTATAGTGGCAATACAAACAATCGCCACTAATTTATTAACTTAAAATGGCAATACTATTTTTCGCCACTAAATGATATTTTTGTCGCCACTGTATGATTATTTATAGTGGCAATAAACCTAACTACCACTAATTTATTAACTTAAAGTGGTAATACTATTTTCGCCACTAACTGACAAATTTGTCGCCACTGTATGGTTATTTATGCTGGCAATAAAAATAACTGTCACTAATTTATTAATTTAAAGTGGCAATACTACTATCGCCACTAAATGACTATTTTTATTGTCACTATATGGCTACCTATGGTGGCGATACTATTTTCGCCACTAAATAACACACTAGTTAATTTATTAATTTAAAGTGGCAATACTGTTGTCGCCACTAAATGACTATTTATATTGCCACTGTATTGGTTACCTATGGTGGCGATACTATTTTCGCCATTAAATAACACACTAAGTAACACACTAAAATTTAAAACTACTATCGAAAAATTTAAAATTTGAATATTTTAATTTTAAAACTTAAAATTTAAAATTTAAATTCAAAATAAAAATTAAAATTCAAAATTAAAATTTAAAATTTAAATTTAAAATTAAAATTCAAAATTAAAATTAAAATTCAAAATTAAAATTTAAAAATTTAAAAATTTAAATTTTATAATCCGAAAATTAAAAAATTTAAATTAAATACTATATTTAATATTAAAATTTAAAATTTAAAAGGTACTCCCCTAATGGGCTTTTTTTTTTTTTTTTTTGTTCTTTCCTTTTGTTTCTCTTTCTCTCTGTCCCTCCATCGACCGAGGGAAAGAGGAGGGGGGCGAGTCCTCGCTGGTTTCCTCGACGTCTCTTCCGCTTCCTCGGTGCCGGAGGAGGAAGAGGAGGAGGAGCTCATCATCCGATCCGTCCCCTCGTCTTCCTCTCGCTCGCTCGCGCGCTCTTTCTCGATCTCTCGATCGATAATCCTTTCATTTCCTGATCCAGATCTACGCTACTCCTTTGGGAGATTCACAAATCTCACTTCAGGTTGGTTCTACCCTTCCTTCTCTTCCTAGATCTAGCGCTTTGATTTTGATCTCGCTCGTAATTCTCCCTGTTTTGATTTCTCTGTTCGTGTGTTTGTTTATGCATTTGGAGTCTACCATCTCCGAGCTGTGTGGTGCTAAATGTTTGTTAGATCGTCGGTTGTTTACGGTCGGTTGAGAGATCTGAATCTGCTTTTAATGGCTTTCGATTCGGTAGAATTTCTCTCATTCGAGTTTCCCAGATGATGCATACTTCGGATCGATTTAGAACATCATAAAAGGTGATATTATTGTCTTCAGAACACTGACATTTTTGTAAATTAAATCCATGCGACACAGTTCAACCACATGCACATGCAAAATAAAAAAATTCACAATCATGTCCTGTTCTTGTTCAGGATCTCCATCTTTGTAATGTAAACAAAATTAGCTTCTTCGATCGAAAGAGAAAGCGACAATAAAGAGTCGGCTCTGAGATGTAGATCCCCTTTTGTTTTTGTTCGAATTTCAAGCATGTGTGTAATTAATTAATTTAGGATTGAACGTACATGCATGTGTGTAGTTGTTGAAGGAATTTTGTCCTATTTCTACAAAGAACTCCGGCCCTTGTGCTTTTTAGGTTTATGTAGGGTTCATTGTTTGTGATCTTGCATAGCCAACACAAACACATAAACAAAAAAAAAAAAAAAATCTATATATAAAACTCTTTCCCACTTTGACACAGCAATAACATTGAGAACAACTAAGGCAACATGAATGTTAGTATAGTAGTGGCCTTAATTAACAAATGTCCTCTTTTGAGGCTAATTGGCAATTTCCTGAAGCTTCTTTCCTGAAGCTTCTTTCCTGAAGCTTTTTCATTAATGGGTTAGGCAAAAACTAGTGAGTTTGTGGTTGCAGGATTGTTTTAGTGCTTGATGAGTTTGATGTTATTAAATGCTTGCCCAAAGGATAATGTGTATTTTATATTCCTTCGAAAAAGAATGATAAAATAGTTCTTTTTAAAAAAAATTTGCATCTATTGAGGTCACTAAGCAAAGTTTCATTAGATGTTAAATCTCTTCGATTATGAGCACTTAAATCGCCTGTTATTGGTGGGCAAAGGCACTTTAATATAAATATAAGCCATTGCTTATTCCAGCTAGAGTTGCTGATCAGGAGCACCTTTTGATTTGAGAATATTTAAATGCGAAAGTGGAAATGCAAACTCATATAGTTTTATTTTTTTGACTCTTTTTTGATTGATTGGAAACTCATATAGTTGCTGATCAGGAGCACCGTTTGACTCTTTTTTGCTTTTTTGATTGAGTGGAAATGCAAACTCATATCTAAATGCGAAAGAATGGGCAATAGTTGTTGTTACTTAAGAAATCTATAACAATTTTTGTCTACTACTTTTCAGTATGATATGAATTGATGCTACTAATAAGTGATAGGCTTATTATCATGGTAAGGCTTAGTTTGCTTAGTATTTTAATTAGTTAATTTGTACTTCGTTTCTATTTAAAATCCAATCACATTTTGATGAATAGATGTATCTCTATGCAGGTTAGGTATGTGCCTTTTCAGGAAGTGTGGCTAAGGGTGGCTCGTTTGCTTATGTAGTCTGCTGTATTTGTAAACTCTCAATCGACTTTGGTAGTTATGTAGAAGATTTTAAGTGATGCTATTTGTAGTTTTATTTCCAGGATTTGAACAACCTACAAAATTAAGCTTGATTTGTAGACATTTGTAGTTTGTACCCATTTGACGCTTGCGACATAATAGTTTTGCTTTCCCAGATAGCTTCTCTCATTTTTTCATTAAGTTTAGATTGACTTGCGCTCTATGATGGGTAATGATCGAAAAATATGAGGCACGGTGGCAGGCAATGGAAAGAAGAATTTCTGTAATTTTCCAGTGTGCCCAATGTAGAAGATAAGTTTCATGGTTTCTTTCCATATTATTCCTCAATTCTTTGAGTTAGCATTGGCAGTTGGGAGTTTAAAGGTGATTAATCTCCACCGACTATTTTATAAGTAAGATTTTATTTTCACATATAACGATATTGGTAGATTAGTGTTCACCGACTAAAAAACTGATTGGATTTTATTTCTTCAAGGTGATGGTGAGAGCTTCAACATTACGTTACTCCAGTGCCTCTTCGCCATCAGCAACGACAACACCAAGTCATGTTGGGCCGTCTTCAATTAGGTCTGATTTACCTTCCTCCTCTCTTGATACAGCAGGTAAGATTAACTTTACCCTAAAGTTTTTCTTTTTAACTCCAATCCTAGTTCAAGATAATGTGGTTTAAAATTATTATTTTAGTAAATGTTTATATATATTTTTTTCATTCTGTATGAGATCCCCTCTACAAATGTTTATATTTTTATTACTTTGTGAAGTGGGTTTTGCTTCATTTCATACTTTGATTTGGTATTTGAGATTGCTTTGTCTATGATATTTGTTTCTATTTGGTATTTAAATGTGTTGTATAAGAGAATGAGTGCTTGTTTGCTAAGTTGTAACAAAGCAGCGAAAAATTGCTACTTAGTTTTTGGTTTTTGTTCCCTACTTTTATCTTGTTTGGGGAGTTGAAATTAGGTGTTTGAAATGAAATATACTAGCTTGTTGTTCATCTGCCATTAAAATCAATTGGTTTGTTATTGTTGTTACTTTTTTAGGTACCAGATTAAGATGAAATTGTTACAATTTGTAGTTCAATGAGATCTCAAGTGAATTGTATTTAGGTTGGAATAGGTTGCTTGAAATGAAATATGGGTCAATTCAGTTCAATGTTTACTTTCCTGCTTTGCACTGTTTTAGATCTCATGTTTATTTGGATGGACAAGAAAGTAAACAAGGTTTCTGGCATGTGGAAAATACAATCAAGGTAAGTTGAGCACGAATCACCCGGTTTGCTCACATGTATCAAAGAAAAAAACCAGAATTAGGATAAATCATTATAGAACTAATGAATTTCCAACAAATGAATTAGAGAGAAGCAAATGAGGTATCTATGAACTTTTAAGTAGTTTGTCTCTAGCCAAATAGGGTGTGTATGTGAGTGAAGAAAGATGCTAGTTGGAGATGTAGTATTGTTGATTAGTCGTAGAGTAACATGCTGGCTGTTGTCTGTATCCTTTTGCTTGGTGATCTCATGGTTAATTGGCTTGATATTTCGGGTTTTACTTGTGATAATTTTTATTTGGGTACTGATTTGCTATTCTTTATTTTTTTGACTTTGGATTGCATGCCACTGGATGACTTTGGATTACAGGGATGACTTTGGATTGCATGCCATTACAGATTGACACTGGAAAAGTATCGGCAAAGGTCAGTATTGTTAGTTAAATGTTCTTCCTGTTCAGTTTTGCAGACCATTATAAAGTTCTATATTATATTTTATTTATCTTATCCCTGTAATGTGTGTTTAAGCAGATGCTGAATAAATTCTCACTCATAGCGCTGGCTGGTGTAGCAACAAAGCTGAACTTTTTTTCGGCGTTTTTAAGTGTTTTCTATTTTTCAACTATAAAGAGTCAGGAATGATGTTAAACTGTATATCGGATATTATAACTCTTTTGTCTTTAAACTGATGTTGCTATTAATTTATTTTTTAAGCTCTTGTGGATTAGAAGTTAATTAGCATTTAAAATTTTTGTTAAAAAAATTATTGTTGTTGACAATTTTATTCATTATTGGTGGCTATTTTACTCGCATAGTTGGTGGTGACAAAAAGTTGCCACTTTATTTTCAGTTAAGGTGGCCACCGTGGTAGTTGCCATTTAAAGCATATATTTGGTGGCGAAAATGTATTGTCACCTTATCTCCAAGTTGCCACATTATCTTTAGTTAAGATGGCGATCGTGGTGGTTGCCACTTAAAAGCATATTTTTGGTGGCGAAATATACTGCCACCTTATCTCTATAAAAGGTGGCGACTTATGGTAGCCACTAAAAATCATATTTGATGGCAAAAAAATATCGCCACGCTATCTTTAATAAAGTGGCAACTTTTTATTTTTCGCCGCAATTTTATTTAGTGGCAAGGCTTTTGGTGGCGGCTTGTGGCGACTTTAAAAGTCGCCACATTTTGAAAAGATGGCAACTTTTTATACATACAGTGGCGATATTATTCGCCACCGATATACAATATTCTTGTAGTGACACTCTCACATTATAAGATAGATACGAAGATATCTGAAGTAGATACGAAAATCGTATATATAGTATCATTACATTCTCTCACATTATCTGAAGTATAATTTAGATTCGGATGCCGTATAACACCATTATTACACTCTCTCATATTATACTATCTTATATTAGCTGAAGTAGATTCAAGGACTAACATGCACGTCAATTCAATCACATATATAATTTAAGACCGTTAATATTTCAATCTACAGATACTATAATTTGTTACACTAAACCACCAACTTAAAGTATTGATGCCTCGATCACATAATAATTATATATATTATCCTATGTGGAATATTTGAAGTGTTATACAGAGCCGAGTTTTGTGATTAATTACTAATAATAATAATGGTCTTAAAATTTCAGCTCAGTTTGGAAAAAATTTATATCTATTAATTATTTCAAAATTAACTAACTATTATAGTTAATTATATATAACATTGCTACGTAAGCAGCTAAACAAAATATTAATAATAATCAATGGGTATGGGAATTTGATACTTTCACGTAACTCGTATCTATCTTAGCCTCCATGATTTTGCCACGTGGAAAGTTGAATTGTATAGTTTTCTTTCACCACAAATTAAAGTCGTGTAGAAGCTTTTTCATTTCATTAAGCTTTGACAAAGTCAACCTTTCAAATTTTGAAAAAAACGACCAGGATGAACCAATTTCTCAAGCTCAAAATAATTTTAAAAAGAAAAAAAATATATGTGTATTAATTAGTATTTGATTTGATGTAAATGCAAATATTTTTTTTGAAAAATAAGTGTCTGATTTAGAGAAAATAAAAAACAATAACAGAATTATACAACTGCTCCAAATAAATTGAAAAAAAAAGAAAAAGACAACTATTTATCATAATATACTGTTTTAAAAGCAACATCAAAATAAAAATAAAAATAAAAGTATAATTAAATTTTACATCGAGTCTAAACTCATTTTGATTATCAAATAAAGAGTAGAACTTATATATTTTCAAAAATATAAGTTCATTTATGATCATAATTTTTTTACCATAAAATTTATATTAAAATTCGTATTATTATAAAGATATTTAAGAAGAAAGAAAAACAAAGTATAATTATACAAATCTCAATACAAATTTATAAGTATAAATAAATTTATACTTTTGAAAGTATATAAGCTCCACTCTACTCATCAAATAAATGGCCCTTAAATTTCAAACTGGACTTAAAATTTTATTTAAACCAAGAACTATGTTGTAGAATTTAGAAATTTGAGTATAAAATTTAAATTTAGGCAAAAAATGAAGGACAAAGTTTATTTTATCTGTGCATTAAATCTGAAACTTTTCATAAATCAAAAGAATCCAAGATTGAAGCTTTATGGTCATAATAATCATCATCATAAATAGACTTTTTTAATTTTTTTTTTGAAAAGATGCACTTAGCTCCAATTTATAAAAAATATTGCATGGACCAAAATATATGCACCGAGATCTTCAGATACTTCATGCATAAAATAAGTTTTAAAAACTCATTATCTAGCATCTAATAGATAAAAATATATAAAATTTATCTAAATTATATATTATTTTGATTTAATTATCCAACCTGTAAAATATTTAATTTTAACACCTAATCTTTTAATTTATTTGATTTAAATAATATGATGACTCTTTGAATACAAAATTTAAACTAATTATTTATGTTAATAAATTTATAGTTATATAAATTATATAAAATAAATTTAAAATTTGAAATAAAAGAGTCATTGGTTGACTCAAATAAAAAAAATTAACAAAAAAGTGAAAATTTAAATTTTTTAAAGATTCGATAGTGAACTCTAAATAGGTAATAGTTCAGGTAAGTTTTATATAATTTTATCCAAAAATTTATATATCTATCGTACAATATATTTATATATAAAAGTTAAGATTATAAAAAAATTTACCTATAAAAAAGTTTAATTAAAATTAAAATAAATTTATTAAAGTAAGCAGTACGTTAGCCAAATCAAACAAACTAGGAGGTTAGATTGGATAGTTGAATAAAAATAAAAATAAAAAAAGTTAGGAATTAAACCATTTGTTTAAAAAAAAATATTTAAATGAAAAAAAACAGGTGCAATGAATTTTTGAACGGTCAACGGATGACGTGGTGCACCAAGTCGAGGAAAAATTTTCTCGTGGTCCATGGTCGAGTCACCCGGTTCCAGAAAAAACCAAGTCGAATCTCCAACCGCCTTTTTTTTTTTTTTTTTTTTTTTTTTTTTTTTTTTTTTTCTGTAATAAAAAAAAAAAAAAAATCTCCAACGACCTTTTTGGATTACAAAACTATTATTTAAAATTCTTATTTATGAAATTAATTAATTTAAGACGATCTCTAAAAAAATGTATATAGTATTAAAAAATAATAAATAATTATCATATTTAAAAAATAATAATTTATAAAATTATTGTTATAATTATAATATTATTTAATAAACAAAATTCTTCTCCAACGACCTCTCTTTCAATATATATATATATATATATATATATATATATATATATATATATATATATATATATATTGCAGAGCTTTTATATTTTTATAAATATAAATTTAAATATGTTTATAAATTTTTTATTATTAAATTTATATTAAAATTTATGCTATTTATTTTTTTTTTACTGATTTTATAAAATTATAAATTTTAATAATAAAAAATTTACAAGTATATTTAAATTTGTATTTTTAAAAATATATAAGCCTCTTTTAATATATATATATATATATATATATATATATATATATATTTTTTTTGATATATTGATGAAGACCAACGCCAGGGAAACGTTCGAGAGACTCTCTCTGTCTTTCTCGCTCTCAATTCCGATAACGAAAAAGGAGACCATCGAGGAGCGATCGCCTCGCTCCCTATTCCGATTCCCTCCCACGCCAAACCCTAATTCGCGCATCGAAGACGACGCGTCGTCGTCGTCGTCGTCGTCGTCGTCTCTTCTTATCCCATGGCTCTCGATCGAATTGCCTCGGACGGGGGAGGAGGAGGAGGAGGAGGAGGAGGAGGAGGGGAGCACCACCGCTACGTGAGGATGCAGTCGGAGCCATCGATGCCCTCGTCGCACTCGTTCCGGCTCCAGGGGCCGGACGACGCGCGGATCTTCGAGGAGTTGCCCGCGGCCACCATCGTCTCCGTGTCGCGCCCCGACGTGAGCGACATCACCCCCATGCTCCTCACCTACACCATCGAGTTCCAGTACAAGCAGGTCTCGT
This sequence comes from Tillandsia fasciculata, assembly GCA_029168755.2. Classification (NCBI taxonomy): domain Eukaryota; kingdom Viridiplantae; phylum Streptophyta; class Magnoliopsida; order Poales; family Bromeliaceae; genus Tillandsia; species Tillandsia fasciculata. Next base: position 13,024,636 of record CM054951.1, read on the forward strand.
CTCTTTCCCGGATCCTTTACTTTTTGAAATATTTGGGCTTCGTCTAGGTTTTGGCGTATTGGGTTTTTTGGTTCGTGTGGGAAAGTTGCGATCGTGAGGGTTTTTAGCGAGTTGTGGGTTGAATTGTTGGAATTATGGGGCATTTGAGGGTTTTGTGTCGAAGTTGATGGTAATTTGATGTGGAGAGTTGGTTATTTGTTCATTAAATTTGCAATTAATGTGGTGAGGGGGAGATTTTTATTGATTGACGAATGGACTTTCCTGATTTGGGCGTCTTTGATGTTGGTATAATTCGGAAACCTTGGTGAGTTGAAGAAAAGGGATGTAAGTGGATTGCATGGCATATGAATTCACTTTTGTGCCAGGAATCATCTACGTATTTTGTAAGATGCGAGCCATTGTTGCGACCTCTACGAACCTCTAGTTGTTATGTGAAGATGATGAGTTTGATTTAAAATCTTATAATGGGGAGCAAAAAGTTGAAGTTTTGGCTCCTTCATTAATTATTCTGCTCCTTTTTTAACTCACTGCTGGAGTAAGTTCCGAAGCAACAGTATGTAATGTTCAAAGTTCTTGAATTGCTCTTCAATTTGTGAAATAGTGACAAAGCATGAAGATGATGCCTTTTTGGAGTCAATTGCGGTGTTTTGGTAAAGTGTTCCTCCATGAGTCAATTACTAAGAGTGCTACAGAGTTTCAAGAATATCAGTCTTTTTCTTTTTTTGATAATTTTCTGCTGTTATTAATGACAAGTAGTCATTTTATTTCTGCTTGAAGCATCCAAAATTAGTGATTGCCAACAATAAAATAGTTGATGTGGGGTGATACTTGATATGCATGCAACCTGGAAGAGGTGGTTTAACTTGGTTTCTGAGAAAACTTTCCTCTGGAAAAGAAAGTGCATGAGACCAAACTCATTTAGAAAGGTTGTGTAGATAAACCAATTTGCATTTCTGATGTCTTCTTCCAGAATAGAATTCTGTATTTAACTAGTCAACAAGTGGAATCCTGCTAGTGAGCATAGCCTACTGAGCAATAGTAGATAAACTAATTCTGTTACTATACTACTTTGGCAGCTTTTTAGTTTGCAGCGCTTTCCCAGAGAAATGCTGATTTCATGTACTATCTTCTTGTTGTCAACAACTTCGGATGACTCGAAGCTCATTCTTTCACTGCTCATACCTTTTTATTTTTTTTCCACCCCCATTTTGGTACATATCTTCATGTTCTGCTTGTTGGTTGATCCTCCCAAAGCATTATGATGTCATATACTGCTAGGACGAACTGACAAGATATGCTGTTCAACATAAGGAAGAATCTGTTTGTATATCTTCTTGCAGGATATCATATCATACTATGTTAAAACAGCTCCTCAATGCTGCAGCTATACACTAATTAGGTCTTATCTTTCAATGACTGTTGAAGTGATCTTTAGATTTGTTAATTGTATAACTGAGATATGTTTTGGTGTATGTTTAATACATCCATACATATGTTGGTTAAGTTTTACTCCCTTATTGCTCTCTCAACTTGTTGTTCATCAGTTTAAATGGCGCTTGGTTAAGAAGGCATCACATGTTTTCTATCTCCATTTTGCATTGAAGAGGCGTGCAATTATTGAGGAATTTCAAGAGAAACAAGAGCAGGTTTGTTTGGCACTCATCATGATAAGCTTATCTTATTAGTTCTCTAGTCTGTTCACCCTTGCGATGTGTTTATGTTTTACGATTCTGTCCTAATAAAAATATATTTATGGTTCTTTCACCTACTTCCACCTTTTCAGTTAGATCATCATTCAACTTTTGTTGGAGTATTCTCGAATTTCCATTGAAATTTGGCTGAGCTCCCCAGTTTTTAAGATTTCTCTAGTCAATACTTTCTTCTTCTTTTTTTTTTTTTTTTTTTTTTTTTTTTTTTTCGAGTTTTATTCTTTCATTCCTGGTAAATTGATCGAAAATTCCTCTTTTTTCATCATTTGAACCTCATCTCCTGTAAGATAAATTCTTCTGTGCTTTTATAATTTGTTGAAGGATTTTCCTTCATTTTTTTTTCTGAAGATAAGCTGTAGATTATTGCAAGAAATAGGATTAGGTTGCTCCATGAGAGATGAGAAGCATGCAATATTTACATTCTTTTTCTGAATCGTGCAATGAAGGTCAAAGAATGGCTTCAGAACCTCGGGATTGGGGAGCATACAGCTGTCGTACAAGATGAGGATGAAGCGGATGATGAGCATGTTCCCTTGCAGCATGAGGATTCTGTCAAAAATAGGTATCTACTGTTCAAACTCCATTTCGTTGCATTCAAGTGTGGCAGCACCAGCTGACGTGATGTGGATGTAGTGTATGTTGGTATTGAAGTCATTCTCCATAACAATAGAAACATTAAAGCGTTTCCTTAAGAGGATGAGGGATTGTGCAGAAGTCTTATAGTGATTGAATAGGCTATTCATCCGGTGGTCAAAGGAGTTAAGTTCTGTGTGTCATGTTTAAGAATTAAGAGTGACCGGCAGAGGGGTTGATCTCTTGTATCATTCTGCTTTTTAAGTGGATGCTGCTTACTGCTCACAGGCTCAGCTTATCTTGGTCCGAGTTCATTAAGTTATAAAGAAGATTGAAATAAATTTTTGCTAGTACAGTTACATGAGACCATTATATCCTAAATTTAAAAGTTTTTATTAGGCACCAACATTTTTTCTATTGGTATCTTTATACTAAACAAATGCGTGCACTGTTTTTGTAGAAATGTTCCCTCTAGTGCTGCATTGCCAGTTATTCGACCTGCTCTTGGAAGGCAACACTCCATCTCTGATAGAGCAAAGACAGCTATGCAAGGTTATTTAAATCACTTTTTCGGGAACTTGGATATTGTGAATTCTCGGGAGGTATGATTGACTGTATTAGATGCAGATTATGTTACATAGCATCAAAAATGCCCTTTCCAATTATATTAGATGCAGACTATACTATAAGAAAGATTTATTTAAATCAGAAGTTGAAGGAATGCACTTTGCTGCAGTACCAAATTTCTCATATCCATAAGAAAATCTCTCTTATGTATATATATGGTCTATCTCTTGTATAATTTGACAGCTGCCATAATATCTTGCTAAGTGTTTTCACAAATTAAGTCTTGTAAACTTCAGGTTTGCAAGTTTCTGGAGGTCTCTAGTCTATCTTTTTTGCCCGAATATGGACCCAAGCTAAAAGAAGATTATGTTTCCGTGAGACATTTGCCAAAAATTCAAAATGGTGATGATAAAAGATGCTGTGCATGTGGCTGGTTTAATTGCTGCAACAGCAGCTGGCAAAAGGTACACATCTCATATCAGTTTGATTACTGTTCCACTTTTTGGATGTTGTGGCTGAACTTTGAGAAGTTTTTGCATTTATGCTTTTACAAAATTGATATGTTGTTTAGTATTCACACTCATCGGTATTTTTATGATTGCAATTATTCAGCATTTTTTTTTTGAAGTTTAGATAGGACCTTTGATTATATTACTGATTAACGATGCATGAACCATAAGTTTATTGAGGCACTAGGAAGTGCAGTGGCTATACTCACTACCCGGATAGTGAGAATTAGAGACTCACTATTGGATAGTAGATTTTGAGTACTAGACAAGGTAATAAACGATAATGTTCTTCTGATCCTTTATGGTTTTATGGCTTGATTTAATAACTTAATAATTTCTTGTCTCAACTGTTTGCCACAACATTATACCATTTGAATTAAAGATAGCTATGCCATGGCATGGGACATGCCAGTAAACCACTAGGACAGTATGACACTTTGACTCACACCAAGCTAAGGCTTGCACAAAATGGCGCGCAACACGCAAACTAGTATAGGTCGGAATGGGAGTTTTTTTTATCCCTTTTCTATTAGAAGTTAGCTTTCTGGGGCATTTCTTCCGTTAGGTTGGTTTGCTTCTCTTTCTGAAATGATATTCCACATATACTGTAGAATTAGCTTGCAACATGTCTCACTATATAGATGTGGATATGGTTTTATTTACTGCTCAATTAATACAATCTGCTTCTTCAACCTGATCGGATACTTGATTAGATAATATCATGATGTTCTTTTGTCTGGATGGACATTTACATTTGAGCTTATTGGTTTACTTGACGCTACTTTATAGGTATGGGCTGTATTGAAGCCAGGATTCTTGGCTTTACTAGAAGATCCGTTTGATACAAAGCTTTTAGATATTATTGTTTTTGATGTATTACCAACTTCGGATGGAAATGGTGAAGGCCATGTTGTTTTAGCAAAAGAAACAAAGGAACGAAATCCTTTGCGATTTGGGTTCCAGGTACCTTTTTTAAACAAGATCAATATATTTTGCTGACTTATTAATATTATGACATCAGTAATGTTTCTATTTGTTTCGTCTTTCCACTATAACTCTCTGAAAGACAGTAGCAATTCTGACCTGGGACCACTGTAAATAGCAAGCATGTAATAGGTAATTGCAGCATTCAAAATCTGTACCGTCATCAATATTCACTAAATATTATTTAGAAGTTATATCCAATGGGGTAAGACATTTCATGATTTGCATCTGGATATTGATACATGTCGACAAGGGGTTACTTCATGCGTAAGATCAGATATAACTATAGGATTTAATCTTGTCCATGACCATTGGCGTAGATTGAAACTTGAAATGTTGAAACACTTTTAAGAAAGAAACAGTAGGTAGATTTAATGGTTCATAATTTACTAATACCTAAAAAATAGTTTTGGAAGAGAATAAAAAATAATGAGTTGTTATTCTGAAATTACTCTATGTACTAGAAGGAGAAACAATAGGAATGAAGTCTATATAATTGTTGAAAAATATCAACTATATAAAGGGACAGAGCGATAGCATAATCTTTGTATTAGAGGAGCAGTATAATAGCACTTACACAACTTAAGTAAGATATCTGATCAGATGAAAATAGAATTATTGTGTACCAGCAAATTTCATATGGTTTATTGAGAAATTATTGATTGAAGTGCTACATGAATCTGAACACAAAGAATTCTTCTATCTTTTGAAATGAGGAGTTTGTGATTTGGCTTCCTCGATAGTTGCAAAATCATTATATATTTCCTTCAATATTTAAGTGCTTTTATGCTGAGTTGAGCTCAATCTATGATTGGTCTTCATGAAAGGTATCTTGTGGTAGTCGGACGATAAAGCTAAGGTCAAGAAGTAATTCTAAGGTTAAAGATTGGGTTGCTGCTATAAATGATGCTGGGCTACGGCCTCCAGAGGGTTGGTGTCACCCTCACCGGTTCGGTTCTTTTGCACCACCTAGGGGTTTGACTGAAGATGGAACTACGGTCCAGTGGTTCATCGATGGGCAAGCTACATTCGAAGCAATTGCTGCTTCTATCGAGGAAGCCAAATCAGAGGTCTAAATTCTCCTTTATCTGCAGTATCATTAGTAACTAAAAAAATAAAAATAGATTAATTTTTTTTAAGTGATATATATATATATATATATATATATATATATAATAGTAGAGCTTATATACTTTCAAAAGCACAAGTCCAACTATGTTTGTGAATTTTTTACCATTGAATTTGCATTGAAATTTGTGCTATTGTAAAGTCAACTAAAGAGAGAGAAAGAAAAAGTAAATAGTACAAATCTCAATGCAAATCCAATTGTAAAAAATTCACAAGCATATTTGGGCTTGTGCTTTTGAAAGTATATAGGCTGAGTAGAGCCTATATACTTTCAAAAGCACAAGCCAAGAGCCTATATACTTTCAAAAGCACAAGCCCAAATATATATAGAGTAGAGCCTATATACTTTCAAAAGCACAAGCCCAAATATGCTTCTGAATTTTTTACCATTGGATTTGCATTGAGATTTGTACTATTGTAAAGTCAACTAAAGAGAGAGAAAGAGAAAGTACAAAGGCACGAATCTCAATACAAATCTAATGGTAAAAAATTCACAAGCATAAATATGCTTGTACTTTTAAAAGTATATAAGCTCTACTATATATATATATATATATATATATATATATATAGAACGAGGCTACTATACTATCAATAGTACCATAGTACCAAGCACTTGATACTATTGAGTTTTCGGCCCTTGGATGAAGGGATGTGCGGTTAGGATGATAGTAGTCCCCTAGGGTTTAGTGGGTTGTTGGTGAAATAGTATAAAGCCTAGGGGACTACTATAATTCTAACCGTATATCTCTTCATCCAACAGCCAAAAAGTTAATAGTACCAAGTGCTTGGTACTATTGATAGTATAGTAGCCGGACTCTCTCTCTCTCTCTCTCTCTCTCTCTCTCTCTCTCTCTCTATATATATATATATAGAGAGAGAGAGAGAGAGAGAGAGAGAGAGAGAGAGAGTTTGGCTACTATGCTATTAATAGCACCAAACACTTCGTGCTACCAAGTTTTTCTCCGTTAGATCTACCTCTTTGATCATTTCCATCCGTTAGATCATATTATTACCTCAACAACCCACCAAACCCTAGGGGCTCACTATTATCCTAATCGTACATTCCTTCATTCTGAGAAGTATTTACCATCCGGAAAGAGGAAAAAACGGGTTTTTGTCTAAAGAAATGCGTTGAGAAAGAGCAGATGTATAGAACCTTTCAATGAGATAGTGCTTTTTTAAATCTCTCAAAATGGAATCTGTTTCAATCCAAAGGTCGAAAACTTAATAGCACCAATGACTTGGTGCTATTAATAGTATAGTAGCCTAGTTCTCTCTCTCTCTCTCTCTCTCTCTCTATATATATATATATATATATATATATAGAGAGAGAGAGAGAGAGAGAGAGAGAGAGAGAGAGAGAGGGAGGAGCTAGATTGGAATACTATCTGTAGCGAAGGGCTCTGTTGCTACTAATTTGTTTTCGATGATGGAGCTTCTAAAACGACGATCGAGACTATTAAATGTGATTTAGACCATTTAAACTATTTGAAAATCAAATTTCATGCTTTTCCGATATTCTTTTCTTGTCCATCGAGTGGACACAAAAATGAACGGCTAAAAATAAATATTCTTCAAAAAGCGATGAGTCTTGTAATCAAAATTGAGAGTATAGTTTTGTTTTAAATAGTTTAAAGAATTTTCTAACCAAAATTTAATTGATTTAGATTTCTTTACACTGTTAAAAGAGCAAATGCCTCATATATCTACCATTAAAATTATAAATTTTGCAACCCTTTGATCTCGAAGAGATTTGAAATTTGATTTCTAAATACTTCTAGTGCCTAGATCATGTTCAACAGTGTCGATCGTCGATTCCAAGGCCCCATCATCGAAAACAAATCGGTAGCAGCGGAGCCCATTTGCTACCGATAGTATTTCAGCCCAACTCTCTCTCTCTCTCTCTCTCTCTCTCTCTCTCTATATATATATATATATATATATATATATATATATATATATATTAGGTCTACTATACTCTTATGAGTATGGAAGCCTTCGTATTCGTATTTGTAAGTCGTTTTCGATAATAGAGCTTCTGAATCGACGATCCATATCGTTATATATGATCTAGAACATTTGAAACTTCGAGAAAATAAATTTCATAATTTTTTGAAATTATAGTAAAGTCCATCTAGCGGGTATAAAATGAACAGTCAAATCTAAAAACCTTCTAAAAATAGAGTATTAGACTCTTCAATTTAAGATCGGAATTATTGATCTCTATCTAGATAGTGAATAGAATTTTCTGTCAAAAATTTAATCGATTTTGATATTTCTACACCGTTAAACTAGTGAACATCCCATACCGGCAATTAAAAATTATCAATTTGAGATCTTTTGATTGTAAGTTAATTAATATCGAAAAATTATAAATTTAGTTTCTAGAAGTTTCAAATGTTCTAAATCATGTTTAACGGTATGGATCGTCGATTTGGAAGCTCTATCATCGAAAATGATTTATGAGTTTGAAGAGGATCGTACTTATAAGAGTATAGTAGCCCGACTCTCTCTCTCTCTCTCTCTCTCTCTCTCTCTCTCTCTATATATATATATATATATATATATATAGAGTAGAGCTTATATGCTTTTAAAAGCACAAGCCCATCCATGCTTGTGAATTTTTTACCATTGGATTTGTATTGGGATTTGTGCTTTTTATTTTATCTTTCTCTCTCTTTAGTTGACTTTACAAAAGCACAAATCCCAATACAAATCCAATGGTAAAAAATTCACAAGCATGGATGGACTTGTGCTTTTAAAAGCATATAAGCTCTACTATATATATATATATATATACTATTATTAGTATGTGAATAGTGTTTCACTTTTTGACCATTGGATGCCTACGGTTTAGTGAGGGGTTGGTGGAACAGTAATGGTCCAAGGGTGGTGGAACAGTAATGGTCCATGGGTGGTGGAACATTAATGGTCCAAGGGTGGAAAGTGGATAGTAACCACTATTCATATATTATTTATAGTATCCTAATTAAACTTTATATAAATAGCCCAAATTTGCATGTATACCCTCTATCTAAATATTTGAAAATTGCACCTATGCCCTTGCAAATAACACATGCCCCTCCGGCCAACTTTCCGACGTTAAAATTGTAATAAGGCATTATTAAATGACCATATTAATTCAGAACAAAGACAAGGTTATAACAGTAACTTAATGTTTATCCATTTAAAGTTTCAACGGAAGGTTGGGCGAGTGGGGCTATTTCTAAGGTTATATAACTTGAGTGGTATACACTTCTTGAGGGGCATATATACGAAAGTCCTGTTTTAAAATTACAGAATGAGAAACATTCCATGTATTCAGATACAGAATTAATTAGACGACACTCAACATAAATCTAATATGATTAATACTTCTATGCAGATATTTATAACTGACTGGTGGCTGTGCCCAGAATTGTATCTGAGACGTCCTTTTCATCTTCACGCATCCTCTAGACTTGATGCTCTACTGGAGGCACGAGCTAAGCAAGGTGTACAGGTACTTGTTTGCCTAGTATTGTGACTATTATCGTTGCATTGTTTATTTGTTTTATACTTGATTGTTCTCATAGACATCTCATATTATATTTTAGTGTGGATTCATCGAGTCTGAGACTAACTTTTTATTGGTTTCAGTTGTGTACTGACTAATGACTTTTTATTTTGCAGATTTACATTCTTCTTTACAAAGAGGTTGCTCTTGCTTTGAAAATCAACAGTGTATACACTAAGAGGAGGTTACTTAACATCCACGAGAATGTAAAAGTTCTGCGTTATCCTGACCATTTCTCAACAGGCGTGTACCTATGGTATGGTATTAGCCTAAATAAAGTACCAATTGATATTTTTATCAGCTTCTATGAGCATGATCTGATATATGAATACATTTGATTGCTTTAAGGTCCCATCATGAGAAAATTGTGATTGTTGACAATCATGTTTGCTATATTGGAGGACTTGATTTGTGTTTTGGCCGTTATGACAATCCCAAACACGAAGTTGGTGATTTTCCTCCACTGATCTGGCCGGGAAAAGACTATTATAATCCCAGGTAACTTGATATATGTTAATCCCAGATAACTTGATATATCCCCCTAAAATAGCTCGTAAATTGAGGCATGAAGTTCAGATTTGTCCAAGTAACTTAATAGGGATTAAAATGGATATCTATGTGTAATTCTAAATATGCCTCTTATCTTTATACGTGAGGGAATCTGAGCCAAATTCTTGGGAAGATACAATGAAAGATGAGCTGGATCGTTCAAAATATCCTCGCATGCCCTGGCATGATGTCCATTGCGCTCTCTCGGGGCCACCTTGCCGTGATGTGGCAAGACATTTTGTACAGCGCTGGAATTTTGCAAAGGTTATATACTTTCCTGATTCCCTTAAAAAGTTTAATTATGTGCTTGCATAATCATCTATTTACATATATGTGCCTGTAAAATCATTTATTTAGAAAAATAAACCCTTACATTGAGGAATGATTTGATTCGTGATGGAAGTTGGTTTTGTTTAAGAAAAAAAGAAAATCTAAGACGGGCAACTTAAAAGTACAACGGGTATATACGTCGGAAAATAAGCTTTTGGAAGCATATGCAAAATTTAGATTTTGCAGTAATAAATATGTAAACAGAAAATTTTGACAGTGTATACAAAAATATCTAGTTCATTTTCAAGGCATTTATTATTATCTTTTGATTATATTTTTCTTGCCAGAGAAATAAGGCTCCAAATGAGGAAGCCATTCCCTTGTTGATGCCTCCACACCACATGGTCATTCCACACTACATGGGAATTACAGAAGAAAAAAGTAGTGCCCAGTATAAGCAACAGGATCCCAATCCTAAAGATTTGAAAAAGATGGAGTCTTTTTCTTCTCGTTCATCATGCCAAGACATCCCATTGCTGTTACCTCAAGAACCTGACCAGTTAGTACAGCCAAACGGAAATTTAGAGCCAAATGGAGATGTAGAACCAAATGGAAATATAGATCACCCAAGTAAAGCTAGTCGGAGCCAGTCCTTGCCTTTCCGAAAGACAAAAGTTGAACATTCGGTTCAAGATTTGCAAATGAAAGCTTTTGTGGACGATCTTGGTTTCCCGCAGCCCCCAAGGGGAAGACCACAATTCGAGGTAATTGCGAATGTATGCCCAACAACGGAGAATGCAGATGAGTGGTGGGAAACACAAGAGCGAGGTGATCAAGTGGTTTCTGCAGATGAAGCCGGACAAGTTGGTCCTAGGACATTATGTCATTGTCAGGTAAGAGCTCTTTTCTTATCTTGAGTTAACAACTAGTTAGCTATCTCGTTTCTTATTACTGAATTTGCTGCTGTATTCATGAACTAATGTGTCCCTCACCATGCTTTTGCTGAATGGCAAATTGCTACTATGATTGTGAATACCAATATTGCAATTGTAATATGTTCATGTCTGTCCTACTTTTGCCCTGAACCTATCTTGCTATCATATGTGCTAGTGACATTTAAATTTATGTCATGTCTCAAGGATAGTTCCTTCAGTGTAAACTGTAGATTGAAGGATGAAACGACTTCCTATGAACTTTTGTGGGGGATTTTGTGATTCATTTCATCAGTTAAAAAATTTATTATCCATGCTGTGGCCATTAAATGGTTAGTGGGTTTCATGCTGTTTATTGTTTAGAATTTTGTTGTGAATCACTTTGGCATAGATAGCTATTTAAGCAGAGCTTAGCATTCAAGAGACTATTTTATGATAACATTGTAGGTAATGGCAAGAACAAAATTCTTGTATTTGAGAAGAAGAATAGAAAACGCCTTATATTGAATAGCACTAAATTTTGTTTTTTCAATGATATTTACAGGTTAAATTTTGTTTCTATCGTCATACTAGATAATTTTTTGTTCATTTATTTGCGGATCAGTTGATTTCAATTGTGCATAATCACCTTTCTAATGCAGGTTATTAGGAGTATTGGCCCATGGTCAGGTGGAACAAGTCAGACCGAAGAAAGCATTCACAATGCCTATATTTCTCTTATTGAGAAAGCGGAGCACTTCATATACATTGAGGTATGCAATTTTTGGAGATATCGTTGCTAGGTTTTTACTTGTTGACGCCAAAAGTCATCAGCTCTATATATAAATGAAATAATAAGACATATCAATGCCTATTGATTTACAAATTTGCCAGTAAGTTATTGTGCAGATACATATAATTGAGTAATAAAAACCTGGCAGATAAGCTGTATAATATCTATCCGTGGCATTATTAGCAAAAAGATCAAGATAGCATTAGCATAAACAAATGCTCCTTCAACGAACTTTAATTGTATCATTCATTCTTTCTGTGGCTTTTTTTGGGATATTTTTTTCGAAGTAATTATTTGATTCTAGTTGGATAACTTTGCCATAGTACACTAATGATATCAGTAAATCTATTTACTGATATCATTTGCTAATGCATATTCCTTCTGCTGAACATGACATGTTTACTGACTTGCTGTTTTCTTCACTGCCGTTCTCCAGAATCAATTTTTTATATCAGGTCTTTCGGGAGACAATCTTATAAGGAACCGTGTTTTGGAAGCATTGTACAGGCGTGTTATGCGAGCCGAAAAGGAAAAGAAGTGCTTCAGGGTTATTATAGTCATACCACTTTTACCTGGGTTTCAGGTATTATGCCTCCGTACTTGGCATTATTAGAGAAGCACTTTTTCAGGCAGCTTTTTACTCAGCATTGTCTTACAGGGAGGTATAGATGATGGTGGCGCAGCATCTGTGAGGGCCATAATGCACTGGCAATATCGAACCATTTGTAGAGGGCCGAACTCAATACTACAGAACCTTTATGATATTATGGGTCCTAAAGCACATGATTTTATCACTTTCTATGGTCTTAGAACATATGGTAGACTTTGTGATGGAGGTCCTTTGGTTACCAATCAGGTGAAGCTTCTTTATTTTTTTTTGTCTTTTCCAGCTTATTGAATAGAAGGAAAGAATAAAATTACTTTTCCTGAAAGAAAAGGTACTTTTTAGTGCAGTAATTTGGACGAAACCTTTAGCGGTGCATATGTTTTGTGTATCACTGTATTACAGATTCGCAGTATATTTTAAACATAACCTTTCATTTCACCAAGTTTCCAACAGTTTGTGAAAATAAAATATTATGTAGGAAATATAAATAGTGCTTGTTGCATGTCAAAATAAATTATCTGGCAATAACTTTTCGCTATGAGGATTTTGTTTTGCGATTGGAAGCTTGGAGTTTGATGTTTTCTGCTTGCAAGATCTTGGAAGCCATGATTTATTAGGATAATATATTACACTTATGAGGTGATTAATGTTATTCGAAGAAAATGACTTGGAGGCCGAATATAGTATGCCTTTCTAGCATTTGATCGTACTCTTCATCTTTGTCTACCAAACGCTACATTGAGTAAATGAAAGAGATATGCTGAACAAAATGTTCATGCATCTAAACAGGCCCATATTGTGTCTCTGTATGATGTGTATAATTTTTTCATTGACTTAATAGCAGAACTTTCCCTTATCTTCAATTTTAATAGCTGAGATAGCTATTTAAGGACATTTTGATTTGTAAATAGAACAGTTTTCTCTTCACAGCATATTCTGATCATCAATGGTAGTGATTTTCATGTCTCCAGGTATATGTACATAGCAAGTTGATGATAATTGACGATCACATAGCATTGCTTGGTTCAGCTAATATAAATGATAGAAGCTTACTAGGTTCGAGGGATTCTGAGGTATGGTTCTTTATTTGATCTCTATCTCTCTCTCTCTCTCCCCCCCCAAGTATTTCAACAGCTGGAAATAGATTGCTACACTCATTAGGTGTATAAGTGCGTGGGCTACTTCGGCTTATCTTTTTCTTTACGAGTCAAATATAAGAAAAACCATAGTCGGCACTATTAGATATATACTCATCGAATGAGTTCTTTAATGTATAATTTTTTTGCCTTTTTGTCCTTATTTAATAACCCTTTCATTTATTATAACTCTTTTTCTTTCATCACATAGAATTGAATGATGGAATGTGATTTACGGAGTCGACCCTGAATTGTCTAATGATTTGGTTTTGTCATTGTTGTTGATCTACTTCGATACAACTGGTGGCCAAGGTTCATTTGTTCTCTTTTTCCTTCATTTCTTCCTTGGAGGCTTAGTTTTGTTTGCCACCAGTAGAAAAAGACACCTACATTCTAGAAAATGCATAAAATATTCAAAAATTCTGGTCCTAAATTTTGTTTTGGAGTCTGTACGGTGTAACATCGTGATTTAATTTTAATGTAGGCACTTGTTGTTTGTCATATTCTCCGAGTTTCATTGCTTAGTAAGTAGTCATACATCAATGTTGGAAGTAGTTACACTTATATATATGCTCTTTCAATTATTTTCCTTTTTGAACCTTTGTGCAGTATTTGCATCTATAGTTTGACCATAGTTTGTACTATTAGAAACTAGGGATGGCTATGGAGTGAGTTTATATAGCTTGGGAAAGTCTTTTACTTGTTCCATATAGTTTCCTTGTATGGTTTGTCGTGCACAACAGTTAATAGTTTTCCGAGTTGTAACAACCATCTTCCTAATTTGTAAAATATCTCCAAGTCCCAACAAAGATCTTATTGTTGTATTTTAGACTTAAAGAAGGAAATAAGAAATATAAGATATGTTGAGAATCTTGCATGTATTGCATGATATTAATCAGAGACATTTTACCTCACTGGTTGATTTGCTACTTGATTCCTTCCTTTATTGTGGATAGATATATTCCTCCAGACACGATTAAGGGTTCTCTTGATAATTTATTTTCGTCTCTTTTGCAATCATTTTGCCTTGTCATTATGGCTAAATTTTTCTTCCTTAGATTGGTGTACTTATTGAAGATAAAGAATTCGTCACTTCACGTATGAATGGAAAGCCATGGAAAGCTGGAAAGTTTTCTTTTAGTCTTCGTCTATCCCTGTGGTCTGAACACCTTGGTCTTCAGCGAGGGGAGGTTAGTAATAACTTCTTTTCTTTTTTTTTTTTTGGTCGTCTCTCCATTAACTTTCCTTAACAGAAGTGCCTTTTTTTTTCATTTGTAGAGCTCGCTGATTTTGAGAATTGTATTACATTATATATTTATTACAAGCTGATTATCATGCCACATCCTTACTTTTGTTGCATAGTTCCTGAAATTAAGAGCTGTTAATTATAAATTACTAATAGCTTTCTTTGTCACGTCATTGCGATGCTTTTTATTGCGCTGTTTAGACTCAGTTGATTTAAAATTTACAAAAGAGCTGCTTTATGATTTCTCTTTCTGCTACTATGAATATCTAGTCATATCCCTGTTTCAAATTTTTGATCTTTTCAGGTCAAACAGATTATTGATCCTGTTAACGATGCAACATATAAAGACATTTGGATGGCCACGGCAAAGGTGAGGCAAATGGGAAACTTTTGCCTTTCTGTTGGCGACAACGGTACCTGTATTTTATTTTCCAACGGAAACATATGAGTGGCAATTTTAATATATTTCAGCACTCAGCCACAAAATTCATCAGAATCAAAATTTTCTGACTTTGTCAAAATGCTGCTTCAGTCATTCCTCTTTATTTGGCTATTTTCAAACTGTTTTAATGTATCCCGCCACTGTTTTACCCATAAAATGCATCAGAACCGATTTTTTTTTGTTAAACCGCTGCATTTTATGATACGTTGGAACTCCCAGAGCATGCTGGGGCAAGGAAATTAGATAATAGCCGGACAATCGGCAATTCATTCCTCAACTGTCGAAAATAAACAAAAAAATATTAAATAAAGAACTACTTATGTGAAGGGTCAAAAATCTTTTGACTTCCATTCAGTAACATGATGAGGGATACTCCTCAGTATTCTTATCAAGTTTTTTTGTCCCCCCCTATCCTGTCTCTTGCTCATCTCTTGTTTATTTTCTTGGCAGACAAATACAATGATATACCAGGATGTATTCTCCTGCGTTCCGAACGATCTTATCCACTCAAGGTCCCATGACATCTCACCAATTTTAAATTTTCTTTGTTTTTCCACTCGCAATTCTCCTAGTGAAAATAACTAAAATCTTCTAAATGATATTTGAGAATATGCAGAGCTGCCTTTCGACAGAGCACAGCCTATTGGAAGGAGAAAATCGGGCACACGACCATCGACTTAGGAATCGCCCCTGAGAAGCTGGAGTCTTATCAGAATGGAGATCTCAAAGGTACCGATCCTATGGAGAGATTACAATGCATTAGGGGACACATTGTTTCTTTTCCGTTGAGTTTTATGTGCCAGGAGGATTTGAGACCGGTTATTATGGAGAGCGAGTATTATGCCTCTCAAGTTTTTCTCTAGTGTTTTGATGATTCATTGAAGAATACACTCACCTGTAGAGTAGTGGTGTACATATAGCGAGCGGCTTGTAAATTCATCCAAGAATGAAGAGAAGTATAAATAAAGCAAAAAAAAAAGAAAAGAAAAAAGAAAAGAAAAGAAAAGAAAAGAAAAGGAATAATAGGTGTCATAAACAACAGTGTATCCTATAGATTATTTGCTTGGAGAGTTGAGAAATAATTCAATTAAATATTTCTTTTAAATTTTAATATACCGATCTATTGTGCTGCTCGTTTATCTTAGTGTGCTCATATAATTCAGTTAAGAGCTCTCTGCTCGAGTTATATCTTTTGCTGGGAGTGGATTATTCTTTAAAAGATCTAGAAGCTTCTGATTAGCAAAGGGTCTGATTGATTTAGTGCCAGATATGACTGAAAAATAAGTGAATGTAGGGGTGATGGGCTTGTTATAAGGTAGGAACAATATCTGGTAACGTGCTTTTCCTGCTAGCTTCGATTTTATGCTTTGATATTTGTAAGGCCCTTTGAAAGGTGAGCCCTATGGGAAAAATACCGTTTCTGTGTAGGTTAAAAATACATTATTACTGTTTATGTAAACATTGTAGAGTGGCATAGCCAAATCGAGACTCTTTAATTCTGCTGTTCTGTTAACATTCCATGCAAATGAAGGGATCAAGGAAAGATGATATTTTGTCTTACATATTTCTTTTGTTATTGAGTAAAATATTGAACATGCAATAAGATGCCATCGTGCAATAATATGATAGTAATATGGGGAGGAAGAGTTGAAAATTTAATTACAAGTACTTTCAGAATTTGAATGCCAAAGAAAAATATATAAAAAAAAAGGAGTCAGAGAACATTATATCGAGTATAAGGCGTATGACGTTTCATCTATGAATTCAGATAGAACTATGTTAAAACATATAAAATCTCCAAAAGATCTGACAACGGGACTTTCAGTTGAAATCTGCAGCAGTCATAACGCCAAAGAAAGTATTCACCAAGCAAAAACCCTCACTTGAGGTAAAATAAAAAATAATAAAATTCTTAGTAGTAATCTTCAGATGACATGATAAATAATATGCACTCCAACTCAATATTAATCAATTATTCCTCGTTTGATGACAGTAACACAATTACTTCTCCCTTGCATGCTGCAGAAATACAGCATAAGCTGCGTCCCGTCTATCGTTGGTTATAAACCAAAAGAATATAAAATACGAAGTCGAAATCGTTACATCTCAGAGAAGGTTTAAAGCGTGTTCTATTTTATTAATCCTGGCAGAATCATGGTGGAACCCGCACCACGACAAAGGAATGAGTGCAAAAATGGTGCTCGAATCACTAAATCAGGAGCCTAGCAAGGAAAATTTTACTACTTTGGCATTAATCTGAGGGGCCAATCATTTTCTCCGGTACTACAAGCTCATGGAACTCTTGTTCTGTCAAGACTCCAAGATTTAAAGCAGCTTCCTGGCAAACAAAATTAAAAAAGGAAAAATCGATATGGTAGAAATCAGAACTTTGTTTAAATTCTAAGTTACTTGCAATCTAAATAAACATCAGCAGTGAATTCTGACGATACTAATCTGATCAAGCCAATTTATAATATCAAATGATATGATACCAAAAGGTCCAAAACTAAAGCAAGGTGAATTTAGAAAAGCACATGAGCCCTTTCGATTAGCTAGCAATTAAGGGAATCGCATGATGAAATGCGGAGAAAGAGTGGGAGCGACTGTGCGCCTGTTATCCTTACCTTCAGTGTTGTTCCTTCTTTGTGAGCTTTCTTTGCAACCGCTGCAGCCTTATCATAGCCAATTTTCTGCATTACAAAAAAAAAGAGAAAATTAGACATGCCCATTAAACTCAACGAAAGAGATTGATCAGAGAAAACAAAAAGGGAAAAGAAAAGCTGAAATAGTTAATGTATGCTTACAGGGTTCAAAGATGTCACCAGCATTAAAGACTGCGAGAGAGATACGGGAAGAAAGAAGTTTAATGTTTGGTTATTATAAACATCATTAATGATGTGTAGACATGTGAAGATGAGAAATATTTCACCTCATGCAACAATTTCGATATTCTTTGATGGTTTGCTTCGATTCCCCTTACACAGTTCTTCTCAAAAGATGAAGATGCATCTCCTAACAACCTCACAGACTGCCGACAAATGGACAATCAATTCACATTAAACTACTAGCAGAAATTGAGACATTTTTCACCTCTTAGAGAGATATAAAAGTAAACCGAAAGTTGAGAGTTCTATGAAGTTACGGGTTTGGAGAGTATATTAAAATGGATACAATATATAAATGATCATACTCGAAGAAGTGCACTTGCAATCAGCGGTTTATACACGTTGAGTTCAAAATGGCCATTTGACCCGCCCACTGTGATGGCAACATGGTTACCCATCACCTGCACAAAGCAGAAAGAAAAGATGACACCCGAAGTAGATGGGTGCAAATATCAACAAAAGAAGTAAGCATGGACATTTACATATAAAATATGGAAAAACAAATTCATCTTACTATCACATCCCTCATGAGGATAGTAGTACAGACTAATAAAAGTGAAGAATAAGAGAAAAAAGAAATGTTCAAAGACAGGCTTCTGCCCCAAATATTCATTGCATTGCCTGAGCTATGCCAATAATGTTGATAGTAAATTTAACATTTTGAATTTTTGGTAGCTAGAATTAACAATATTGACTTAATAATACATTTGATATGATTCTAATAGAAGTATGGACAAACCTGAGCGCAAACCATCGTTAATGCCTCACATTGAGTAGGATTAACTTTCCCCTGTGACAGGAAAAATGCCAGACATTCAACAAAAATATATATATAATGAACAATGGAAACCGCTGTAGATCTGTATTATCTTGAGGTAACAAATGGAAAAATAGAAAGAAAATAAATAAATGGGGAAGGCATATACCGGCATGATACTACTGCCCGGCTCATTTTCAGGTAGGATAAGCTCACCAAGTCCACAACGTGGACCACTGAAACAAGAGAGTAGAAAATTGTGAACCTTGTGCGAAGCCAAAGCCATAAGATCCAAAATAGCAGTCATATATCTATTTCTGCATTGATGTATAGGCATTACTATGAATCATGAACTTAATACCTTCCTAGAAGTCGTATGTCATTTGCAATTTTCATCAGAGAAGCAGAAATTGTGTTTAAGGCACCACTAGCCTCAACAAAAGCATCATGCGCTGCCTACCATGCAAACAAATGAAATAGAAGATTAGTATGTTGAAAGCATGAGAATAAGAAGTTGAAGATATTAAAAGAAAAGGAACAGCAAGGACCCCACAAATGTGTGCAGAAAAGCAGAAAAGGTTTGAGGAAAAAAGAAGCCAAAGAAATAATCAAGAAACAAATTAGAGTAAAAAAAAATCCCCTAAAGTGTCTATGATTTACAGATGTGAGTTCGTTAGAGACGGCAACTAAAGATACCAGCTTCTAAAATAAAATGCACCATTCGAATGGTCTCTTACAGAAAAGCAGAAAAGGTTTGAGGAAAAAAGAAGCCAAAGAAATAAACAAGAAACAAATTAGAGCAAAAAAAATCCCCAAAAGTGTCCATGATTTACAGATGTGAGTTCGTTAGAAACGGCAACTAAAGATACCAGCTTCTAAAATAAAATGCACCATTCGAATGGTCTCTTATAGAATGGATGACATCTAAGCAATCACATTAGAGATTGTTCCCCTCATCTAAAGGTGCAACTACTGCTTCCTGAAGTTTCAGTTCATCAGTAAACAGATCTATGGATGTTACCAATAATACAATATAAGCATCTTCTTTTAAGTAATAAGTTCAAATTTCACACGAAAAAATTAATTTCCATACAAAATTCTGAGGTCTTCAATTGATAACATGGATTTCCTCTTAACCAAAAATGTAAGCAAAAATGAGTATAACTACTAACCAATGCTTCGAACTTGTTCTCTGCTGTGACAAAAGGTAGATTTGTTTCCTCAGCTACAGCAGCAGCAATTTTTACATCGAATCTGAAAGGAAAGGACATGTGCATACAAGTAAACTGAGTTGATATCACGATAAGCAACAAACATAAATGGAAAGTTTGAAGACATATGATTACGTAGAGCCGTATAGAAAAACAAGCGGATATCAACCAATGTAATAAGTACTTCAACAAAGAAGCTTGAAATGTGAGAAAATGAGAAAAGGGATTCAGGGCAAAGAATGTATACTAGAACAACAGATGTTCAGCTAACAAAAATCTAATACTAGTTTCATCAGAGACAGAAGCCTCACATAAAATTTCACAATTTCTTTCAAGCTCAACTTAAGTTCATATAACAGAAAAATGTACCCTAGTTAAACTGAGAGAATATAAGAATACTCGTTGTGCAAGTTCATTTATCCAAATCAAGAATTTTTATCAGGTATTCAAAAAATCATTACTTAGAATCGTGTCCAATATATATGAAGTAATCCTAATAAATCAGAATACGATTGATCTTGCGATCAGAGAGACAGAGAGTGAAACATAAAGACGAAAGGAAACTACCTATTCATTGTGCCTGAAGCACCAAAGATTGCGTGCAATTTGATAAATTTAATACTCCCAAATTGCACAACAAGGTTAAAGCTCAAAAATACTAGTAATATCTAATCAAACAACACCACCATTTCAAGAAGCATATTCCTTTATGCTTAAAAGATTACTACAATTAGAACTTATATTTATTGCAGCATAATAAACTCATATAAACTTCATATTTGAACAGATTTTTCACAAAAATCTTTGTCCCTGTTACAATGTCCCCAACCCCAGCCCCTCTCAACCCCTGCTAGGAAAAGAACACTTGATATGGATTGTTTGCAGCTGTGGCTCAATATATTGCACTATAGTTCTGTCACAAAATTCCAAAAAAAATTGCTGCACTGAAAGCAGCATGCATGAGATCAAAGCAATTTGAATGAAAGGCCATGCAGATGAACTACATAATCAATAGACAAAAGCAAAGAAATACATCAGTTAGAAAGTTAGACAGCACTTGGACACAAAATGTAGGAAAACATAGGCAGATAATAGAAAAGGCTTCATAAATTTATATACCCTCTCTTTGTGTTCAACCCAGTTCCTACAGCAGTACCACCTTGTGCAAGCTGTTCAACATGAGAATCCAGTGAGAGGTAGTCCAATAAAAACAAAGGGATCAAAATAAAGATTTGCTGGCCTACCTGATAAATTCGAGGCAAAGTGCCGACTATCCGATCAATACCATATTTTACCTACAGAAAGAACTGAATATCAATAGTTGAATGAAGCATCACCGCTCATTAATAAAGATATAGCAACAAATTTTAAACAAAAACTCATTCTTAATCTCATACCTGTGTAGTGTAACCACTAAACTCTTGACCAAGGGTTAGAGGAGTTGCATCTTGAGTGTGTGTGCGACCAATCTTAATTATATCTTTGAATTCAACAGACTGCAATGTCAAAGCATCCAAAGAGTAAAGCAGATTAAAGAATAGCAAAGCCATATGCTCGAGAGATTTAATTGGCAATCAACTATGGGTCTTTACGTAGCAAACTTCTTTGGTGCCTGCACATTTTGATGTCACTGTACTTGAAGATTGTATGTCAATGATAGAAAGGAAAACGTCGGAGAAACAAAAAAGATTTAGTCAACTTTATGTATTTCTTCAGTCAAGTTTTCCCATTTCTTAGCTTATTTTCATACAGATATTTCAGGTATTTAAACAACTAACTCTGCAGAAGGCGGCTAGTCAAAATATACAATTCTAACTATAAATGTAGCTTTCTTGTTGTTTATCGTGGTCGAAAAAAGATCAGCAAGATCAGAATTCCTCTTCTAATTAATATAGCACAAGAACTAATCAAGTAAGATGGATTAGGTAGTTAATATAAATACAATGCTACAAACATATGTTTAGATGCTCTGAAATCTGCAGCTAGGATAACAAGGAGAAAATGTAATGCAAGAAAGATAGTAACTCATGCTCATACCTTTGAATGAAGTGAATCATGCAACTGTTTCAAGCTTGGTACAAACTTCATGTTAATCTCTGTAGCTGCAGCTATATGCATAACCTAAAATATCACAAATAAAACACAACTTCAAGCATCTGGATATATATAATCCCAAAACGCAGGGTGTAGTTTAGTCTAGAAAATTTCTTAGGTACACAATAACACCTATGATGAAAACGCAACCCGCAGACTAAACAAATATTCACAAACTCTAATAAAACTTTGCAAATTTAAAATAATCCCTCAGGAAAAGGGAAAAACAAAAAACAAAAGCTGTACTATCATGGTTGCCCATAAGTCTATTGAATTAGTTCATCAACTCTGTCATGCAGCTCATACTAAAACAATTAATTCAGAAAATTAAATAATCTAATATTTCTTATAGTTATGAATCAGCAAATGAAGCTCCCAAATATGCCTTCTTCAGGTATAAGAAATAGCAGTAACAATAAGCGTTCAAATGAAGGCTTACAGTTGGAAATGTGTCGTTTGATGATTGGGACCTATTAACATGATCATTTGGATGAACAAACTTCCCACCCCGTTTATGCCCAAGAATCTCAGCTGCTCTATTTGCTATCACCTGCGAACAAAAGAAGAGATCGTCACACTGAAGAAATATTTTAACACTTACTTTAATTAAAAGTATGTCCCTAGGAAAACTGTAACAAGAATCTCCATTTTTTATTATTTAAAAAATGAAATGACTATTGCACTAAAACACTATATAAAGTCACAGCATGGACATGTGCTTATACAAATCTGGATAGAAGGAAAAAAAAAATGAATTTTAAATAGAGAAAAGATCAATGAGTGCAAAACCTCATTTGCGTTCATGTTGCTCTGAGTACCACTGCCAGTTTGCCAGATGACGAGTGGGAAATGATCATTCAATTTTCCCTCAGCAACCTCTTCAGCTGCCTGCATTATCGCTTTCCCAACAGCCGGTTCGAGACCGTATTCCATATTCACCTTCACAAAGCCAAAATTTCAACCCCCAAAAACAAAAAAAAATAAAATAAAACAAATTTGTATCATCTGCAGATAAAACAATAATGGTAACATCAAATTTGGCATCATTAAACTCCTAAAAGCAACTAAAAGATCTCAAACCCCATAATATTATCCACCTCTTTTTCAACTTCACAGAAGCAAACTACTATCAACACAGCTACAACACACAAACTCCATCGAGTCGATTAAATTCCACTTCACTTGAAAGTTTAAATTTTCACTCAAAATCTAACCCATTAGAATCCCATGATTCAATAATCAATCCAATTCCACCTAAATTCACCTGCAAAACATAGCATCACGAGTAAAAAAAACCCTCAAATAAGATTAGGGGGGCGAAACCACGTGAAATTTAAGTACCTTAGCAGCACACTTCTTGAGAACACCAAACGCGCGGATGATCGGCTCAGGCATTTGCTCGCGCTCGCCTCCGATGTCGAAGTTTTGCAGCGATCGCTGCGTCTGAGCACCCCACAACCTACCGTTTCCATTCCCAAAAGAATCAAACTATATGATTCGATCCATCGTTCGGTCGAGAATCGATCGTTCGATCGATCGATCGAGAGAGAGAGCTTACTTGTCTGAGGGGACGAGGATGGGGCCGAAGGTGTCGCGCTCCTCCCTGAACCCAGTGGAGATCGAGCGGATCAACGCCGAGCGGAGCAACCTCACCGCCGCCGCCGAAACAGGGTTGGAGCGGGTCGCGAGGCGCCGCGGCGCGTCGATCATCATCGCCATGGCCACCTCCGAGCTCGAGCTCTCGAGCTCGGGAGAGAGAGAGAGAGAGAGAGAGAGAGAGAGAGAGAGAGAGAGAGAGAAGAGAGAGGAGGAGGAGGAGGAGAGACGACTGCGAGAAAAGATCCCAACTCCCTTTTATAGGATGGAGACGAGTCGTGTGATTGGTGGGTGCACAAATGGGTACAACACAACTTGCATCGTACTTTTCCTGTTTTTGATTACTCGATCTGCAGCGTTCGTTTCGCATCGGGCGGACCAGATTTGCTAACGACAAAAATAGTAAGGTGATAAAATCACTAATAAATTTGTTTAAATAAATTTGTTTTTGTTTGGACTAAAATCACTTAATTTTAAAACAACTAAAAGTTATAGATTTTTTTTAACTCCGTTTTGCAGAGAAACTGCAGTACGTACAATGAGAATGTAAAAATTAATTATTTATGTTCAGATATAAATAAAAATTTTTAGACTCTGTTTAGTTTAGATATAAATTAAAATTATTTATTTTAAATATATATAAATTTAGAAACAAGTAGAAATAAATTGAGTTGTTTCTAAAAATAAAAAAAAGATAGTATTTTAATAGTTAAATTGGAATAGTGAGAATAAGAATAATTATAATTTTAAAATAATAATATTTTATATAATTAATTAATATAAAAATATTAATTAAATAATAATTTAATTTATTTAATTAATTATTGCTAGATAACTTAAATATTAATTGATAAAATAATAAACAATAATGAGTACTATTAATAAATAATTTAATTAACTATAAATAAATAATTTAATAAATTAATTAGTTAAATATTAGTTGAATAATTAGTTAACAAATAATTAGATTAGTCAAAAAATTAATACAATATTTAAAATTATATTTATTTTAATTAACCTTATTATCAAGTAGGAACAAGTTTATTATAGGAAAAAGACTCGAACAGTAGTTCCAGTCTTATATCATCTTATTTTAAAAAGACGAGAATTATTGTTCCCGTCCAAACTAAATATGACTCTATTTGTTTAGGAAACAAGATCTGAAATAAAAAACTGGTTCTCCAAAAGAAACTTAAACTGCAATGAAATAATAAATATTATTATGTTGGAAATTGCAATCCAAACTTAATTTAAAAGTTAGTTTGAGATAGTATTTATCCAAGTTATATTTAACAGTTTATTTGTAATTATCTAGATTTGTGATCTGTTATAATTTGATAGCTATATATATTAGATGAAGGAGTACCACAGTAGATATGGTCGCATGAATGTCGTTGTAATTGAGGGTGTAATTGAATATTCTTATTGATAAAGAATTAGTTCTTCTCCAATGTCTCTTCATTTTAGATTCTGAGTTACATAATCGATTACGCTTCAGGCTAGCGTATGACGACGAATTAGTAATATTTTAGTTAATTAAAATATATAATTATTAAATTTTAAGATTGAAAAAATATAACTAAAAAATACAAAAAAAAAAAAATCTATAAAATAATATTATCTACATTATAAAAAATAATTTATTTTTATTAATATTTTTAACTTTCATATTAATAGAATTAAATTATTCAGCTAATTTTATTTAAAAATTTAATCAAACTAGCTAATAGTTTTAATAGTTATTTCATAAATATAAATTTTAACTAAAACATTAAAGTTAGAAGATTTATTTTAAATTAAAAATAGGTGACGATGTCTTTGCCTTTTTAAAATTAATTGAAAAAAAAAAATTTATTTGCACCTGATATATATTAATACTCAATACACCACAACTTATATTAGATGACTAATATTTAAATGTCAAAATTTAATTAAATATTTTAGATGACTAATATTTAAATGTCAAAATTTAATTAAATATATACAATCTACAAAGTCTAATAATTTAAATTATGTTTTATAAGTTAATTTTAAAATTTTTATTAAAAAATTTTAAACATACGGTGTATGTAGAAATATACATCCCATGCAAAGAATATTTAATAAGATGCACTTATAATTTCAAGAGAGATATTTTCACTTGCACTTATAATTTCAAGAGAGATATTTTCACTTGCACCAGAGGACTTAAGGAAGGATGTTAGAAATTATAACACAAACTTTTTAGTTAGTTTGAGATAGAGTTTATCCAAATTATATTTAACAATTTATTTGTAATTATCTAGATTTGTGATCTGTTATGATTTGATAGCTATATATATTTAGGCATAGTAATTAAATGAAGGAGGACCACAGTAGACATGGTCGCATAAGGTCAAGGACAAGGATGTCGTTGTCGTTGAGGGTGTAATTGAATATTCTTATTGATAAAAAATTAGTTCTTTTCCGATGTCTCTTCTTCATATTTTTGAATCTTAGATTCTGAGTTACATAATCGGTATCAGCGTAAATACCACTTGGTTTAGAATTTTAGATTCTGAGTTATATAATCGGTATCAGCGTTAAATAACCATTGGTATTAGAGATTTTTTACGCTTCCAACATATTATAGGCTAGGCGACGAATTAGTAATATTTTAGTTAATTAAAATTGGTATTAGAGATTTTTTACGCTTCCAACATATTATAGGCTAGCGTATGACGAGGAATTAGTAATATTTTAGTTAATTAAAATATATAATTATTAAATTTTAAGATTGAAAAAATATAACTAAAAAATACAAAAAAAAAAAAATTATAAAATAATATTATCTACATTATAAAAAATAATTTATTTTTATTAATATTTTTAACTTTCATATTAATAGAATTAAATTATTCAGCTAATTTTATTTAAAAATTTAATCAAACTAGCTAATAGTTTTAATAGTTATTTCATAAATATAAATTTTAACTAAAAAATTAAAGTTAGAAGATTTATTTTAAATTAAAAATAGGTGAGGATGTCTTTGCCTTTTTAAAATTAATTGAAAAAAAAATATTATTTGCACCTGATATATATTAATACTCAATACACCACAACTTATATTAGATGGCTAATATTTAAATATCAAAATTTAATTAAATATATACAATCTACAAAGTCTAATAATTTAAATTATGTTTTATAAGTTAATTTTAAATAGAAATATACATTAAAAGAATTTTAATAAGATGCAAATATAATTTCATAGAGAGATATTTATTAATCAATATCACTTATAATTTAAATATAGATATTTTCACTTATACTGGTATATATCAATATATATATATATATATATATATATATATATATATAATATATATAATATAATATTATAATATATAATAATATAAAATAAAATTATTTATATACTATGAAAATTTAACTATAAACGTATCTTAGAATCGAATTTATTAGTCAAGTGGCAATCATGCCTTCATGGCAAATCGCAGCTCTCTCCACTTTTATTTTCTTGAAATGATGAAAATTCAAAGATAAACATATAACAAATGAGGCGACCATTTTTCCACGATCTTCACTTGCTCTCCTGCCCATCAGCCTATATAAACTAACTCATCCAAGATCACTGCATATCAAAACACACACACAATGAGAGTGAGGAGAAAAAAAACTAAAAAGAGAGGCAAAGAGTAATACAACTCCTGAAGATTTCTATGGCTTCATATGAAAAGGCCATGCATAGAACCATACAAGAAGGCGGTCACCACAGCAGCATTTGTCGCAGCCTCTGCTATGCTCCTCCGCAGGGTGGTCGATGAGCTCGTCCCCCACGAAGTGCAGGACTTCATCTTCTCCGGCATCCACAATCTGCGATCTTGCACGTCCTCGCAGCACACAATCGTAATTGAAGAGACCGAAGGGTGCACCAACAATGAAAGTCAGGCTGTGAGATTGTACCTAACAACCCGCATCGACACTAACATCTGAAGGCTAAGGGTCAGCAGGGTGTACGAATCGAAGAGCGCACTAATCATTATGGAGGAGGGCGAGGAGATGATTGGTTTGCCGGGAAACCTCCGACAGCACTCTGAGGAATGGCAATTCGCGGCAGATCGAAGTACAATCATTTGAGCTCAGCTACCACAAGAAGCACAAGGAAAGGTGCTTTCCTATTACTTGCCATTCATATTAGCAAGAACAAAAGAAATTTAGGAGAAGGCACTACAACAAAATTAGGTTATATGGACAAATCTTTGTAACACTTTTATACAATTATCCTATCTATATTTCACCTACATCCAAAATTAGATTATAGGGACATATTTTTAGGACACATTACAATAATGTGTCGCTATACACCATAGCGACAGTAATGGTAAATATCGGTATGTTTGCTAATGGCACTTTTTTCATATTTTAGAAACACTTAAAATTATCGCTATAGTATAGTTTTGTTGTAGTGAGGATAAAAAACTCAAGCTCCCCGTGAATGAAGAGGATTCATGGAATCCCCTAGACTGTAACATCCTGAGAATATGAATATGAGAGGTAGAAATTAAGTAGATAGCGGTAGAGTAGTTCTGAAAAAATAAAGAGGCTCAAGAAGGAGACTTAGCCTTCTCCCATGACGGATCGAGGCATCCAAAGGAAGTGCACATTCATGGATATCACTTCTTGAAAATCGATGAATCAGCAGGAGGGTGATTTAGGGCTCCCACAGTTCTAGAGAAAGAAAGCAACCAACAGGATCCAAGGCACGGTATGGGGCTTGGAAGTATTTAAATCTTCCAAGATTAGCGAATCGGGCGGTCGGAATAACGGATCCATCTCGATAAGCCACAAAGCAACCAGAAGAAGCCTTAGAGCCCAAACACTTAACATATTAAGGCCTACTTGGCTTTAATACCATTTTATTATTTTTTTTCATCTTAGTCTACTATTGTTTGTAATTTACATTTCAGTACTATGTATGGAGGATTACAAGAAGCAAGTTGTAAATATTTTTCCAGTATCAATGAATGAAATGAATTAACTCTTTCTTTCTTCCTCTATTATCCTTCCCCTTCCTCTCTAACTCCTTCTCATCTCTCTAATCTTCCAATCTCTCTCTTTCTCCCTTTTCTCTCTACTATCTCTACTCTCTCTCTCTCTCTCTCTCTCTCTCTCTCTCTCTCTTTCTCTTTCTCTCTCTTTGATCTCTCTATTTTTTTTACTTCTTCCCTCTTTCTCTTACACAATTTTTTCAATTTCGCATACCTGAGCCACACTATCATCCCCGTCGCTGTCCACGACTCAGAACAAAATCATCATTGCCGGGTTGCGACGAGTCCGGAATATAACATAGACTTACACCACCCTTCGACGTTCGACACGCTGGCGATGGATACACAGCTTAAGAGGACGGTGATGGATGATCTTTCGAGGTACGCGGAGAGAAAGGACTATTACAGGAGAATCGGCAATGCATGGAAGCAAGGGTATTTGCTTTATGGACCACCTGGGACTGGGAAGTCAAGCTTGATTGCTGCAATGGCCAATTATCTCTAGTTTGATGTCTATGATTTGGAGCTCACTGAAGTAGGTTGGAACAACGCCCTGCGATGCATACTTATCGGTATGTCCAACAAATTAAGGACATTGATTGTACAATCACTACAAGAATATTATATATTGGTGACGAATAATGTCGCCACTGTATATATAAAAAGTTACCATCTTTTTAAAGCGTGGCGATTTTTAAAGTCGCCGCCAAAAGTTTTGCCACTGAATAAAATTGTGGCAAAGAATAGAAAGCCGCTACTTTATTAAAAATAGCGTGGCGATATTTTTTTGCCATCAAATATGATTATTAGTGGCTACTATAAATTGTCATCTTTTATGGAGATAAGGTGGCAATACATTTTTGTCGCAAAATATATATTTTAAGTGACAATCATCACGGTCGCCATCTTAGCTGAAGATAAAATGGCAACTTGGAGATAAGGTGGCAATACTTTTTCGCCACCATATATTTTAACTGAAAATAAAGTGGTAATTTTTTGTTGCCACCAACTGTGCAAGTAAAATAACCACCAATAATGAGTAAAGTTGTCAACAACAATAAACAAGTAATGAAACAAAATATACACAAAGTAACTAACAATATATTTAAGTAAACAAAATTATTCTTTTAACAAATATTTAAAATGCTAATTAACTTCCGATCCACAAGAGCTTAAAAATAAAGTAATATCAACAGCAATTTAAAGACAAAAGGGTTATAATATCCAATATACAATTAAACATCATTCCTGACTTTCCATACTTGAAAAATAGTACACACTTAAGAATGACGAAAAAAAGCTTCAGCTCCTAATTCAACATCCATTCATTTCCTGCAACAAATGAAAAGGAAAAAAAATAAATTATATAAATTCAAAAATCTATAATAAAAATATATAATCAGACCAGAGATATATTATTTATTGGAGTGAATACTCTAACTACTACTGTGAATCTCCAATGAATCCAAATGAAGTACAATGGGGCATGTATCATCTTCTTGTGCCGATATACAAATAATCACCAAGCTCCAATGCAAACTGAATGGATCAAAGCACACTAAATAGAAAACCAACAATAATTAACTACAGTAAAATCTACTACATGGAAGGAACAAATTAACTGCACTTTTAGGGAACAAAACTGGAACTAAATTAATCCTTTGATCTATAATAAAACATATACTAGTAAGGTTGCACAATTTTGCCAAGTTTCCTCAAGATAACCTCGGCAAGATTTAGATATACGCATTATTATGCACAGAATTGCAATAAAAAAGTTGTGTTGAATCGTTTGAAATAGATTTAAAAAGGGGAAAAAAAAAAAAGCTTATTCTCCATGAACGGGCAAGAAAATGTATGCCTTCTTGAATATGTTTACGCCTTTCCACCATCTTCTCAATTTCAAGAAACATGTGTTTTTATCTTCCTAGAAATAAAATGAAGTAGAAGCTCAAATCAAAATGTATCTTCTCAAAAGATTGCGACTGCATGCATAGTCATACAAACAACAAGAAGCCAAAAAAGTAAAATTTTATTTTAGGTCAAAAAGTGTTTCCATCTGGAAATGGAGGAAAAAAGAGCCCACGAGTAACGGGTGCATTAAAAATACCTTCAAAATATTGCACGCACTGCAGTTTGATAATAATCTGCAAAATATGCAAAACATATGCTAGGCAACTAACAAAATGTACTTGTTTCACAACCTTTCAAAGATCCAAAAAAAAAACAAAAGAACTAAAAAAAAGTTTTGAGCTTATGTGTGAACATCATTTCCTTAAAATTATTGAGAAAATCATGCCACATTCTTGCAACCTATCTTCATAAATTTAAGTTGGCTAAACTTCTAATCAAGCCCAGCAGCGTCAAATACATTCCACATTGCATCAGATAATTCGAAATGTTTGGAACGCCAGAAATAAGATTTAAAAAAGAAAAAAAAAAATTGGTCCCACAATTCAATGGCTTTTATTTTCAAACACTTAGCATAATATGTAGGTCTAAAGCAACTCAATTTGTTGAAATAACATGGCGATAGGCCATCCACAGCAGAGAACGAAGGCCGCCCAGCAACAAAAGCAACCATCAGAAATTCACATGAAAATAAAGGAAACCGAGCAAACATTAAGTCTCCATGTGCATGATCGATTAAAGAGCAAACATATATCATGCATAATGTTAGATCATACATATTAGAAAGAAAATAAAATAGAATGAAATTTTGTAAGGCATTATTTGTTCAATTCACTCAATCCCTCTCTTAAAAAGAGTTATAAGTAAGATTTTTATTTTTTTTTTAAGATGGAAGATAAAATATTTAAATATTTAGAAATAACCATAAGGACAACATCAGAATAGAACTGCAAAAGCACGGTAAAAATCTTAATAGCATGACTTGTAATAACATGATAGTAGACATATGGATGGCGTCAAATCACATTAAAGAGGGGGAAGAAAATATAAAGTGGAAAAAATATACTGAAGATTACGATTTGACAACACATGAAGATTATGTAGTATCATAGCAAATCTAAGTAGACTATAGTTTCTAATAATTACACGAAAGATTACGAAAAATGTCATCACATAACACTAAAAATTACGGATTATTATAGGAAAGAATCTAGATAGATTAGATTTGGGGGAGGGAAATATTCTAACATGCTATATTCCGCGAGGGAAATAAGTAAATGGCAGAAATCTAGATAGAAATCATGGTCAAGAATGGCACAAAAGATATGTCATGATAGAAAATATGCATCACATCACAGTAAAGATTTTGAATTAACCATACATCACATCAAAGATTATATAGTATGATAGCAAATCTAGTTAGATCACATCACTCTCAAAAGCAAATAACTTGACATCACATCACAATAAATATGGTTAGATTTCCCTTTTCTGCCTTTTCAAAAATAATTCTGAAAGAAAAAGAAATGTAAATTTGAATCATATTTAAAATTAATTTTATAATTTCATTAAATTTTAGAAATACGAAAAATAAATTTTAGAATTAAGAAAATAATATATATATATATATATATATATATATATATATATATATATATATATATATATATATATATATATATATATATATATATATAAGCCTACTCGATAATTTTTAAAATACTTCTTGAATTATAATTTTTTAACATAAAGAATTAATTAACCTAAATATTATTTACCTGCACAGTAGAATGGTCCTAATATTTATGTACTTCTAATATTGACTTTCAAGATTAGAAAAATAAGCATTTATAACAAACATCTAAATTAAAAAACATTTAAGTATAAAAAATTATTAATCTGCACAGTAGGAAAACATTTAAGCATTTATAACGAACACCTAAATATTATTTATCTGCACAGTAGAATGGTCCTAATATTTATGTACTTCTAATATTAACTTTCAAGATTAGAAAAATAAGTATTTATAACAAACATCTAAATTAAAAAACATTTAAATATAAAAAAGTTGACTCCCAACCAACGTCAAGTTGGAGGAGGAAATAATTTGGGCGCAGAAGGTTCTCCCAAGTAAGTTCGGGCAATCATGCATGGTTGTTGGAAAACACCCGATTCAACACAGCAACAACGGTAATAATGGGAAGGACACAACTCTACACATTACAACGGCAAGTTGAAGTTCGAGGAGGAAAAACTTTGTTAGAAAAGGTTGAACAATTAAAATTTAAGCCTAAAATTAGAATCATGGTTTGAAAGACAAACTGTCTATATTTCTAAGAAATCACACTCATTTTCTGGAAAGGTCAGAAACTTTGTTAGAAAAGGTTAAACATTTAAAATTTAAGACTAAAATTAGAATCATATATTGAAAGACAAATTGTGCATATTTGTAAGAAATGATACTTATTTGGCAGGAAGCCCAATTCTTCATACATTTTCGGCTTTTGCCTCATGGGGATGGGGGTCACTGATCAAAGCATGCCCCCGTATTGACCAAACTTAAGTTGAAGGACCCAAAATGGAGAACTTATCATAGTTAATGAATTAATAATTTATGTTCTTTCTTTGAACATGAATTTATACCAACTTGTAAGCAAAATGAATAAAAACCTTTAAAAAGTGTTGTGAAACTAAAGGACTACTTTCAAATAAAGTTTAGGTACAAATGGAAGTAAACTTTCAGTATTTAATCACACAATTAGTAATTTATAGCTTTTATTCTCATGGGTTTTGTACTCATGAAAACTGTATAGATTTGAATATAGTCCTCCAAATATAAAATATTATTTTATATTTACTTTTTTCGTCTAAATAATTTGTTAAATAGTGTATATATATATATATATATATATATATATATATATATATATATATATATATATATATATATATATATATATGTTTTATATATTAACTTTTTTGATATATGATATTCTATGTAGAGTATGAATTACATAGAATATATCAAGCACAAATTGAAGGCTAAAATTAGAATCATATTTTAAAAATTGGAGGTTAACATTAGGGAATTTTATGTGTTTCTAATTTTCACCTCTTAAATTACAAAACTAACCATTTATAAGGAACGTTTAAAAATGAGAACAAAGTAAGGAAATGTCAGAACCACACATATTCCTTATGAACCTTGTTTTTTGCATCATGCTAGAAATCATGGCCATTTCGTAGAAACCTACATTACATGCAAGAATCCGGAGCGAACATACCAACAACGGTAACCCGGCAACTGAACAGAACGACAATAGCAAGGGCAAGTTGGAAAAGTTAACATGTTTCTAATTTTCAACTAAAAAATTAGAGAAGTAAGCATTTATAAGAAACACGTAAATATAAAACCAAAGATACAGAACCTCAAAATTATGTGCTTATTTAGTAGAAAACCCCGTACCTTATATGTACCTTATTTGATGGCCGAAAATAGTGACCGGCCATGGAGAACAACCTCGGGCAAGAATCGTAGCATCGATAGTGGATTCCCACTTATAAGGTAGTGGATTCCCTCTTAAGAATCGTAGCATCGATAGTGGATTCCCACTTAAAAGGTAGTGGATTCCCACTTAAAAGGTTTGAGATTTCAAATGGATGTCTAAAATTAGAATGATATTTTAAAAAACAAAGTTGATATACTTGTAATTCCAATTTTTAAAATTAGAGAATTAAACATTTAGAAGTAAAATTGGAGCATAAAATTACCATAATATTTTAGGAAATCATAGTCATTTCGTAGAAACCTATGTTACATGCAAGAATCCGGAGCGAACATACCAACAACGGTAACCCGGCAACTGAACAGAACGACAATAGCAAGGGCAAGTTGGAAAATTTAACATGTTTCTAATTTTCAACTAAAAAATTCGAGAAGTAAGCATTTATAAGAAACACGTAAATATAAAACCAAAGATACAGAACCTCAAAATTATGTGCTTATTTAGTAGAAAATCCCGTACCTTATATGTACCTTATTTGACGGCCGAAAATACTCACCGGCCATGGAGAACAACCTCGGGCAAGAATCGTAGCATAGATAGTGGATTCCCACTCAAAAGGTAGTGGATTCCCTCTTAAGAATTGTAGCATCGATAGTGAATTCCCACTTAAAAGGTTTGAGATTTCAAACGGATGTCTAAAATTAAAATGATATTTTAAAAGACAAAGTCGATATCCTTGTAATTTCAATTTTTAAAATTAGGGAACTAAACATTTAGAAGCAAAATTGGAGCATAAAATTACCATAATATTTTAGAACGAAAATTTTATAAGCGTGTAATTTCGAGTAAAAAAATTAGGGAAGTAAGAATAAAATTACCTTTATATTTTAAAGCGAAAATTTGGTAAACTTCTAATTAAGGTTGTAATTTTTAGTCCAAAAAATAGGGAAGTAAGCATAAAATTAGCATGATATTTTAGAACGCAAATTTTGTAACCCTGTAATTTTGAGTCAAAAACGTATTTGCTATGAACCTTCTTTTTTGCAAGGGCAAGTTGGAGAAGTTAACAGGTTTCTAATTTTCAGCTAAAAAATTGGAGAAGTAAGAGTTTATAAGAAACACGTAAATATAAAAACAAAGATAGAGAACCTCTAAATTATGTGATTATTTAGTAGGAAACCCTGTATCTTATATATGTACCTTATTTGACGGGCGAAAATAGTCACCGGCCATGGAGAACAACCTCGGGCAAGAATCGTAGCATCGATAGTGGATTCCCACTTAAAAGGTAGTGGATTCCCACTTAAGAATCGTAGTGGATTCCCACTTAAAAGGTAGTGGATTCCCACTTGAAAGGTTTGAGATTTCAAACCGATGCCTAAAATTAGAATGATATTTTAAAAGACAAAGTTGATATCCTTGTAATTCCAATTTTTAAAATTAGGGAACAAAACATTTAGAAGTAAAATTGAGCATAAAATTACCATAATATTTTAGGACGAAAATTTTGTAAGCCTGTAATTCCGAGTCCAAAAATTGGGGAAGTAAGCATAAAATTACGATTATATTTTAAAACGAAACTTTGGTAAACTTGTAATTAAGTTTGTAATTTTGAGTCCAAAAAATAGGGAATAAGCATAAAATTAGCATGATATTTTAGAACGTAAATTTTGTAACCCTGTAATTTCGAGTCCAAAAATTAGGGAAATAAGGAAACGTCAGAAATCATACGAATTTACTATGAACCTTCTTTTTTGCATCATGCTAGAAATCATGGTCATTTCGTAGGCACCTACCTTATATGCAAGAATCCCGAGCCAACATACCAACAATGGCAACCGACGAACTGAACACAGCGACAGTAGCAAGGCTCGAGAAGCATTTATAAGAAACATGTAAATATAAAAACAAAGTTAGGAAATCTAAAAGAAAAGTTAGGAAAGCTGAAAATTATGTACTTAATTTACTATGAACCTTCTTTTTTGCATCATGCTAGAAATCATGGTCATTTCGTAGGCACCTACCTTATATGCAAGAATCCCGAGCCAACATACCAACAATGGCAACCGACGAACTGAACACAGCGACAGTAGCAAGGCTCGAGAAGCATTTATAAGAAACATGTAAATATAAAAACAAAGTTAGGAAATCTAAAAGAAAAGTTAGGAAAGCTGAAAATTATGTACTTATTTCGTAGGAACCCCTGTACCTTATATGACGACTGAAATAGTCGCGGGGCATGGAGAACAACATCGGGTAAGAATCATAGCATCGATAGCGAATTCTCACTTAAAGTAAAATTGGAGCATAAAATGACAATCATATTTTAGATCGAAAATTTTGTAAGTTTGTAATTTCGAGCCCAAAAATTAGGGGAGTAAGCATAAAATTACCATTATATTTTAGGACGAAAATTTGGTAAGCTTGTAATTAAGCTTGTAATTTCGAGTGGAAAAAATTAGGGAAGTAAGCATAAAATTACCATCATATTTTAGAACGTAAATTTCGTAACCTTGTAATTTCGAGTCCAAAAATTAAGGAAATAAGGAAATGTCAGAAATCATACCTATTTGCTATGAACCATCTTTTTTCCATCATGCTAGAAATCATCGTCATTTCATATGAACCTACCTTACATGCAAGAATCCCGAGCCAACATAGCAAGAATGGTAACCGGCGAACTGAGCATTTATAAGAAACATGTAAATATAAAAACAAAGTTAGGAAATATAAAAACAAAGTTAGGAAAGCTCGAAATTATGTACTTATTTCGTATCTCAAACCGATGTCTAAAATTAGATCGATATTTTTACCATCATATTTTAGAACGTAAATTTGGTAACGTTGCAATTTCGACAAAAAAAATTACGAAAATAAGGAAATGTCAGAAATCATACCTATTTGCTATGAACCTTCTTTTTTCCATCATGCTAGAAATCATGGTCATTTCATACGAACCTACCTTACATGCAAGAATCCGGAGCCAACATAGCAACAATGGTAAGCGGGCAACTGAACACAGTGACAATAGCAAGGCTCGAGAAGCATTTATAAGAAACATGTAAATATAAAAACAAAGTTAGGAAATATAAAAACAAAGTTAGGAAAGCTCGAAATTATGTACTTATTTGGTATGTCAAACCGATGTCTAAAATTAGATCGATATTTTAAAAGACAAAGTTGATATGCTTGTAATTCCAATTTTTAAAATTAGGAAACTAAACATTTAAAAGTAAAATTAGAGCATAAAATTAGCATCATATTTTAGAACGAAAATTTTGTAACCTTGTAATTTCGAGTCCAAAAATTAGGAAAGTAAGCATAAAATTACCATTATATTTTCAAACATAAATTTCGAGTCCAAAAATTAGGGAAGTAAGCATAAAATTACCATCATATTTTAAATCGTAAATTTCGTAAGCTTGTAATTTCCAGCCATGTAAATATAAGAACAAAGTTAGGAAATATAAAAACAAAGTTAGGAAAGCTCGAAATTATGTACTTATTTCGTATTTCAAACCGATGCCTAAAATTAGATTGATATTTTTTCGATCATATTTTAGAACGTAAATTTGGTAACCTTGTAATTTCGAGTCAAAAAATTAGGAAAATAAGGAAACGTCAGAAATCACACCTATTTGCTATGCACCTTCTTTTGTCCATCATGGTAGAAATCAAGGTCATTTCATACGAACGTACCTTACATGCAAGAATCCGGAGCCAATGGTAACCGGGCAACCGAAGACAGCGACAATAGCAAGACTCGAGAAGCATTTATAAGAAACATGTAAATATAAAATCAAAGTTAGGAAATATAAAAACAAAGTTAGGAAAGCTCGAAATTATGTACTTATTTCATATTCCAAACCGATGTCTAAAATTAGATCGATATTTTAAAAGAGAAAGTTGATATGCTTGTAATTCTAATTTTTTAAATCAGGGAACTAAACATTTGGAAGTAAAATTGGAGCATAAAATGAGCATCATATTTTAGAACGAAAATTTTGTAGGCTTGTAATTTCGAGTCAACAAATTAGGGAAGTAAACATAAAATTAACATTATATTTTAAAACGTAAATTTGGTAAGCTTGTAATTAAGCTTGTAATTTCGAGTCCAAAAATTAGGGAAGTAAGCATAAAATTACCATCATATTTTAAAGCGAAAATTTGGTAAGCTTCTAATTTCGAGTCCACAAATTAGGAAAATAAGAAAAAGTGAGAAATCATACCTATTTGCTATGAACCTTCTTTCTTGCTTATAATTACATCTTATATTAATGTTGGGAATAATAAAAGAGATAATCACTAAGAAAAGACAAAATCTAAAAAACAAATTAGATAATCATATCTTTATATATTATATTTAAATATTTATTCATTTTAAATTATATATTTGTATAGATATTTTTATCTGAAAATGTGTACTAAAATATATCAAAATAATACAAATGATAGATTTATATTTTAATATTTTAATTTGACTGATCATATTTTAAACCGAAAGGATATGACTGAAATCAAACTATATTTATGCATTTTAAATTATATATCAAACTATATTTATGCATTTTAACTAAATATTTTTATCTGAAAATGTGTAAAGATATCACTGAAATCAAACTATATATATATCTGCAAGATCTGATTTTATTATATTAACTAAAATTATATAAGGATATGACTGAAATCAAACTATATTATATATATTTAAATGTTATATCTCCAAAATCTAATCTTATTATATTAACTAAAATTATATATAATTATTTTTTTTATTTTAAAATCTGTACGGAAATATCTTATTATATTAACTAAAATTATATATAAAATTATATTACAAATAATGTGTTTTAAAATAATACAAATTATATAAACTGCAAACAGAAGACTAAGCCCTATAAACTCGAATCTCATGAAATCCAGCCATTGGCTACATATAACATTCAATGCATCAACAATTTGTATAGATGACTCGAAATGAATAGCGAGGTAAAAAAAAAAAAAAAAAAGTATGAAAGCTTAAAGTTAATTGAAGATGCAAAAACACAAAATATCATCCTAATATCTGTAGATTCTGTACCTGCTCATATTTAAGTTGACATCGGTAAACCATGTGGTTAAGTACACCTGAAACCAAAACCAAACAAACAGTAAGATTCAAGATAAAGAAAATAGTAAAATCCAGAAAGAATAAATTGGTTTGTATTTGGGTAGAGTCGACCATGGTGCCTGAACAAACCTAGCCCACAATGCACCTAGAGGCAGATACTACGCATATCATGTAAAATTGTAAATACACACGGTGTACTTATAGGTAAATATTACGCAAATTAGAGAAAAAGATGAAGAAATTAGGCAAATTAATAGGAATATACGTTAATACACATACCAGACATCAGAAAACCAATGGCCTAAGATTGATTCCTAGAGAGAACCAGTCAAGGAAATTCTGGACACCCAATCTTTTGATCGTGGAGCTAGCAACTGACAGCTTCCTTCAGAGTTTGGCTTTATTCTACACAATCCTCGAAAATATATATATAAAAAATTATCAAATTAAATGATCAAAATAAAAATAATAATAAGAAAAAAAAAAAAACAAACAAAAAAAACTCACCTCTTCCATTGCTTCTCTCTCTCTCTGCAATAGAGTCATAGTTTTGAGTACGATCAAATAAAAGGAGAGAAAAGAACTCATATATTAATATTGTTTAATCAAGAGGAGAACTATTTAGATAGATAGC
Organism: Tillandsia fasciculata; assembly: GCA_029168755.2. Classification (NCBI taxonomy): domain Eukaryota; kingdom Viridiplantae; phylum Streptophyta; class Magnoliopsida; order Poales; family Bromeliaceae; genus Tillandsia; species Tillandsia fasciculata. The sequence goes on from CM054951.1 coordinate 13,064,350, forward strand.
CCACAGTTCATGCATGCACCGTTTCGGAGCTGCATGCGCCGCCGAGAGGGAGATGAACCCGGCGAGGCCGCGCCCCTGCATGGAAGAGGTGAGTTTTTTTTTTACCATCTTATTTGCAGAGTGCAGGGTCTTGCTCAAGTCATTGGCAAGAGAGATGTGCCCTCATTTGAAAGAGCTCAGAGAACTAACTTGGACGGCAAAGCAGCTTTATACAACAATAGTTGGATGATATATTTGTAAGCCTCAAGATTGCAAAAGCTAACTGGAGAAAGAAAGTACCGGATCAGAAAAACATAAATGAATAAATAGAATGTAACATGTATGAATAGTTCCAGTACATTCTAATGCTGTCGCTTGTTCCCCTGTGCTTGCTAAACTTAAAACCCCTTGCAGTTCTTGAAAATGTTTCCTACTTACAGAGCTTACTGCTAAACAATCTTAATTTTATTGTAAAATGGCCTTTTACTCCTGCTTAAAATAAACTAAAATAAGATATTTATAAATTAGTTATTTTGCAATTTTAATTTTTACAATCGATGAATGCTCAAGCTCCAAAAAAATAATAATAATAAAATAAAATAAAATAAAAATTGTTATGAGAAATAGAAGTGATGCTTTACCTTACCATAAACTGCGGCGAGTGCTCGCCCCTGCGGCAAATACGCAAAGAGATCGTGATCGGTTCAAAGAGAGTACGAAACCGGTGGCGATCACTGTGGTGATGGATCCGACGAAGCCGTAGACCTCGGAGGGCTTCGGCCCCTGCTCAGAGGCGAACGCGGCGCCCCTCATCTTCGTCTCCTCTAATCCCTTATCCTCGAGCTCGTCAATGGCGGCGGAGCTGGAGGTAGAGGAGGAGGCGACCCTCGCCCTCCTCTCCCGTAGGAGGCTCATCGTCCCCCTAGGGCTACTGATCACCACCAGCGAAGTCGGGGACGAAGGCCCCTCCTCCATCGCTCCTCCTCCTCCTCTGAAGAAGAAGAAGAACCTGCACAACAATTAATCAACAATCATGCTTCTTAATTAATAAGAACTTGCGTTCAGCGACGACAGGAGAAGGCTCGGATTGAGGTGGGAAGTGAGAGAGAGAGGGACGGATGAACCGAACCGCAGGAGGGCGGCTGAGGAAGCGAAGAGAGGGAGACAGAGAGAAGGAGAGAGAGAGAGAGAGGGAGAGACGAAAGACCCCTTTGCCGACCGCAGGAGAAGGCGAGGGAGAGGACCGGGGAAACGATCCGCCAGAGGACACGGGAGGGAGAGAGAGAAGCCTTCGGCGAGGAAGAGAGCCCTCCGGCGCGCGCGCGCGAAAGAGAGAGAGAGGGGGGGTGAGAGGGAGAGAGCCCTTCCGCGAGAGAGCACCCTCCGGCGAGAGGGAGGCACGACGGTAGGGTTTAGGGAGAGGGAGGAAGAAAGAGAAGAGGAAGCGGGGTAACATTGGGAACATCGAGGAAGCGCAGTGTTGGGAAGAGGGACAGAGAGGGTCGGATTGAGATGGGAAGAGAGAGAGAGAGGGTCGGATAAACCGAACCGCCAGACGACGCGCGAGAGAGGTATATTATATTTAAGAATTTATTCATTTTAAATTATATATTTGTATAGATATTTTTATCTGAAAATGTGTACTAAAATATATCAAAATAATACAAATGATAGATTTATATTTTAATATTTTAATTTGACTGATCATATTTTAAACCGAAAGGATATGACTGAAATCAAACTATATTTATGCATTTTAAATTATATATCAAACTATATTTATGCATTTTAACTAAATATTTTTATCTGAAAATGTGTAAAGATATCACTGAAATCAAACTATATATATATCTGCAAGATCTGATTTTATTATATTAACTAAAATTATATAAGGATATGACTGAAATCAAACTATATTATATATATTTAAATGTTATATCTCCAAAATCTAATCTTATTATATTAACTAAAATTATATATAATTATTTTTTTTATTTTAAAATCTGTACGGAAATATCTTATTATATTAACTAAAATTATATATAAAATTATATTACAAATAATGTGTTTTAAAATAATACAAATTATATAAACTGCAAACAGAAGACTAAGCCCTATAAACTCGAATCTCATGAAATCCAGCCATTGGCTACATATAACATTCAATGCATCAACAATTTGTATAGATGACTCGAAATGAATAGCGAGGTAAAAAAAAAAAAAAAAAAAGTATGAAAGCTTAAAGTTAATTGAAGATGCAAAAACACAAAATATCATCCTAATATCTGTAGATTCTGTACCTGCTCATATTTAAGTTGACATCGGTAAACCATGTGGTTAAGTACACCTGAAACCAAAACCAAACAAACAGTAAGATTCAAGATAAAGAAAATAGTAAAATCCAGAAAGAATAAATTGGTTTGTATTTGGGTAGAGTCGACCATGGTGCCTGAACAAACCTAGCCCACAATGCACCTAGAGGCAGATACTACGCATATCATGTAAAATTGTAAATACACACGGTGTACTTATAGGTAAATATTACGCAAATTAGAGAAAAAGATGAAGAAATTAGGCAAATTAATAGGAATATACGTTAATACACATACCAGACATCAGAAAACCAATGGCCTAAGATTGATTCCTAGAGAGAACCAGTCAAGGAAATTCTGGACACCCAATCTTTTGATCGTGGAGCTAGCAACTGACAGCTTCCTTCAGAGTTTGGCTTTATTCTACACAATCCTCGAAAATATATATATAAAAAATTATCAAATTAAATGATCAAAATAAAAATAATAATAAGAAAAAAAAAAAAAACAAACAAAAAAAACTCACCTCTTCCATTGCTTCTCTCTCTCTCTGCAATAGAGTCATAGTTTTGAGTACGATCAAATAAAAGGAGAGAAAAGAACTCATATATTAATATTGTTTAATCAAGAGGAGAACTATTTAGATAGATAGCCCACAGTTCATGCATGCACCGTTTCGGAGCTGCATGCGCCGCCGAGAGGGAGATGAACCCGGCGAGGCCGCGCCCCTGCATGGAAGAGGTGAGTTTTTTTTTTACCATCTTATTTGCAGAGTGCAGGGTCTTGCTCAAGTCATTGGCAAGAGAGATGTGCCCTCATTTGAAAGAGCTCAGAGAACTAACTTGGACGGCAAAGCAGCTTTATACAACAATAGTTGGATGATATATTTGTAAGCCTCAGATTGCAAAAGCTAACTGGAGAAAGAAAGTACCGGATCAGAAAAACATAAATGAATAAATAGAATGTAACATGTATGAATAGTTCCAGTACATTCTAATGCTGTCGCTTGTTCCCCTGTGCTTGCTAAACTTAAAACCCCTTGCAGTTCTTGAAAATGTTTCCTACTTACAGAGCTTACTGCTAAACAATCTTGATTTTATTGTAAAATGGCCTTTTACTCCTGCTTAAAATAAACTAAAATAAGATATTTATAAATTAGTTATTTTGCAATTTTAATTTTTACAATCGATGAATGCTCAAGCTCCAAAAAAATAATAATAATAAAATAAAATAAAATAAAAATTGTTATGAGAAATAGAAGTGATGCTTTACCTTACCATAAACTGCGGCGAGTGCTCGCCCCTGCGGCAAATACGCAAAGAGATCGTGATCGGTTCAAAGAGAGTACGAAACCGGTGGCGATCACTGTGGTGATGGATCCGACGAAGCCGTAGACCTCGGAGGGCTTCGGCCCCTGCTCAGAGGCGAACGCGGCGCCCCTCATCTTCGTCTCCTCTAATCCCTTATCCTCGAGCTCGTCAATGGCGGCGGAGCTGGAGGTAGAGGAGGAGGCGACCCTCGCCCTCCTCTCCCGTAGGAGGCTCATCGTCCCCCTAGGGCTACTGATCACCACCAGCGAAGTCGGGGACGAAGGCCCCTCCTCCATCGCTCCTCCTCCTCCTCTGAAGAAGAAGAAGAACCTGCACAACAATTAATCAACAATCATGCTTCTTAATTAATAAGAACTTGCGTTCAGCGACGACAGGAGAAGGCTCGGATTGAGGTGGGAAGTGAGAGAGAGAGGGACGGATGAACCGAACCGCAGGAGGGCGGCTGAGGAAGCGAAGAGAGGGAGACAGAGAGAAGGAGAGAGAGAGAGAGAGAGGGAGAGACGAAAGACCCCTTTGCCGACCGCAGGAGAAGGCGAGGGAGAGGACCGGGGAAACGATCCGCCAGAGGACACGGGAGGGAGAGAGAGAAGCCTTCGGCGAGGAAGAGAGCCCTCCGGCGCGCGCGCGCGAAAGAGAGAGAGAGGGGGGGTGAGAGGGAGAGAGCCCTTCCGCGAGAGAGCACCCTCCGGCGAGAGGGAGGCACGACGGTAGGGTTTAGGGAGAGGGAGGAAGAAAGAGAAGAGGAAGCGGGGTAACATTGGGAACATCGAGGAAGCGCAGTGTTGGGAAGAGGGACAGAGAGGGTCGGATTGAGATGGGAAAGAGAGAGAGAGAGGGTCGGATAAACCGAACCGCCAGACGACGCGCGAGAGAGGTATATTATATTTAAATATTTATTCATTTTAAATTATATATTTGTATAGATATTTTTATCTGAAAATGTGTACTAAAATATATCAAAATAATACAAATGATAGATTTATATTTTAATATTTTAATTTGACTGATCATATTTTAAACCGAAAGGATATGACTGAAATCAAACTATATTTATGCATTTTAAATTATATATCAAACTATATTTATGCATTTTAACTAAATATTTTTATCTGAAAATGTGTAAAGATATCACTGAAATCAAACTATATATATATCTGCAAGATCTGATTTTATTATATTAACTAAATTATATAAGGATATGACTGAAATCAAACTATATTATATATATTTAAATGTTATATCTCCAAAATCTAATCTTATTATATTAACTAAAATTATATATAATTATTTTTTTTATTTTAAAATCTGTACGGAAATATCTTATTATATTAACTAAAATTATATATAAAATTATATTACAAATAATGTGTTTTAAAATAATACAAATTATATAAACTGCAAACAGAAGACTAAGCCCTATAAACTCGAATCTCATGAAATCCAGCCATTGGCTACATATAACATTCAATGCATCAACAATTTGTATAGATGACTCGAAATGAATAGCGAGGTAAAAAAAAAAAAAAAAAAAAGGTATGAAAGCTTAAAGTTAATTGAAGATGCAAAAACACAAAATATCATCCTAATATCTGTAGATTCTGTACCTGCTCATATTTAAGTTGACATCGGTAAACCATGTGGTTAAGTACACCTGAAACCAAAACCAAACAAACAGTAAGATTCAAGATAAAGAAAATAGTAAAATCCAGAAAGAATAAATTGGTTTGTATTTGGTAGAGTCGACCATGGTGCCTGAACAAACCTAGCCCACAATGCACCTAGAGGCAGATACTACGCATATCATGTAAAATTGTAAATACACACGGTGTACTTATAGGTAAATATTACGCAAATTAGAGAAAAAGATGAAGAAATTAGGCAAATTAATAGGAATATACGTTAATACACATACCAGACATCAGAAAACCAATGGCCTAAGATTGATTCCTAGAGAGAACCAGTCAAGGAAATTCTGGACACCCAATCTTTTGATCGTGGAGCTAGCAACTGACAGCTTCCTTCAGAGTTTGGCTTTATTCTACACAATCCTCGAAAATATATATATAAAAAATTATCAAATTAAATGATCAAAATAAAAATAATAATAAGAAAAAAAAAAACAAACAAAAAAAACTCACCTCTTCCATTGCTTCTCTCTCTCTCTGCAATAGAGTCATAGTTTTGAGAACGATCAAATAAAAGGAGAGAAAAGAACTCATATATTAATATTGTTTAATCAAGAGGAGAACTATTTAGATAGATAGCCCACAGTTCATGCATGCACCGTTTCGGAGCTGCATGCGCCGCCGAGAGGGAGATGAACCCGGCGAGGCCGCGCCCCTGCATGGAAGAGGTGAGTTTTTTTTTTACCATCTTATTTGCAGAGTGCAGGGTCTTGCTCAAGTCATTGGCAAGAGAGATGTGCCCTCATTTGAAAGAGCTCAGAGAACTAACTTGGACGGCAAAGCAGCTTTATACAACAATAGTTGGATGATATATTTGTAAGCCTCAAGATTGCAAAAGCTAACTGGAGAAAGAAAGTACCGGATCAGAAAAACATAAATGAATAAATAGAATGTAACATGTATGAATAGTTCCAGTACATTCTAATGCTGTCGCTTGTTCCCCTGTGCTTGCTAAACTTAAAACCCCTTGCAGTTCTTGAAAATGTTTCCTACTTACAGAGCTTACTGCTAAACAATCTTGATTTTATTGTAAAATGGCCTTTTACTCCTGCTTAAAATAAACTAAAATAAGATATTTATAAATTAGTTATTTTGCAATTTTAATTTTTACAATCGATGAATGCTCAAGCTCCAAAAAAATAATAATATAAAATAAAATAAAATAAAAATTGTTATGAGAAATAGAAGTGATGCTTTACTTACCATAAACTGCGGCGAGTGCTCGCCCCTGCGGCAAATACGCAAAGAGATCGTGATCGGTTCAAAGAGAGTACGAAACCGGTGGCGATCACTGTGGTGATGGATCCGACGAAGCCGTAGACCTCGGAGGGCTTCGGCCCCTGCTCAGAGGCGAACGCGGCGCCCCTCATCTTCGTCTCCTCTAATCCCTTATCCTCGAGCTCGTCAATGGCGGCGGAGCTGGAGGTAGAGGAGGAGGCGACCCTCGCCCTCCTCTCCCGTAGGAGGCTCATCGTCCCCCTAGGGCTACTGATCACCACCAGCGAAGTCGGGGACGAAGGCCCCTCCTCCATCTGTCACGCCCCGGGTGTAAACTAGAACCCGGGTCTGTCTACAGATCCGCCGTGCACGCGGAATTTCCCGCATACACGAAGCGCTGGTAACCTGCTCAGATATAAGATGTACAATAAAAGAGCATAACACAGAGCTGAACTAGAAGAACCACATAGTAACTGAAATACAAGTAAAGCTGTATCAATACAATAGTCTCCCAGCTCACCAACATGATACATCCAACTGGCTAAGCCAGACCCAAAATAAAAGGAAAGCATAATAGTCTGGGTACAATATCTGTCTAATACAATCCCTCAGCTCACAGGAGATCTATCTACTCAGCGATCCCCTTACCTCGATCAGCTGCCGACGGCCTAGCAGCTCCCGCAGACGACTCTGCAATATAAAGGAGAAGAAACAGAGAACAATAATGGGGGTGAGAACTACTAGATAAACCAGTAGCCTCCCCTAGTGGGTAAAACCTCAAACACTGACGCACCCACTAGGACTACTAGAGGCAAAAGGGAAGGGCAGTGGTATGCTATAGAGACTACTGAAAAGGGGAAACTATCACTACTATGCCTCTACTGCCATGCCAAAAGAAATGACTATATGTATGCCTCAGTATCTATCCTGCCTGTCTGAATAGACCCAATCTAGTCACCAGTGAAAACTGGTACTGCCTGCTCTGCCGTGCCGTGTCGTATCGGGTATGCCAGCCCACACATAACACCGATGCGAAAAGGAGTCTCAAGGACTCATGAATAGTCTGCCGCGCGCACTCCGGAGTCGCACTCGAGGGGAGCGACCCACACGAGTAAAATGCCTCTGTAATAAGTATCCCTGTAACCAGTATCTCTGTATAGCAGGACTAGATCATGACTATGAGCAAAGTGGGAAAATCCGTCCACTAATGAAATCTATACCCAATCTGATGTAAAGATAATTATCCGGTCAACCGCCTACTGTCCGCGGTTACCGTAATAACCCATAAGACCAAAACTGATAAAATAGTCAACCTCTGGCCAACCGCCTGATGTCTGCGGTTACCATAATGCCCCACAACCCATAATAGAGTCTAACCTGTCCCAGACTCAAAGCCTCAGCTACACTATCCCAAACCCTGCTCAAACCGAGCAACATGAATCCAGATGCGAAGGAGAATAGTAAAACATGGTTTCTCCTAAGTCAAGTCCCAAAAATAGTGTAGCAATAAATAGTGGCCTATCTAGATGTCCAAACAAGCATGCAAAGGGTTACTGTTGAAAACTGAAAGAAAATATCGGATATTTATTTAGAAAAAGATGATTTTATGATAAGTCTGTTGCATGCGATGATAGGTTCCAGCATATGTCCAGCAATAACGTCCCAGTTTATCATAAAAGATCTGCCATATTATTTGTGGGGTTTTTACTTATGAATTTCATGATTAAAACACCGATTATCAGTTTAAAGTCGGGAGTCTCTAATACTCCTAGTGAGATAGTCAGAAGTGAGGTAAGCAACAACCACCCACCTCGAAAAGCGTGATCCACACCCAAAAAGGTCTCCTTGCTGTCCGCAGTCTCCTACCCCGCTACTCGTCGAAAAAGAGCACAACTGAACAGAATAATACACCTGGTGTAAACACGGATCCCAAAATACAGCCTTATTATTATTTTTCCAGCCAGTTCACAAAAGGGGATTCTCACCTCTGTACAGTGCTCAGGATAATCCAGAAAAATTACGGTTGCGTTCCTTGCGACGAGTAGATCAAAATCGACTACTTAAACGTCTCGATCCGATGTTCCTAGGCCAAGATATAAATCGGAGAAGTCGGGGCTGTCCAGAAAATATCACAGCAAAAAGGGGGGTCAAAGGTGCCTCGGGAACCGTGCCAAAAGTGCGAAACGGAGCAAAGTGATCAACACGAAAAACGAAGCCTTACCTCTTACGGTCGCGCTGTCGAAGAAATCGTTCAAAAATTCCTCCTGGTTAGCACACAGCGAATTTCCGACTGAACTGTGACGGAAAATGGGCCGAAATTGGAAATCGTCGCAGTGCGCCGTGTCGCAGATAACTCGCTGTCGGAAAATCCCAAAGTTCTGAAATTTCTAGGGTAGATAGAGGATAGAGAGAGGAAAAACTTTCATTAAGGGCTCACTGCCAAATTCTCTCTCTAGAATTCGCAAATGGCATAGAGAGAGAGAGGGGGTATTTATAATGGGCCAAAATCCCTATTCGGGCTCCACCGAATCCGGGCCGAACACGGGACACCGAATCGGCCACTCAGATTGCGCCACGTGTCCAGAACACGAAACAGCCAAACAGGAGCCAATGATAATGCGCCACGTGTCCCAGCCGCCCACGTGTTTCACGCGCCCGGTGCACGTGGTCGGCCGTGCGCCCGCCAATGAACAGTGGCCACGTGTCCCACGTGGTCCACGGGGCGCACGAGCCCGGTCTACGCGCCGGGTCTTCCGGATCCTGTCGGCCAATCACGTGATGCCACGTGTCGCACGCCCGCCGCCTCCTTTGACGCCGCCGGGCCAATCAGGTGATGACACGTGGCATTGGGTTCTTCAGTGCTCCCGGTGCACGACTGTTCTGTGGACCGCGCACGGCGCTGCTGCCCGCGCCTGCCCGCGCCCGCCTGCGCCTGCCCGCGCCTGCCCGCGGCCCTTCTCCGCCCTTGCCCGCCCTGCGCCGCCGCGCGCCGCTGCCGCCGCCGCCCGCCGGCCGCCGCCGCGGCCGGAACAGTGTCGCCGGAATTACTGTTCCGGTGAACAGTAAAATTTGCCGAAAAATAAGTTATATATACCATTTTGATCGTTTTCGCGCGCTGAGTCCGAATCGCCGTCCGTTTCTGCAAATTCTCATCCGAAATTTTGGCGAAAGCTCCCGAAAGGCCCACTTGATCCGTTTTTCGCGCCGGATCCATTTCTGAAGTCCGTTTTCGACGCTGCAAGCTCCATTACACTCAGTGGCTTCTTCTAATCACCGTTAATGCCTCAAAAACCTTCCAAAAAAAATCCGGATCATCACATCCTCCCCCACTAAAAAGAGTTTCGTCCTCGAAACGAAAATCATACCTCAGTCCAAAGCCTCAAACAGGTAGGGGTAGGTGTCCATCATCTTTGACTCGAGCTCCCACGTCGCCTCGCGTTCGTCATGATTGCTCCAAAGGATCTTCACATAGGGAATAGTCCGACTGCGCAATTCTCTCACCTCTCGATCCAGAATTCGCAGTGGACGCTCCTCGTACCTCAAATCCTCGCTGATCTCGAGCGGTGTGAAGTCGATGACGTGCGACGGGTCGAAGACATATCTCCTCAGAGTAGAAACATGAAATACATTGTGGACACCAGCAAGTCTCGGGGGAAGTGCAAGTCGGTAAGCAACTGGCCCGATACGCTCCAATACCTCAAAGGGTCCAATGTATCGGGGGCTAAGTTTCCCACGAATGCCGAATCTCCTGATTCCTTTGGACGGCGAGACTTTCAGGAATACATGATCTCCAACCTGAAACTCTAAGTCTCGTCGCCGAACATCGGCATAACTCCTTTGTCGGCTTGGGCGGTCTGAAGATGCTTCGAATCACTCGGACCTTCTCTTCTGCCTCTAACAACACATCTGGTCCCAAGGTCCGCCTCTCGCCCACGTCACTCCAATAAAGTGGTGATCGACACTTGCGTCCATACAACGCTTCAAACGGAGCCATCTTAATGCTCGCTTGAAAGCTGTTGTTGTACGCGAACTCAGCTAAAGATAAGTGTCGAATCCACCCTCCGCCGAAATCTAAGACGCAAGCCCTCAGCATGTCTTCCAGGATTTGTATAGTCCGCTCTGACTGCCCATCAGTCTGCGGATGGAAAGCCGTACTGAACCTGAGTTGAGTCCCCAAGGCTGTTTGCAAACTCCTCCAGAAATGCGAAACAAACCTTGGGTCTCTATCTGATACTATGGAGGCTGGTACTCCATGTAGCCTCACTATCTCATCAAGATATAACTGGGCTAGTCGCTCGAGTGACCAAGTAGTCTGTATAGGCAAAAAGTGTGCTGACTTGGTAAGTCGATCTACAACTACCCAGATAGCATCAGCACCTCCCTGTGCCCTCGGCAATCCGACCACAAAATCCATCGTAATGTGGTCCCATTTCCACGTGGGAATTGGGAGACTCTGTAACTTGCCAGCTGGCACTCGATGCTCAGCTTTCACCTGCTGACAAGTTAACACTGAGCCACAAATCTCCCAATATCTCTTTTCATGCCATTCCACCAGAAGTGTGCCTTGAGGTCCTTATACATCTTAGTCCCACCAGGGTGCAGGGTATAAGGTGTATAATGGGCCTCTCGCAATATCTGCTCTCTGATCTCCGCATCCATTGGCACACATGCTCGGTCCTTGTACCTCAGTACTCCCGAAACATCCATTTTAAAATCCCCTGACTGATCACTCGGAATCTGATCTCTAATCTTGGTCAAGTGGGGGTCCTCACTCTGTTTCTCCCTGATCCTGTCCATCAGAGTGGGCTGCACGACTAAAGAGGTTAGTCTTGCAGAGACCCCAGGGGACACAACCTCTATCTCAAGCCGCCTCATCTCCTCCAATAGTGGCGCCTGATTTGTAATTAACGTGGACAAACTCTGCACTGCTCTTCTGCTCAAAGCATCAGCAACCACATTGGCCTTACCTGGATGGTAAAGGATTTCCACGTCATAATCCTTTAACAGCTCCAACCATCGGCGTTGCCTTAGGTTTAGCTCCTTCTGTGTGAACAGATACTTTAGGCTCTTGTGGTCGGTGTAGATCTCACAGTGCTCCCCATACAGGTAATGGCGCCAAAGCTTCAATGCAAACACTACGGCAGCAAGCTCCAAGTCATGGGTAGGGTAATTCTTCTCATAATCCTTGAGCTGTCGCGATGCATAAGCAATTACCCTCCCTTCCTGCATCAACACACAACCAAGTCCACTGTGCGATGCGTCACTGTAGATCACATATCCTTTCCCCATAACTGGGAGGGAAAGGATAGGAGCGGTCATCAATCTACTCTTCAGCTCCTCGAAGCTCCTCTGGCAGTCCTCACTCCAAATAAACTTGGTTCCTTTGCGCGTCAACGAGTGAGGGGTGTGGAGAGCTTCGCAAAGCCTTCCACAAACCGACGATAATAACCAGCTAACCCCATGAAGCTGCGTACTTCAGAAACGGTTGTCGGTCGGGGCCAATCCCGAACTGCCTCAATCTTCGCCGGGTCTACTGCCACACCAGCGGCGGAAATCACATGGCCCAAGAAAGCTACCTCCCGAAGCCAAAACTCACACTTCGTCAGCTTGGCATACAACTTCTTTTCTCTTAGAAGTTGTAGCACAATCCTCAGATGCTCCTCATGCTCAGCATCACTTCGGGAGTAAACCAGAATGTCATCGATGAATACTACTACGAATCGATCCAAGTATGGTCGGAAGATTCGGTTCATTAAATCCATGAATGCGGCAGGGGCATTAGTCAGCCCAAAAGGCATAACTGTAAACTCATAATGCCCGTACCGTGTCCTGAAAGCTGTCTTCGGGACATCCTCGGCCTTCACCTTCAACTGGTGGTAACCGGATTGCAGATCTATCTTGGAAAAGACACAAGACCCTTGCAGCTGATCAAAGAGATCATCAATGCGCGGCAAAGGGTACTTGTTCTTGATGGTCACTTTATTCAATTCCCTATAGTCCACACATAATCGTAGTGACCCATCCTTCTTCTTCACGAATAGCACCGGCGCTCCCCAAGGCGACACACTTGGTCTAATAAAACCTTTATCCATCAAATCCTGGAGTTGCGCCTTAAGCTCTCGCAGCTCAGCCGGTGCCATCCGGTAAGGAGCTTTAGAGATTGGCGCAGTTCCTGGAACTACGTCAATCACAAACTCAATTTCTCTATCTGGCGGCATACTAGTCAGCTCAGGTGGAAAGACATCCGAGAATTCGCGGGCAATAGGGATATCCCCGAGTCCCGCCGCCGCCGTAGGCCCCTCAACAACACTAGCCAAAAAGGCTACACATCCTCGATGGATCATCTGCCTCGCTCGGGAAGTCGAAATCATAGAGGCAAAGAAAGCACTCTGACATCCCCGGTATACAAACATCTCCTGGCCTGGCTCTCTAAATGTGATAATCCTCGCGGCACAATCAATAGTCGCGAAATATCGAGCCAGCCAGTCCATCCCGAGAACCACGTCAAAGTCCGTCAGCTGTTTCAAGACCAATAGGTCTGCTGGCATAATCCAGGACTCAATTTGCATCGGGCAGGACCAACAACACTCCTCCACGTGCAAAGTGTGATCGGGAATCTGAACCTCTAGTGCACGTGGCAAAAGTCCTACCTCTAACCCATGTAATGATGCAAACGATCTACTAATAAAAGAATGTGATGCTCCAGTATCAAATAAAGTACGAGTCCTAATGTCAGAAAGTAAGGTGATACCTGCCACCACATGATCTGCTGCCGAAAAGTCCTCTACTTTCGCAGCATACACTCGCCCGCTCTGAGCTGGAGGGCGATAGTCTGTGGGATGGGAAGAAGATGGCCTGCTTGCCGGAGCATAAGGTCGCTGCTGAGATGGCGGTCGTTGCTGTAGTGCAAAAGGAGCTGATGTTGAAGAAGGTGCTGCAGATGTCGCCACCGGGCAAGTAGCTCGTATATGACCCGGCTGTCCGCATCGATAACAGCGGCCAATCCTCAAATCACACGTGTTTGATGGATGCTGGCCTTTGCAGAAAACACACGTCTCTGTAGGCTGGGTCGGTCTCGACTGCTGCTGTTGTCTCTGAGACCGTTGCTGCCGCTGAGGTCCACGCTGCGATGACTGAGATCTTTGCTGCTGTTGCTGGGGCCTCTGGGATCCACCAGGCCCTCGCCGCTCAGAATGCCCACGGCTGGAAAACTGAGGCCGCGGCGGTCGTGGCGGCCTCCACGAACTAGCCTGTCCCCCAACCTCCGGTGCCGGTCGCTTCGCCCCCGGAATCACTACGGGAGCTGGAGCTACCTCCTCCATTACTACCTCCCCGCACTCGACATAGAGTGCCTGTTCCATCGAGGCCTCCAAGGTCTGCAACCTACGTGAACGAACTAACTGAAAAAGGTCTCGGCGCAACCCTCGCTCGAACATGTAGATCCGGTGCGCCTCATCCCTGGCCACGTTCGGTACACTTGCCAACAACTGATTGAAATTGGCAATGTACTCGTGTACGGGCCGATCTCCTTGTCGGAGGTTTCTCAACTGCTCCTCCAACCTCTGCCGGACGCTTTCTGGGAAGAAAGCCCCGAGAAGGAGATTGCGGAACTCCGCCCAGGCCAAGAGCTGAGCCCCAGGCGGACCCGCCGGTCGAACACGCCGCCACCATGCTTCGGCGTTGTGTTCCAAAAAGTTCGTCGCCAATATCACCTGATATCGCTCCTCGATAAACAACGTCTCAAAACGTCGCTCCATTGCCGTGATCCATGACTCTGCCTCCCACGGCTCAATATTTTGCCCCGAAAAATGGGGTGGGTCAAATTTGCGGAACCTTATCAACATGTCCACCAATCCCCGCTGCTCTGCCGGTGTAAGAGATCCCGTCAACCCAGACGGCTGTCTACCATTACCCCGAGCGACAGGGGATGCTGGGGTCACTGGTACAACTGGGGGAGCCACAGCAGGGGATGATGGTACTGGAGAACTCTCTGGGGGTGCTACAACAGGCTGCGCTCTCTGTTCTAACATCTGCGTCAGCCGACTCATAGCCTCCTCCTGACGCCGAACAGCCTCCGACATCTGAGCCATCTGAGCCTGTAGCTCCTGCACCTCACTATGCTGACCCTGCCCGGACTCCTCCTGATCTGGCTCAGGGGAAGAGGGCTGAGAACGCGTCAACATCCTGCGTCGCGGAGGCATCCTGCCACAAGGAACCACCATCAATAACATAACCCCACACGACCCAATCTAGCGAAAGTCAAGGACATCCCCCTATTTCTGTGACTTTATGTTGTCTGCAGCCAACATAACTGTTCACTAGAAATAGGATATGTCGATCCCTCTTCTCCTACTGGAAGAGTCAAACAAATAAATCAACGACTTTCGCAAAAAGTTCGTCTCTCACGACCTATCATCCTAGGGTCTGCCTAAAAGCCTAGGGTTTCCTATGTCCCAACTGACCTATCCCTAAGCTCTGATACCAACTTAATCTGTCACGCCCCGGGTGTAAACCAGAACCCGGGTCCGTCTACAGATCCGCCGTGCACACGGAATTTCCCGCGTACACGAAGCGCTGGTAACCTGCTCAGATATAAGATGTACAATAAAAGAGCATAAAACAGAGCTGAAATAGAAGAACCACATAGTAACTGAAATCCAAGTAAAGCTGTATCAATACAATAGTCTCCCAGCTCACCAAAATGATACATCCAGCTGGCTATAGCCAGACCTAAAATAAAAGGAAAGCACAATAGTCTGGGTACAATATCTGACTAATACAATCCCTCAGCTCACAGGAGATCTATCTGTTCAGCGATCCCCTTACCTCGATCAGCTCGACGGCCTAGCAGCTCCCGCAGACGACTCTGCAATATAAAGGAGAAGAAACAGAGAACAATAATGGGGGTGAGAACTACTAGATAAACCAGTAGCCTCCCCTAGTGGGTAAAACCTCAAACACTGACGCACCCACTAGGACTACTAGAGGCAAAAGGAAGGGCAGTGGTATGCTATAGAGACTACTGAAAAGGGGAAACTATCACTACTATGCCTCTACTGCCATGCCAAAAGAAATGACTATATGTATGCCTCAGTATCTATCCTGCCTGCCTGAATAGACCCAATCTAGTCACCAGTGAAAACTGGTACTGCCTGCTCTGCCGTGCCGTGTCGTATCGGGTATGCCAGCCCACACATAACACCGATGCGAAAAGGAGTCTCAAGGACTCATGAATAGTCTGCCGCGCGCACTCCGGAGTCGCACTCGAGGGGAGCGACCCACACGAGTAAAATGCCTCTGTAATAAGTATCCCTGTAACCAGTATCTCTGTATAGCAGGACTAGATCATGACTATGATCAAAGTGGGAAAATCCGTCCACTAATGAAATCTATACCCAATCTGATGTAAAGATAATTATCCGGTCAACCGCCTACTGTCCGCGGTTACCGTAATAACCCATAAGACCAAAACTGATAAAATAGTCAACCTCTGGCCAACCGCCTGATGTCTGCGGTTACCATAATGCCCCACAACCCATAATAGAGTCTAACCTGTCCCAGACTCAAAGCCTCAGCTACACTATCCCAAACCCTGCTCAAACCGAGCAACATGAATCCAGATGCGAAGGAGAATAGTAAAACATGGTTTCTCCTAAGTCAAGTCCCAAAAATAGTGTAGCAATAAATAGTGGCCTATCTAGATGTCCAAACAAGCATGCAAAGGGTTACTGTTGAAAACTGAAAGAAAATATCGGATATTTATTTAGAAAAAGATGATTTTATGATAAGTTTGTTGCATGCGATGATAGGTTCCAGCATATGTCCAGCAATAACGTCCCAGTTTATCATAAAAGATCTGCCATATTATTTGTGGGGTTTTACTTATGAATTTCATGATTAAAACACCGATTATCAGTTTAAAGTCGGGAGTCTCTAATACTCCTAGTGAGATAGTCAGAAGTGAGGTAAGCAACAACCACCCACCTCGAAAAGCGTGATCCACACCCAAAAAGGTCTCCTTGCTGTCCGCAGTCTCCTACCCCCGCTACTCGTCGAAAAAGAGCACAACTGAACAGAATAATACACCTGGTGTAAACACGGATCCCAAAATACAGCCTTATTATTATTTTTCCAGCCAGTTCACAAAAGGGGATTCTCACCTCTGTACAGTGCTCAGGATAATCCAGAAAAATTACGGTTGCGTTCCTTGCGACGAGTAGATCAAAATCGACTACTTAAACGTCTCGATCCGATGTTCCTAGGCCAAGATATAAATCAGAGAAGTCGGGGCTGTCCAGAAAATATCACAGCAAAAAGGGGGGTCAAAGGTGCCTCGGGAACCGTGCCAAAAGTGCGAAACGGAGCAAAGTGATCAACACGAAAAACGAAGCCTTACCTCTTACGGTCGCGCTGTCGAAGAAATCGTTCAAAAATTCCTCCTGGTTAGCACACAGCGAATTTCCGACTGAACTGTGACGGAAAATGGGCCGAAATTAGAAATCGTCGCAGTGCGCCGTGTCGCAGATAACTCGCTGTCGGAAAATCCCAAAGTTCTGAAATTTCTAGGGTAGATAGAGGATAGAGAGAGGAAAAACTTTCATTAAGGGCTCACTGCCAAATTCTCTCTCTAGAATTCGCAAATGGCATAGAGAGAGAGAGGGGGTATTTATAATGGGCCAAAATCCCTATTCGGGCTGCACACCGAATCCGGGCCGAACACGGGACACCGAATCGGCCACTCAGATTGCGCCGCGTGTTCCAGAACACGAAACAGCCAAACAGGAGCCAATGATATTGCGCCACGTGTCCCAGCCGCCCACGTGTTTCACGCGCCCGGTGCACGTGGTCGGCCGTGCGCCCGCCAATGAACAGTGGCCACGTGTCCCACGTGGTCCACGGGGCGCACGAGCCCGGTCTACGCGCGGGTCTTCCGGATCCTGTCGGCCAATCACGGATGCCACGTGTCAACGCAAGCCGCCTCCTTTGACGCCGCCGGACCAATCAGGAGATGACACGTGGCATTTGGGATCTTCAGTGCTCCCGGTGCACGACTGTTCTGTGGACCGCGCACCGCGCTGCTGCCCGCGCCTGCCCGCGCCCGCCTGCGCCTGCCCGCGCCTGCCCGCGGCCCTTCTCCGCCCTTGCGCCGCCCTGCGCCGCCGCGCGCCGCTGCCCGCCGCCGCCGCGGCCGCCGCCGGCGCCGGAACAGTGCCGCCGGAATTACTGTTCGGTGAACAGTAAAATTTGCCGAAAAAATAAGTTATATATACCATTTTGATCGTTTTCGCGCGCTGAGTCCGAATTCGCCGTCCGTTTCTGCAAATTCTCATCCGAAATTTTGGCGAAAGCTCCCGAAAGGCCCACTTGATCCGTTTTTCGCGCCGGATCCATTTCTGAAGTCCGTTTTCGACGCTGCAAGCTCCATTACACTCAGTGGCTTCTTCTAATCACCGTTAATGCCTCAAAAACCTTTCATAAAAAAATCCGGATCATCACACCA